>UESW01004015.1:423013-570933 GCA_900491605.1 Calamus simplicifolius
TAGGTTATTAGGTCCTAGGGGAATAAGTATGAGTATGAGTCTAGGATGATTGAATGTTTTATGATTATAGCTATTGAATGATGAAACTGATGTAATGAATAATGTCTTGTAGGACGATTACTACAAAGGCATCTAGAGAGACAGAGCAATCTTCAGGCAGGGATAGAAGCAAAGGTCAAAGTAGATTCAGAAGGTCAGTTAGAAGAAGTCAAATTGATAGAATGGCTTCTAGTGATTCCACCGAGCCAGTATCTAAGGAGGCTAGAGTGGGGGCATCTCCAGAGCAGATGCCAGAGTCTTCTTCACAGTCTATTACCCCTGTGCCAGTAGACCCATCTCGAGTACAGACTCAGGGGCCTAGTATGTCAGAGTTGGTAGGCATGATTACTCAGGCTGTGGTAGCAGCTGTGGGTGCTAGTTCTAGCCTTCCATCTAAAAATACTGAGGTTGTGAGGAATGTGGAAAGAGCCAGAAAGTTAGGGGCTCTGGAGTTCCAGGGAACTACTGATCCTATTCAGGCCGGGGCATGGCTGCAGAGGATCGAGAGAGTATTTGATGTGATGGGATGCTCTGAGGAGCAGAGGCTGAGTATTGCCACCTTTTTACTGGAGGGTAGAGCCCAGAGTTGGTGGAGATCTATTCAGGGCAGGCAGCCCCAGGGAGTGGAGTTGACATGGGAAAATTTTAGAAGAGAATTTCATCAGCAATATTATTCTGAGATTTATAGGGATCAGAAGAGGAGGGATTTCCTTTGTCTGACTCAGGGGAGGATGTCCGTGGCAGATTATGAAGCCACTTTTGTGGAGTTATCTCAGTTTGCTAGGGCCTTGGTGGCTGATGAGAGGGAGAGATGTCGACTATTCCAGGATGGATTGAATCTCCCTATTAAAGCCAAGACCTGTATGCAGACCTACAATAATTACTCTGAGTTGGTGCAGGGAGCACTCAAAGCCGAGGAGATTGAAAAAGAATATATGAGTAGGAGGCAGGATAGAATGAAAAGAAGTGCTCCTAGTTATTCTTCTGCTCCGGGAGGGACTCAGCCATTTAAGAAACCCCAGAGGACTGGACAGTTTTATTCTGGGTTTAGAGCCCCTGGTGATGTGGGCAGAGGATCCGTATCTGTGTCAGCATCTAGCCCAGTTCAAAGAAAGCCTTATGGGGTGTGCCTCAGGTTGCCTCCAGCAGGGTGTCTGGTGATGTAGGGGAGCAGGGTCGTCCTTCTGGTGGAGGGAGAAATATACCCCCATGTAATGTATGTGGAAAACTTCATTTGGGAGAATGTAGGAGGGGCAATAAGGGATGTTATATTTGTGGTGATCTAGGTCACCTGAAGAGAGATTGCCCTAGGAGAGGGCAGCAGGCTGGTGGGCTTCCTCAGGGGCCAGTAATGCCAAGGGGACAGCCTAGTAGGAGGGGTGATGGTAGTGTTGTGGCTTCAGCCAGTCAGGTGGGGCCTAATGTTAATCAGCCAGGAGGGTCATCCAGTATTCCGAGAGCCGAGGCCAGAGTGTTTGCCATGACCAGACAGGAGGCTCAGATTGATCCTGATGTGGTGACAGGTATGCTACCCATCGATAATCATGATGCTTATATTTTAATTGATTCTGGATCTACGCATTCATTTATCTCATGTGAGTTTGCTAAGCATCTAGTTAGAGATGTGGGCCAGTTGGGTAGTCAGTTGGTAGTATCTATGCCCGTAGGGAGGCCTTTTATAGCAGACCAAGTGTATAGAGGTTGTGATATTTCTGTGGGAGTCAGAAATTAGCAGCAGATTTGATTCCTTTGAGGTTGAAAGAGTTTGATGCCATTTTGGGGATGGATTGGCTATCTGTGCATAGAGCCAGAGTAGATTGCTTAAGGAAGGAGGTGATGTTACAAACTTCTGATGATAGAGAGTCTGTTTTGTTGGTGATAGGAGGGGGTTACCCTCAGGAGTGATTTCAGCTCTGTCAGCCAATAAATGCTAGCAAAGAGATGTGAAGCCTATTTAGCTTGTGCAGTGAGCCTAGAGGGCAATGGTTTAGAGCTGACGAATATCCCTGTGGTAAGGGATTTTTCAGATGTATTTCCTGAGGAGCTGCCAGGGTTACCTCCTGACAGAGGATTTGATTTCAGTATAGATCTAGCCCCAGATACCAGACCAATAGCCAGGGCACCTTATAGAATGGCTCCAGTTGAATTGAAAGAATTGAAAAGTCAGTTACAAGAATTATTGGATAAAGGGTTTATTAGACCCAGTATATCACCATGGGGTGCACCAGTGTTGTTTGTGAAGAAAAAGGATGGTACCTTGAGGTTGTGTATAGACTATAGACAGTTGAACAAGGTGACCATTAGAAACAATTATCCATTGCCAAGGATCGATGATTTGTTTGATCAGCTGCAGGGGGCAGCAGTGTTTTCAAAGATTGATCTGAGATCTGGGTATCATCAATTGAGAATAAAGAATGAGGATATATCTAAGACTGCTTTCAGGACCAGATATGGTCATTATGAGTTCTTGGTAATGCCATTTGGCTTGACAAATGCTCCAGCTGCTTTTATGGGTCTGATGAATCAAGTATTTCAAGAGTATCTAGATAAATTTGTGATAGTATTCATTGATGACATCTTGATTTATTCTAGAAGTAGTGAAGAGCATGAACAGCATCTGAGGACAGTTTTGCAGATATTAAGAGAAAAGCAATTATATGCAAAGTTTAGTAAAAGTGAATTTTGGCTGGATGAGGTAAAGTTCTTGGGACATGTAGTTTCAGCCAAGGTATTATGGTAGATCCTCAAAAGATTGAAGCTATAGTAAATTGGGTATCACCTACCAATCAGACTGAGGTGAGGAGTTTCTTGGGGTTAGCAGGATATTATAGAAGATTTATAGAAAATTTCTCGATTTTGGCTTCTCCTATGACTAAGCTGCTTAGAAAGAATATCAAGTTTGATTGGTCAAATGAATGCCAGAAGAGTATGGATGAATTGAAAAGGAGATTAACCTCAGCCCCAATCCTAATACTACCTGATAGTGCCAGTGATTATGTGATCTATAGTGATGCCTCATTGAAGGGTTTGGGGTGTGTTTTAATGCAGAATGGGAAAGTAGTGGCTTATATATCTAGACAGTTGAGATCCCATGAAAAGAATTACCCCACCCATGATTTGGAGTTAGCTGCTGTTATATTTGCATTGAAGGTTTGGAGGCACTACTTGTATGGAAGAAGATGCCAGATATTTACTGATCATAAGAGCTTGAAATATATTCTGACCCAGAAGGAATTGAATTTAAGGCAGAGAAGATGGATTGAATTGATTAAAGACTATGATTGCACTATTGAGTATCACCCAGGGAAAGCTAATGTTGTGGCTGATGCCTTGAGTCGAAAGTCTATGGCCACATTGGCTTCTATCAGAACCGTACAGCTACCCTTGATGATTGAGTTAAGGAGGTTAGATGCAGAGCTAGCTGTAGAAGAATCAGGAGCCTTGTTGGCTACTTTCAGAGTGAGACCCCAAATGCTAGAAGAAATAAGAGAAGCTCAGTTGCTAGATCTACATTTGCTTAAAGCTAGAGATTTAGAGTGGGTCTCAGTCAGAGAGAGGTGATGGAGTGTTATTATTCAAGGGCAGAGTTTGTGTGCCAGCTGTGGAATCAGTGAAAGATCAGATTTTAAGGGAAGCACATAGCTCAGCTTATTCAATGCATCCAGGTAGTACTAAGATGTATAGAACTATCAAACAGAATTACTGGTGGAATGGTATGAAAAAGGAGATAGCTGAGTATGTATCTAAGTGTTTGGTGTGTCAGCAGATTAAGGCTGAACATCAGTGTCCAGCTGGAAAGCTTCAGCCTCTGTTTGTGCCAGAGTGGAAGTGGGAGCATATAACTATGGATTTCGTTGTAGGACTCCCAAAGACCAGAAGGGGCAATGATGCTATATGGGTGATAGTTGATAGATTGACTAAGTCTGCTCATTTTCTGCCTATTAAGATTGTCTTTACCTTGGATAGATTAGCAGAATTATATGTGCATGAAATTGTGAGTAGGCATGGTGTGCCAGTATCGATAGTATCAGATAGGGATCCAAGGTTCACATCTCAATTTTGGGCAGAATTACAGAAAGCTTTGGGGACTAAATTGAGGTTCAGTACAGCATTTCATCCCCAAACCGATGGTCAGTCAGAAAGAACCATCCAGACACTGGAGGATATGCTGAGAGCTTGTGTCATGGAATTTTCTGGTAGCTGGGATGATCATCTACCTTTAATAGTTTGCTTACAATAACAGCTACCATTCTAGCATTGATATGGCACCATATGAGGCCTTGTATGGGAGAAAATGTAGAACTCCAGTGTGTTGGGATGAGGAGGGAGAGAGAAGGCTGTTAGGCCCTGAGTTAGTGCAGCTTACAGCAGATCAAGTTAAAATTATAAGAGCTAAATTAAAGGCAGCCCAGGATAGACAGAAGAGCTATGCAGATAAAAAGCATAGAGAGGTAAAGTTTGAGGTTGGAGATAGAGTCTTTCTGAAGGTATCTCCTTGGCGAGGTATTATGAGATTTGGAAAGAAAGGCAAGTTGAGTCCCAGGTATATTGGACCCTATGAAATTCTGGAAAGAGTTGGGACACTAGCTTATAGATTGGCTTTACCTCCAGAGTTATCTCAGATTCATAATGTATTTCATGTATCAATGCTTAGGAGGTATGTGCCGGATTCCTCTCATGTGATTCAGTCTGAGACTATAGAGTTACAGGGGGATTTATCATTTGCAACAGAACCAGTGAAGATCTTGAGTAGGGAGATTAAGCAGCTCCGCAGTAAAAGAATTCCATTAGTTAAGGTGCAATGGTTAAATCATCAAAAAGAGGAGGCTACATGGGAGCGAGAGGATGAGATGAGATTTAAGTACCCCCATCTATTTGAAAATATATCTAGCTAAATTTCGAGGACGAAATTTCTTAAGAGGGGGAGAATTGTAACATCCTGAAAACCTTGTAATCTATGGCATTTTCAGTTAAAATGAAAGTCAGAAAGTTTTCTTGAAATGGGTGTGTTGGCCTTTTGATAAATGTAAAGAGAAGAAATTTTGGAGTAAATAAGTATATTTCTAAATGTTAATGAGTCTGATTTAGAAATTGAGAGACTTAAGTTTTAATGGGTTTAAATCACAAGAAAAATCAAGTTTAGTTTGAGTTTTATCCTAAAATGATGTTTTTAGTGGTTGGAGTCGACTCCGAGGCACGGTTTTAAACTTTCGGCACGCTTAGGAGTCGACCCCTGCAGAGCTGGAGTCGACCCTACTTTTCAGGAGTCGACCCCTACTTTTCTGGAGTCGACCCCTACTTCTGCTGAGCCGACTCCAATCTGTTCGAGCCGACTCCAAGACGGCAGGTTTTTCTGAGTTAAATCTTGAGAAATTCATATTTAATCCGTTTCAAGTCCGATTTGGATGCCGTTTGAACCGTTGGATTTCTAAAATCGAGTTCTTCAAGATGGTAAAGTCTTTTCTTAGAAATGTTACATAAAAGTATCGATTTAAGTAAAAAGGATGATCTGGGCTATAAATCTATTAAAAAAATGCTATATCAGGGGCAAAATGGGAAAAGGCTCCGATGTCAATTGCTAATTGTGTTAAGGGCAACTTGGAAAGAAAATCTAAGGGCAAAATATCATGGTTATAAGTGAGCCACGTGTTTTCCAAAAAGCGTGCGTTAAGAGTGTTTGAGGGCAAAAGGGAGATTTGGCATGCCTTAACCCTTAAGTTTCCAATGACTTGGTCCCCAAGTCATTAGAGAAAAAGGGAAACGTGGGTTCAGCCAGAGAAAAGAAAGAAAGAAAGAAGAGAGAGAAAAGAGAGGAAAAGGAAGAAGAAGAAGAAGAAAAAGGAGAAAGAGAAAGGGAAAGGGAAGCTTGGGGTTTGTGCTCGACTCCAGGTAAGCTATAGCTTCCCTAGATCTTGTATGACTTTAGATTTTCTTAGATTAGTGTATTTTGAGGTAATAGTAGAAGTAATCTTGAGTAGAGAAGGGTGGAAGAAAATAATGAGATATTAGAGGATAGATCATGTATGCATGCATGGTTCGTGGGAAAACCTCGTGTGGAGGTAATCCTAATAGCTATGTATCTGTATGTTGACGTAGGTCAAGAGGGTTATTCCAGGGAGCCGAATACCAGAGTTGAGTACCAGTTGTACCAGTCGAGGAGTAACCTACTAAGGTGAGTGGATTTCTCATCTAGCAATGAGAGGTTAATTTGAGCTAGTATAATGAGATTAATACCTAGTTATGGTATGTATGTTTTAAATATGAGAAATGAGAACCTAGTATATGATAATCTGATAAATGAGTTTTGAGCATAAACACATAAGCATGAGTTTCGATGAGGGAATTTTTAATGTATACATGGCATATTTGCATGATAAAGCTTTACAAATGATGTATGAGTCATACTGAGCATCAGGCAGCTAGGGGGCTGATCACCCTTTAGACTGTACTGTAGCATGAGCATTGCACACTACTATCGAGCCGGCACCTCCTTGCGAACAGATCGTACGATGAACCCCAGAATCAGGGGTGAGTGCATGCCTAACCAGGCCAGTGGGGCTGGTTGTGAGCAGCCCGTGGGGGCATGAATCATAGCTCAGTGGAGCTGATTACTATATATAGCCCGTGGGGGCAGAGAGAAAACCCGAGGTTCCAGGGTTAAGGAACAAAGCACTTTGCCAGGTGAACCGCACGGGTAAGGGGTGCTATTTGTGCGGGGATCCTGTTGCTAGTCACGCACCCGATGAGAGTACACCTACAGAAGGGCGACTGTAGGGTGGTACCTCAGAGGCATTACACACACAGCCCAGCATCATGAGATCTAAAAGCATATGTTGTGATATAAAAAGGGCCAATGGGCCAAATAGTTATCCCGAGAGGGAGAGCTTACTTGAGATGCCAGTGGGCAAGCAGATCCTGATGGGAGTCTGGGTTGTAGATAAAGAATGCATATCTTCATATTGTAATGCATGAAGTTTTATTTTAATGAGTTATCTTTCAGTGAAGAGTTATTATAGAGTATTCCAGTACTGATATGTTATTTGAAGAATAAGCTACATTTTATTTTATCTGATATCATGTTAAAAATGTACTTTGAGTTGTACAAGTTAAATAGTTTCAGCATACGATTGAAATTAAGAGGTTATGGTTCTCTATTTCTCCATAGTTAGATGGTTATCCAGTCACTGGGACTTAGGTCTCATCCCTCTATGATTTAAATGTTCTTTCAGATCAGTGAGTATTTCTGCCAGGATCACAAGATAAACAGGACAGGACCCTTAGCTGGTGAAGCTTGCTTGGATGCAAGAGTGTTTAAATGCTAGCCTTGTATATTGAGAGAGTGTGGTTTGATAATTGTATTTTGTATATGTGTATGTGTACAGTGGGATGTAATGATGTTTTAGACCTTTTTGGATATGAATACGAGACTTATGTTTTGGAGAAGATTATGAGTATGATGTGTGCACTTAGGATTTTAATGTCGAATGTGAATGTGATCTTGTAAACTGCCTGAGGAATGTCATGAAAAATATTATCTGAGCAGGTTGATGCTTAATGTTGATTGGGTGATTTGTGTATATAATTGAGATGAAAATGAAAAGTTTTTAACAGGATGTGTTTTCGTGTGTCTGCCACTTATGATAATTAGTTGGGGTTCTCTAGCTCTTTATGGAGCGCTACATAAAGACTAGTAAAACTCTATCCGATTACCACAAGTGTGCAGGTGTGCTGTCGATGGCCCTAGAGAGGAGGGGGAGCTGACACTAGGTCAAAAATAAAAAGGCGGAGTCGACCCCCAATCATTCCATCCGTCTCCAAAACCTCTCCAAAAAGCTCTAAAGCCTTTCCAACTTCCCCAATCTTCTCAAAGCCTTTGATTAAACTCTCAATCTTCTCAATGGCACCTAAGAGGCGCGGTTTCGTCGGTGGAGCGTCTGTTCCAACGAGGAGACGCACTATTCGGAGGCAACCTTCGCCATCCTCCTCTTCGGCCACTCAAGAGGATTCCCCTCCTTCACCATCTTTACCCAAAGTTGATCATTTAGCCGGTAAGACCATTACAACTGGAAGAAAGGTGAATTTTAATTTCTTTGAGTCGGAAGGATTCACTATAGGAAGAAGTTTGAAAGAAATGGGATGGGAAAAAATCTGTTCATTAGATATCGCCACATATCCAGCCTTAGTGAGAGAGTTTTACAACGGTTTAAGTAGAGGAGAAGTGGATTAATCAGTATAGTAAGAGGAACAAGAGTGATAATAACCACTGAGATTCTTGGAAATTTATTGGAAATGCCCACAATCGGTTTAATGGAATATCAACATGAGGATAGAAGTGGAGCATTGACAAGAATGCTAGGGAGAGATGTAACTGAGTTTGAGGAAATCCTTGCAAATCAATTGAATCTAGAACTCAGATTACTACATAACATCTGTGGAAGAATCTTGTTTCCGAAAATTGGTAGATTCGAGTATGTCTCGGAGCGAGACGTTCTTTTAATGGATTGCATAATTACTGGAAGGCCAGTCAACTTAGCTGGCATGACGATTGGATATATGGCATAGGCGGCTACAAAGAAGAGATCTACACTGCCATATGGTATGATTTTGACTTTAATCTTTAGAAGCCAAGGTGCGCTCATTATGGAGAATGAACCCCTAAGAAAATTGAGACACACTGACTATTATAGCATCTCAACTATTCATCGGATGGGATTCAAGAAACTGAATGGTGTTTGGATGAAAGGAGGAAGAGAGGAAAGAGCAGAAAGAGATAGAGCAGAAGATACCAGAATAGAAGACATCCCTGGACCATCCACTGTGGGACCATCTGTCCCTGATCAATCTATTGCGGGACCATCTTCAGCTGGACCTTCAGAGGCCGGACCTAGTTCTATTCCCTCACCTCCACATCAGTCTATAGCAACTTCTGGGAGATTCTCTGATGAACAAATTGGTCAGCTGAGAGCTTTGCTTGCTGAGTATGATAGTCAGAGATCTCATGAAATTTCTCAATTAAAAGAAGACTTTAATCAGTTGAAGGAAGAACTTAATTCGAGACTGGACATGATCTCCTTTTCAATAAGCAATTCTGTTGAATCCTTTGGTACTGAACTTCACAAATATTCTAAAGGATGGAAGGCATTGCTGATGGATCGGGATCTTATGTTCATGCAACGGGTCAACTGAAGAAGGACATTGACCTTGCAGTCTCACAAATTGAAGCTTGCCTTGAAAACTTTAAGAAATCACAAAAGGATGATGTAATGGAAATCATAGGTCATTTGAAGAAATTGTATTCAAACACATCTGACCTTGATTTTGATTTTGATAGTTTGTACTTAGGAAGTTTTTGAATATCTAATGTATTTCATTTTGGAATGTATATGAATCAACTAATGTAATGCTTCTTACTTATGAAATGCAATTTCACATTTTCAAATATTGACTGCTTGAATCCCTATGTTTTATTAACTTTCTTTATCTAAAACTCTCCTTATTGCTGATAACAAAAAAGGGGGAGAGATGGTTGAATATGCAAAGAAAGAAAGACTTGAAAATTATGAATATGCAAAGAAAGAAAGACTTGAAAATTTTAATGAAAGTTGATTGTATATGCATAAAGAAAGAAAGAAAGGGGGAGAAATAATTATTTATGCAAGATAACTTGAAATGTTAATCAGTCAAAATTCGATGCTTATAGATAGGGGGAGCTATTCAATGCAGGGGGAGCTTAACAAAAGCTCAATTGCAATTTTCTGCACATTTAGATTAAATATTCATAATTGATGAATTATATTGAACTCATGCACAATTTTAATGTTTACATTGAATATTGGCATCAAATCCTTAATTAAAAATGTTTAAGTTTCAAAATGACTATAATCTTTAGTTCGAATGAATTTTTGAATGCATATACTCAAAATTTTTGTTATCATCAAAAAGGGGGAGATTGTTGACCCAATTGATGATTTTGATGATTAACAAAACTATTTGAGTATAACTATTGGAGGCTCTAATGATTTTGATTAAGTGTTTCAGATTATAAGTCTATTGAATGATCAAAATCAGGAGTTACATCGTGTTCTGGATCGAATCTAATGTCTAGGTAAGATTGCAGACATTAGAGTCGACTCCGAGAATCACAGAGCCGACTCCAGAACTGGCACGGAAGTTAGAGTCGACTCCGAGACTGTTAGAGTCGACTCTCACAGAAGAAGCAGAACGTCAATTTTTCTGACCCCGACCTAGAGTCGACTCCGGGTAAGTTAGAGTCGACTCCAGAAAAGTTTCTTGTCGACCCCAGAAAAGTCAGAGACGACTTCGGAAATAACGTTTTAAAATGCTTCATGTTAGAGCCGACTCCAGAAAAGTTAGAGTCGACTCCAACCCACCTGGAACGAAAAATTAAATTGCCAAATCAGCTCTAACGGTAATATTTCTATTTTACCTTATTTCTAACGGATATATTTTGCTACAAGGTATACTCCAACGGATAGTTTTCTTCCAAAAATGGTTTGAAAGAAATATATAAAAAGGGAAGACTATTGTTCAAAAAAAAAGAACGGAAAAAAAGAGAACAAAAAAAGTGAGAAAATCGGAAATAGAGAAATCCCATTTCAAAAATCCGAAAAAGAGAGAGTCTGAATCTCAAGAGGAAAACCTTCTAGCTCGAATCCACTCCACTCCAAAAAGCTCAAGAGGAATCCAAGGCATTCAAATCAAGTTTTTGTGGATTTCCCAACTTGGAGAAAGAAGTTCAGCTTCTTGCTTTTCAACCCTTCTCAACTGCTTCAACTGTGAAGAATCGGAGCTGAGGCTTGATTCAACCTAGCAAGGAGAAGAAGAAAAGAAGAAAAGAAGAAAAGCTCAAAAGCCAACCATCTACAAATCAGGCTTTTCTAAACTTGTTATATTATTTGATTATCTGCTCATTAAGGAGCTTTGTATTTGAAAAACATATTTCATTTGTTTGTATCTAGTTCAATCTGGGGGATTGAACTAGTGGAGGTAGTCTTACCTCGGTTCAAGCTTGGCTAAGCTTGTGTTAGGGTTTTTGTGCTGGTGAGCCCTTGAAAACCAGCTGGGTTCGTTGTGCGCCCGGGAAAACAACAAGTTTGAGTTGTGAGCTTGTAAAACAACTCGGCTGTAATCAGGTTGATTATAGTGTGGACCCAAGTGAATCTTGGGAGTGGACGTAGGTGTTGGATACACCGAACCACTATAAACTCTTTGTGTTTACCGTGCTTACATTGACTCTATCTCTATCATCATCTTATTTTTGCACTTTATATTTACTTTGCTATTGCCTTCATTCATCTTAAGCAAACTAGTTTAAAAGGCTAATTTTTTAAAGAACCCAATTCACCCCCCCCCCCCCTCTTGGGTTGTCATCTGGGCCAACACCCTTGGTCTTTATCGTTAGTACAACACCGTGAGTTATTAGTAGCGCCTCGAGACACTTTGATTTCGTCCTCCCTACGAAGGGTATCTATTAATGGTAATAACAAGGTTGTCTTCCATGAGATAGGATTTTTAAGATATATTTTAGAATTAACCTACCCTATGTCGGTAATTTCTAAGTTAAGTCTCAAAAAGTCTGATATGTTGGGTCGCACTCATGAAGAAATAATTAAATTAGTTAATTATTTTTTTGACCAAAATTTAAGGAAATTAACGAGTATTAGAAATATGAGATATTTCGAGAGATACTTATTAATTGAGAGTCTCATTTTAATTAGCAACTATTTGACCTACCCTACGACGACACTTAGTTGTAGAGATTAAAATTTCTTAGGCTTATAAAGTAAACATGTTTTTGTGTATTTTAACATGTGCATTTATGCATCATATTACTTTGCCTTAAATTGTGTGATGATATTTATGTAATTATTTATTAAAAATTTTCTTATTTTTTCAGCAAATATGTCAAACCTGATTTTCTCACTTCTCGCCTCTCAAGTTTTAACTGGTGAAAATTTTGTTAAGTGAAAAAGCAACATGAATATCCTCCTCATTAATGAAACTACCACTATGTCCTTAAGGAGGATTGTCCTCCATTGCCTCCAACCAATGCCTCCAAGGTAGTTAATGAAGAGTACAACCGTTGGGTTGTTGTTACAAACAACAAAGCCCGCTGCTACTTGTTAGCAGTAATGAATGAGGTGCTTAGAACTAAGCACGAGGCCTTTAAAACTGCAAGAGAGATTATGGAATCTCTGCAGCAGATGTTTGGACACCCATCTGATTAGGCTCGCTACGAAGCTATAAAAGCCATTATGAATGGAAAAATGAAGGATGGTTCTTCTGTTCGTGAGCACATCCTCAAAATGGTCAATCATTTCAATGAGGCTGAGATCAATAGAGCTAAAATTGATAAAAGACTCAGGTTGGCATGATCCTGGAGACACTATCTGTTAGTGTATACCCTAGATCCAATCGGATTGGATGCTATATACATTCTTTGAATACAAATCAAATAAAATGGTTTCTTTATCTATCCAGATATCTTTTATAATATATTTGATATATTGTCTGTAAGATAAAGTCCAAAAGAATGTGAACCATGCATATGAAATTTGTAATAGAGATTACAAATTGTGAGATTCAAATTGCACGTTATGGTTCGATTCTTTAAACTTCCCTAGTTGATGTGTAGATGGGACTGGACACCATCGAACACCATGAGACTAGCACACATTGCATATCCTCACCCTTGGGGTGAGCAGCTGATTTCACAAGCTAAAGTATGAAGATACTTGGATGCTCGTTATTGTAACGATGCATTGGATGACCCATACAGAGATCCCATATGGATATTCTATATAGTGTCGATGGTTGATCTCTAATGACGGTGGTGTGAGTGATCCTTTGACTTGATTTCTTCATTGCATCTCATGTGTGGAATGTTATGCTTTGATGGCATCCAAACGTCGCTCTAGCCATGGGTGGCAAATATGGTGTCGGTTGGGTATGACATGAAGCACATGAAGATGATGTTTGATCAAGACAGGATTTGTCTCCCTTGATAGAAAGGGTTATATCCCACGGCCACTTGATGGATTAAATTGATTATTAAATCCTTGCAAGGTTGAGTTGGAATTCGAAATGGTTTCGAAGTTCTAATTCATATGAGTCAATTTTTTTTGAGATCAAGTAAACAAAGATCAATTACAGGGTTGACACATTCCATACCACTGATTGATCTGGGATATGTGATGAAAGAATTTAATCATACGGTAACCGTTCATGGACAGGTGTTGATGGTCACGTCAACAAAACCTTTGGCAGTTGGGTGGTCATGATGCTTTGCTAGAGGCCTCTCATGATCTATAATCATATTATTGTCTTGGACAAAGAGTTGTCCAATCATTCCTAGGGTCTATGATTAGGACATGATTATTGCCAACATGTTAAAGGGCCTAATGGGTCACACGCATTAAGAAGAATTTTGGATGAATTAAAATGAGAATTAAATTAGATTTAATTCAGATAAGATGATCAATTAAATAATTGGGTGAGACCCAATTTAAAGAAGATATAATAATAATGGATATGATCCATTATAGTAAAAGGAATGTTAAGGAGAAATTATTTGTGCATATGATGAACAAATAATTGGATACCCAAATATCACTTGATCCATGTGATAGATGGCTCTGATTATTCGGGTATGGATGGCCAATCTCAGCCATGTGTAGATGGAATCATGCCCATGGGATGAGGCATGATGAATCTCTACGGTTTGATGATGAACACGTACAAATTAGGGCATGTAGTTATGAGATAACCAATTCCTAATTTCAAAGGCTGAGATTGTGACACTCGGATTAACGTTACCATAAAAATGAGAGTTTTTTGGATTAAAGTTACCATGACGTTACCATGCCATGAAGAGAGGTCTCTTCTTCTCCCTTGGAACGTCTCCTTTTCATCCTATAAATATGGTTCCTTCCTACTAGGAAGGTAGAGGAAGAGAAGAAAAAGATTAGATCTTTTTTCAAAATATCTTCTGTATTTCTGTAAGGGGATTCAAGAGGCGCTAGCACCCCTCTCTCTCTCCCATAGTGTCATCTTCATACCTTGGAGGTCTTCATCCCTTCTTCTCCGCGTGGATCACCATTAGAGGCTGGACATGTGGACGGCTAGTGGCAAAGGATTAACCGGCTTCATCCTCATCTACATCAATAAAGGACTCAGGTATGAATAAAATTAGATTTTATTTGAGATATAATGAATTTGTTCCTAAGGATCCTGGGCATCTGTAAATTTTATATTATATCTTCCACAATGTTTATATGAATTTGATTCATATCTTGTATACATAATTCCCATCACTATCTCCCGCTTTTCTCCCATTCAAGACTAATTACATTATGAATCATAAAAGTATAATCTGACTGAACTCTTGAATGAGCTGCAAATATATGAGACTCTTATAGATGATAAGGGTAGTAAGGCAATTGTTGCTAAAGCCAATGCAGCTGAAGAAAAGCCTTCTTCTTCAAAGAAAAATAAGAAGAATAATGTGGTAAAGAAAAAGGATAACAAGAAAAAGGTCCAGAAGAAAAAAGGAAAGGCTGCTCAGCCTAAACCTAAAGGAAAGTGTTTCCACTGTCATCAAGATGGCCATTGGAAAAGGAACTGTAAAAAGTACCTTAATGAGCTGAAACAAAAAAAGAAACAAGGTAAATTAGATTCACTAGTCATGGAAACATGCTTAGTTGAGAATGATTTCTCAAGCTGAATTATTGATTCAGGAGCATCTAACCATGTCTATGTTTCTTTGTAGATGCTTGAGTCTGCCTAGGATCTTCAAATGGGAGATTTCACGATGAGAGTAGGCAGTGGGGAAAAGGTGTCAGCGACAGCAGTAGGGATAGTTCGACTATCATTTGTTAATAATAAATATTTGCTTTTGAATAATGTTTATTATATTTTAGATTTCAAACGGAATTTGATTTCGGTGTCAAAGTTGCATGAACAATTTATTTCTGTTTCTTTTAGTATTGACTCTGTTTCAATTTATAAGAGTGGAATAAATATTTATTTTGGGTATGTTGAAAATGGTCTATATTTTGTTAAACCAAATTCCAACAACTTTGTTGGCCCAGATGGCAACCCAAGAGGGAGGGTGAATTGGGTTCTTTAAAAAATTTAATACTTTGAAAATAATTTGCTTGATGTGAAAGTACCCAAGTAAAGTGAATTAATAAAAGCACAATATGATAAATAGAGAGAGAGAAAAATGCACGACAAACACACAGAGATTTATAGTGGTTCGATGTTAGCCACACCTACGTCCACTCCCAAGCAACTCTTGGGTCCACACTTAATCCTATGATTACAGTTGAGTTGTTTTATAAGAGCACAACTCTAACTTGTTGTTTTATACGGGGTCACAACGAACTCAGCCGGTTTTCACATGTTCACCAGCACAAAACCTTAACCCAAGCTAAACTAGCTTGCCCCGAGGTCAACTACCTCAACTAATTCAATCCCCCTGATTGAATTAGTAAACAATAAATTTGATGTGATAACACGAGTGCAATAAATTTAACTAAAAATTTGATGTCAAAAAGAGGTTTTCACATGTTGCAGCTGGAAGTTGCTGTGCTCAAATCCTTTGGATTAAGAGGCAACTTGAAGATTATGGCATAACCCTTGATAAAACACCAATTAGATGTGATAACACGAGTGCAATAAATTTAACTAAAAATCCAATTCAACATTCAAGAATAAAACACATTGAAATTAGATATCATTTCATAAGAGAACATGTAGCTAATAATGAAATCTGTCTTGAATATGTTAATACAGAGGAACAATTAGCTGACATATTTACAAAACCCTTGAATGAAGAGAGATTTTGTTATCTTAGAGGTGAATTAGGAATATGTGACCCTTTAGAGTGATTTTGAAATTATAAGGAATGACTTTCTAGATCTATATTAATTTCTTGAAAATCCTCTCACAATTTTAAGGACAAATTATCTAGTCATTTGAGCTATTTGATCCTTGATATTTCAAAGATTTTTTGAAATTTTTATTGAACTCTTTTTGACAAGTTTCAGTCATTTGAATCTCAATTATTTTTTCTGAAACTGTCTTTGGAGTCGACACCTCAGAATGAGGAGTCGACACCTCTGACTGTGTCGCTCTCGATCCTTGACCTTGGAGCCGACACCCGTGTAAGTGGAGCCAACTTCAATTTGAGCGCTGACTGTGTTAGCGATTTGGAGTCGACACCCGACTTTGCGGTAGTCAACACCTGGGATTCCAAAATTGATTTATTAGGGCAGAGTCGACACCTCATCATTTCATAACTTCTCAAATCCTAACCAAACTCCTCCAAAATTCTTCCAAAACTTTCCCACCTCTAATTCCATCCAAATCGAAACTTCCCAAAGATCTAATAGCACCCAAAAGGAGGGAATCAGTGATTGGAACGCCGGTCACCATGGGAAAACGGTCCGCGCGTCGTCCCGCTTGTGAGCCGACTTCAAGCAGTGATTCGTCCACGGATTCAGACAACCCCAACACCTCTTCCACTCAGGTAGATACCTCAGCCGGGAGGGTTATCACAATGGGGAGAAAGATTGATTTTGACCTATTTGAAACCGAGGGTTTCTCAATCGGTAGGAAATTAAAGGAAATGGGCTGGGATAAGCTCTGCTCTCTTGATGTTCCCACTTATCCAGCCTTAGTAAAAGAATTTTATTTTAAGTTGGCTAGAGGTGATGGCGGTTTAGTTAGCTCAGTAAGAAATAAGAGGATTCACCTTACTTTTCAAAAGCTTAGAAACCTCCTCAGCATCCCAATTATCGGTTTAGCAGCTGACATGCACAGTGATAGGTCAGCGGCTCTTTCGAGAATGTTAGAAAGGGAAGTGACAGAGTTTGAGGAGATTAGAGCTAATCAATTACCCTTGGAATTGAGATTATTACACAACATTTGCAGTAGAATTCTGTTTCCGAAGATCGGTCGGTTTGAGTATGTCTCGGAGCGAGACATTGTTGTTATGGATAGTGTTTTGACTGGATAGCCAATCAACCTTGCATCTATGATGATATTTTATATGGCGGAAGCTGGAGGGAAGAGAAGATCATCCCTACCGTATGGCATGGTGCTTACTATGGTTTTCAGGAGCCAAGGGGTTGTAATTCAAGAGAATGAACCATCTAAGAACCTGAGGCACACCGACTACTATAGTTTGGCAACATTGCATCGGATGGGTTTTGCTAAAGTGAATGGACAGTGGGATAGAAAAGGATACCTTGATGAGAGAACCCCTGTGCCGAGAGTTTCTGAGCCATGCGAGGCTGGACCATCAGTTAGGGTACCTTCTTCACAGCCTAGGAGTCCCATTCCTGCTCCTGCTCCTGCACCTGCACATGTTAATGATCAACCATCCACTTCTTCAGCTGGATTCTTAGACCTTCAAATAGAGCAATTAAAAAGTTTGTTTGCTGCTCAGAAGGATGAGTTTGACAGTCAGTTCATGAATATAAAAGAATCACTTTATTCACTTGATGATCGGATTGCAAAAATTGAATCAACTCTCAACTCCTCTGCAGAATCTTTAAGTGGTGATTTGAAGAACATCTTTGAAGAACTTAAAGAGATTTGTGGAGATAGTGAAACTTATTCAAGGTGCAACTCCGAGCTTCAAGATAAAATCTTAACAGCTTGCACATTTGTTGATGAGGGACTTAAAGACTATGTTAAGCTTCAATGTGATGGAATGAAAAATATTGTAGATCATTTAACAAGAATAGTGAGGAAGAACTTTTGATGTAATGAATGTTTAATTTTGATGAAATGTAGTTTACATTTTGATGTAATGAAGTTTATGTGTTGATGTAATGAAGGCTATATTTTGATGAATGAGTATTTTTTATATAATACTTGACTTTTGTTGAAATGAAATTATCTTTTGATGCAATGAAAATTATCTTTTGATGCAATGAAAATTATCTTTTGATGCAATGTGAAATATTCTTTACCTTTTTGTTGATTACAAAAAAGGGAGAGAGAATTATGGTTGTATATGCATTAAGAGGGAGAAAGTTATATTGTTAATTGTATTAAAGGGGGAGAAAGTTATGTTGCATTAATTGTTTAATATGAAAAATCAAGTTACTTAATTGATTAATATGAAAACATTAATGAAGTTAATTGATTATATGATATTGAGTTATTTAATTGATGTGGATTAATAATCAAATTGATTTGAATATGCATAAAGAAATCTTAAGTAAAAATATGTAAAGTAAGATGAAGAATAATTTGAACTTCATAGGGGGAGCTACCTTATTCAGGGGGAGCTTACTCGTGAAGATCACTTCCTTGATAATTTTTTAATTTAAGAATTCTATGCATATACTCAATGTTTTTATAATCATCAAAAAGGAGGAGATTGTTGATCCATTTATTGATTTTGATGATTAATAAAGAAATTGAGTATATTTATTTGATTACTAATGGATTTTATAAGTGTTTCAGGACTTAAATTTATTTGATCAATTTAAAGGAATTAAGAAATAAATTTTGAATCAAATACAAATCAGAGATTTTAAAGTTTCAGAGATTGGAGTCGACACCTAGAAAATCTAGAGCCGACCCCATAGCCAATTCAATTTTAATCTGATTTTTGATACTATCCGGAGTCGACACCTAGAGTTTCGGAGTCGACACTTACAGTGTCTGGAGCCGACTCCGATGCGGGGACAGAACGCTTATTTTTTGAGCATCCTGGAGCCGACACCTACAGTATTTGGGATCCGACACCTGACGATGGCGAGCCGACACTTACTTTTTCGGAGCCGACTCCTCAACGAACTTAGAAATTTTTATTTTTGGTACACTCCAACGGCTAGTTTCATCCCAAAAACAGATTGAAGAAATCTATAAAAAGGGGGGAAAACACCCGTTTGAAAAAAAAGAGGAAAAAGAGAAGAAAAATAGACAAAAAATTCAAATCAAAAATCTGAGAAAGCCTGAGCCTGAATCTCAAGAGAAAAACCTTCAAACTCAAATCCTTCCACTCCAAAAAGCTCAAAGAGGAATCCAAGGCGTTCAAATCAAAAAATCGATGGATTTCCAAATTGAAGTAAAAGCTTTGTTTCTTTCATTTCCAATCTTCTCAACTGCAACGACTGTGAGGGATTAAAGCTGAGGCTTGATTCATCATTCCAAAGGGAGAAGAGGAAAAGAAGAAAAGAAGAAAAGAAGAAAAGCTCAAAGCCAAACAACTTCAAATCAGGCTTTTCTAAACTTGTTTACTTATTTTTGAATATTTGCTCATTGAGGAGCTGTGTATCTTTGAAAAACAATATTCTTTTTGTTTGTGCCTAGTTCAATCTAAGGGATTGAACTAGTGGAGGTTGTTTACCTCGGGTCAAGCTAGATTAGCTTGAGTTTAGGGTTGTGTGCTGGTGAGCTCGAAAAACCGGCTGGGTTCATTGTGATCCCGGGTAAAACAACAAGTTTGGGTTGTGAGCTTGTAAAATAACTCGGCTGTAATCGAGGAGATTATAGTGTGGACCCAAGTGGATCTTGGAAGTGGACGTAGGTGTTGGATACATCGAACCACTATAAAATCTTTGTGTTTGCCGTGCTTCTATTGTCTCTATCTCTATCTCTATCTCATTGATTGTGCTTTATATTTGCATTGCATTTACTTTCATTCATTTTAAGCAAACAATTTTTATTTAGAGGTTAAATTTTTTATAGAACCCAATTCACCCCCCCCCCCCCCCCTCTTGGGTTGTCAGTTGGGCCAACAGTCTTTCTTTTGAAAATCCGTTATCTATCAATTTGGGCTACCCCACACCCTCATCACGAACAATGGCCAGCAGTTCAACAACGTCCCCTTCAGAAAATTCTGCGCCGAGCTGGGCATTTGCCAGTGGTTTACTTTTGTTGGTCATCCACAGACGAATGGAGCGGCCAAGGTTACGAACCGGACCATCCTTCAAGGGCTCAGGATGCGTCTGGATGACTTTAAAGGAAGATGGATGGAGAAGCTTCCGAACGTGCTGTGGGCGTACCACGCGATGCCACAAACTTCCACTAGAGAGGCTCCCTTTAGCTTCGTGTTTGGATTGGAAGTTGTTATCCCCGTAGAAATCGACATTCCTAGCCCTCGGGTGGAGTCATATAACAAAGAAGACAATCCGAATTAGCTACAGGCCAACCTTGACCTTATTGAAGAGGCACATGACTGGGCACGACTCAAGATGGCCGCCTATCATTAAAGGACCGTAAGGTACTACAACACCCGAGTTCGCCCCAGGGCGTTCCTCCCCAAAGACTTGGTTCTCAGATGAGCAGAGGTCTCAAAGCCCACAAAGGGAGGCAAGCTATCACCAAACTGGGAGGGGCCCTACCAGGTCACTGAAGCCCTCCATCGCGGAGCGTACCGGATCAAAGAATTTGACGAAAAAACACTCCTCCATACTTGAAATTCAGGCAACCTCCATCGGTATTACCAATGACACACACAACCAGTTGATTATAAATTTGAGTATATTATCCTTCCGACTAACGAAGATATATTTGAGTATCTCATCTTCTCAGTCAAAGCCCGACTCTAGGTCAGCACCAAAGACCGACTCCAGGTCGGCATGAAGACTGACTCCAAGTTGGCACCAAAGCCCAACTCTAGGTTGGCACCAAAGCCCGACTCCAGGTCAGCACCTAAGACCGAAGCTCATCAGCAGGAGCATCCTCAGAAGCAAACCTCAAGCTCAAGCTCATCCGAAAGAGTAGCAAGAACAAGAGTTCACTAGCAAAAGTGCTGCCGCTCGCCGCCCAAGCGACCCCTTTTCTTCAACTAGCTCTTTGTCTTTGAGAATATAAAAATCGAGGAAGAGTAGAACAAAGCCTTCCCTTTTCAAATCTTAGAGGTATCTATCCTCTCTCCAGGAACTATGGATCTTCAACGCCTGCGACCATTCATGGAAATGGCCAAGGAACGAGATGGTCATGCACGAAGACCAACTCCAGGTCGGCACCTAAGAGTGACTGTAGGTCGGCGCCTAAGGCCGACGCCAGAGTAGGCATGAAGATGGACCTACTACAAAACCTAAGCCTGACTCCCGAGTCAGCCTCGGCACTTGCTCTAGAATTTACTCCAGCATCGGAATGAGTCATCACTCCGAGTCCACTCAACGCGAGCGGACAAGTATTCCAACCCTGTCGAAAATAATGCAACCCCATTACGGGTTCTTACAAGTGTGAAATAAGGAACGACACGCTACCAAAGCTAAGTATCCATAAGCTCAAAGTTTGAAAGAAAACCTACTTTTCATTACTTATCAAAAGGTTTACAAAATGCCAACTCGAGTCGGACTTCAATACAAAAGAAAAGAAAGAAAAAGAGGAGGAGAAAAGGAGGGAGGGGGTAGAAGGTCTTCAGGCATCGACCGGTGCTAGCACATCATTAGTCGGTCTCTGCGCTGTGGGAGACACCTCTAGCTCCTTGTCGCCATCGGGCTCGGGGTCATTGAGGCCTAGGATGCCGAAGACCCTCGCTGCCTTCTCCTTGCACTCTCGGAAGCCTTGAAGATAGACTTCGACCGAGGCCTCTGCCAGCTCATCCACAAAGGTGTCAGAGCCTTGGTAGCGCTCTACCGCCTCGGTCGCCACCCTCTCAGCCACTGCACCTTCTCCTCAGCAGCTCGTGCCACCGCCTCCATCTCAGACGCCCTTTAGAGAGCCATGCGCCTGTCTACCGCAGCATCGGCTACCCTGGCGTCGGCCATGAGGGCGATCTCTTCGGCGTTCTCGGCCCACTCCTCGGCCCCCCTCACCAGCAAGGTGACAGTGTGAAGCCAAAGCTCACATGAATTCAGATCCACCTCTGTCTCCCTTCGCCTCGCCTCCGTCTCCCTCTGCCTCGCCTCAGCAATGCGGGCATGTTCAAGTTCGGCCACCGCCTGGCGCTTGGCCTCCTCGAGCTCCTCGGCCCGCTCAGTCTAGGCCGCCTCCAGTGCCCTCTCGGCCCTCTTGGCTCGGGCCCCAGCATCGACGGCCTCTTGTCGAGCGCGGCAGAGAACTGCATCGCCTTAAATGATGATGTCCCTCGCGGCGGCATAATTTACCATCTACATAGGGAAACCTCTGTCAGCATGCAATGGAGCAAGGAAATTTCACGAAGAGGGAAAGATACTTACCCATAGCAGGCTACGAAGGCATCACGAAAGAAGGCGGAGGCTCCCTGGTGGCGAAGCTCTCTCGGAAACTCTGGCAAGCAGACCTGAGCCATCAACCGCTCCCCCATGCAGCCATGGTTCATGAGTGATGGCCGAGATGGGATCGCCCTAATCCCACCTCCCTTCGCCATCTCGGCCAACTCCGAGGTCACGGGTGTCGCACTGAAGGCCGATGGCATCTCCTCTGCCGATGGCTTCGCTACCGTTGGACGCTCCTCGCCCACTAACGGGCCTCCATCCAGGACCGGCTCAGCTGCCGAGCGAACCGGCTCTGCCCCTGAGGCGACCGACTCTGTGGGCAAGAGGACCACCTCGACCCTCGGCTCCTCCGAAGGCAACTCGGCGGTGAGGTCGATCGGTGGGGCGGCCATCTGGCTCGCATGGGGCTCACTGGAGGGAGGGATCTGCGACTGAGGATGAGTCCTCTTCTCCAACCCCTCAACATCGCCAACAACCCTCTTCCTCTTGGCCACCGCCTTTCTCACGGCATTGGTCGATATCATCATATCTACGTGTACGAGAGATCGATTAGCAAAAAAAAGGGGGGAGAGAAGAAAGACAAGGGAAGATCTACGGCCGCTCACCATCACTTGGGATAATGCTGGTGCACTGGAGGTTCTCCTCCGACAGGAGCTTTCGCCGGGGGGGGGGAGGGGGCCACGAAGGACAACAGCTGCTCGTATGCCTCTCGGTCCCTCGGGACCACCATTGAATTCTTGTTCGGCCCCAAGTTTGGGTCCCCCCAATCTTGCCTCGCTTCCTCAAGGTGCACAAAGAAGAATCGGGTTTTCCACCCTTTAATGGACGTGGGGAGACTCAACTTGATGGTTCGGCTAGGCCTAGGGGTGAACAGCCAACAACCAGTGCTAGCTTAGCGGCGGAGGATGTAGAGGCTACGGAACAAAGGCACTTGGGCCTTTATGCCTTGGAGACCGCATAACATCATGAATGCACAGATGGTTCGAAAGGAGTTCGGAACCAACCGTGCAGGCACTAAGGTAAACCTATGAAGAAGGCTAACTATAAAGGGGTGGGGAGGAAGCCGTAGACCCACCTTGAAGAACTCCTCATACAGGGCAACTCCCCTAGAAGAGGCGAAGGTCACCCTATCGTCGGGTTTGGGGGTAGATAATCGGACATCCATAGGTATCTTATAGGCTACTCTAAGAGATTCTAGGTCTACAGGAGTGACGGTAGAGGCGATCCCCTTCGGGAACCCCCCGCTAGCCCTAGGGGGAGCTGCGACTACCGGATGACCCCTGACCAGGATCTTACCGGCTGCACACATCTATCCTAAAGGGACCTAATCCTCGAAAGAAGAAGATGAGGACCAAGAGAAAGATGAGGATGAAGAGGCCATGAAAAAGAAGGCTAAGAAGGGTCGAGAGGACTACCTGGGTAAAGGAGGAGGACAACAAATGCAGGGTTTCAGGGAAGAAGGTCTCAAAAGGAGTCCGAACTTAAGGGACGAAGAAGAAGATTCTGGGAGGCGTGAAGGGCCAGGTTCGGGATGAGACCCCCCTTTTTTTATGCCTATTTTTCAAATTATCCTGCCTGACTCGGCCCACCATACGGACACCCGCCACTGGACGAGACGCCTCGATAGCCACCAGGCGCCCTGGGAGGGTGATCGATCTGCAGCCAATGATGGGGACATTGATGACACTATCCCCATAATAGCGAGCACATTTTCGTGCAGTCCGAAGGGTTTCCTCAGTTTTGAGGAGGATCCCACCGAATCCAATTGTGAAGAATGACAAGACGATAGCATTACGGTGCCCCATACCTTCAGCCTTTAAGAGCCATCGCTCCTCAAGGACATGTGCCCCTCTCCGCAATTAATGGCGCATGGAGATCAGCCACCAATTGGTCTTATGCCCCTTTCGCTGGACGGAAAGTGTAACCACACCAGCTTAGAGGCGAGTAGGCATCTGATGTGGCTGATCAAGTCACGTTAGGACTAATGAACAAAGTGACTAACGGAGACGATAGTTAGATGGGCAAGGCCATCGAGCGAGGACCCCCAGAATCCCCACCCAATCTGGGTGGCACTAAGATCGACGCTAGAGTCGGCCTCCAAGATTAATGCTAGAATCGGCCTCTAAGACCCACGCCAGAGTCGGCCTCCAAGACCGACATGTGACCCGTCTGACACCTGGAACCGCCGTATGGCCCACCTACCACCTGCAACCAACCGCGTGTGGCCCCCGCAGCCATTGCTAGTCGCGGCACCCGCCCGATAGGACCAGGCCTGCTTACCGCATGCGGCGCTGCACCAAACAAGGGGATGGTAGGCTATCCCTGATGAGCTCAGGGTTAGTTGCGACATGCCCCTATCGGCCTTGCCACTTACCCTCTACCGGATGATGACGTCTCAAAATCAACAACCTTCCAAAAGGGGGTAAGAAGGACCCCTGGACAGGTATAAAAACCTTCGCTCATGATGGGAGGGAGATCTGAACTCAAAAATTTCAGGCTAAGTCCTTTAGTCCAATACTTACGACTATTTTTCAAGCTACTTACTTGAGTGTCGAAAGGTCCTCACTGGAGCAACCGATCTTCGAGGACTTTTGCAGGATTCCTATCCGAGGAGGTGTTTGAAGATTTTTAGACCCGTAATTACTGTCCGTTGGATCATAGTTGTTAAAATCGGACCGGACCGACCGATGGAACCGGTTGAACTGGGACCCGGAGGCCAAGCCAGTCCAATTCTAACATAAAACCAGATGTGTAAGAGATCCGAAATAACCCGATCAACCCATCCAGTTCACTCGTGAACCGATCAACCCGGTCTGAACTGGGTCACGGGTTTATCAATGTTGTTTCAAATATTTTGGCCTTTGGCGTTTCAAATTCTTGAGAGTTTATGGTAACTTTTTTTTTTCATTTGGATGCTTCAAGTTTTACGGAGAAAAAAAAGGAGATCATGTAAAGAAGATCATTAATGAGATGAGAGAAGAATAAAAAAAAGAAAAAAAGGTGAAAATATGAAAATTTTATGGGAATCAAGACGAGAAAGTAGAGACATAAAGAGAAAAGGATGAAAATAAAGGAAACTTGGATAGAAATTTTTTAATTTTTTTTTAGAAAAAGTTAAATCAGACTAAATGGGTACAAATTGAAAGTAAGTAAATTTTAGAGATTAAATAAGATACTAAAAAAGATTTTTTTTTGAAAAAATTATAAAATTATTATTCATATGTTTATTTTATTAAAAATAATTTTTATTAATATACATATATTTTTATATTAAAATAATTGATCGATGGTTCAATCGGTGACCCGATGTTTGAACCAGTGACCCGATGACCCAAGCCCTTGGCTGAGTCAATGTCCGGGCCGAGTCTGACAACTATTCCCAAAAATTATGGCAACTTTTTCTTTATTCGGATGCTTTAATTTTTATGGAGAAAGAAAAGGAAATCATGTAAAGAAGATCATTGAAAAAGGAAAAAAGGTGAAAATATAAAAATTTATGGGAATCAAGACGGGAAAGTAAAGACATAAAGAGAAAATGATGAAAATAAAGGAAACTTGGATAGAAATTTTTTTAATTTTTTTTAGAAAAAATTAAAGCATACTAAATAGGTAAAGATTGAAAGTAAGCAAATTTTAGAGATTAAATAATATACTAAAAAGATTTTTTTCTAAAAAAATTATAAAAATTAGTATTTATATGTTTATTTTATCAAAAAATAATTTTTATTAATATAAATAATTTTTATATTAAAATAATTGATCGATAGTTCAACCGGTGACCCGATGGTTGAACCAGTGACCCAATGACCCAACCCTTGGCCGGGTCAATGTCCGGGCCGGGTCTGACAACTATGCTTTGGATCCTCATTCTCGTTCCACGTCCAAGGAAGATGATTTGGCTACAATAAGTTTAATTTAGTAAGAAATTAAACTTTATATATAAATATAATTTAAATCAATTTCTGATTATAAAATAATCAGAACGGGTTCTTAGTTTTGAAACCGTTTCATATCGGGCATACTGTATGCCTAAACTAAAATATTGGGCTAGGACGCGATTAAATCGGACGGTTCAGATGGTCGCGTCGAATGAAAGCCAAGCGCCGCGCTCTATATATATTCCTTCGTCCTCAGCTGCCCTTCTCCGCTTCATTCAAAACCCCCTCATAGCCCTCGCCTCCTCCCATCGGCGCAAGCGAACGGAGAGAGATGGTTTTTTTTTTTTTTTTTCTCGATTCCTTGTCTCCCTCTTTTCTAGGGTTTTCTATTCGTTGGTTTCTATGTCAGGTCGTTCGGGCTAGGGTTTTCTATTGATCTTTGTGGGATTTTGCTGATCCCTTTTCTTCCTTCCTTGGTGTTTTCAGGCGCTCCCGGGACAGCAGGCTGTCGATTATCCGAGCTTCAAGTTGGTGATCGTTGGCGATGGTGGCACAGGTGATTGATCCATCCTTCCGTTCGTTCTCTTTGTAGATTTAGGGTTTTAGCGTTGGATATTATCCTGTCTCTTGGCCGTCTTCATTTCTTTTCTTGTATCGGAGAGAATGGATCTGTTCTGAAGAAATCTGATCTCGTGCAGGCAAGACTACCTTCGTCAAGAGGCACCTTACCGGAGAGTTTGAGAAGAAATACGAACGTACGTTGGCATCTGATTCGTCTTCTTCTTTGGATCTTTCTTGCGTATTACTTTGATTTTATTCTTGATTTTCTGCATATCCTCCGATGCGATATTGATTTCAAAGATTCTCTCTTCTTCTTCTCCAGCTACTATCGGCGTTGAAGTCCATCCCTTGGATTTCTTCACCAACTGTGGGAAGATCCGGTTCTACTGCTGGGATACGGCGGGGCAGGAGAAGTTTGGTGGGCTTAGGGATGGATACTAGTGAGTTCTAGGATTTGCCTTTTCTATCATCCTTTATTTTGTCTGTCTGGATGCATCCATGAATTGTGGGCTGTTGCTGGTGTCTACCCCCCCCCCCCCCCCCCCCCCCACCCACTCTCCTTGTGTCTTTCTATATAGTTTGTCTATTGGTGTATGGATTTTTCTCCGTGATTGTGGTGATGTTTTTTTAGCTTGCTTTTGGTGGCTTTATGAGGACGCATGCGAATTTTGCTTCATTGTTCAGTTTGAATTGATTGGTTGGATATTCTGAGTCTGGTGTTTTTGTGATCGTCCTGTAAATATTTATTTAAATCATAATCTGACATGAAGCTTCGTTTTACTTGCTTATTTGGTTTAATGTTCGCTTTGCTAGTCCAACTGTTTTTACATTCCTGTCCATGCATGCTCTTATGGATAATTTCAATTTCCTTGATATACACTTTTTTTTTGTGTTAATAACACAGCAATTTGTTTTCTGAAACATTTTTCTCCAGAAATTTTTTTGCTGAGAATTTGAGGTTATTTTTGTACTTGCTTGTGATGCTTTTCTTTTTAAAAAAGAAATAGCTATGAAGTTTTAGTGTTTTATTTTCATTTTTGAACATATTTAGACTTTAAAAGTTATATTTTTATCTTAAATTAGATATATATAAAATTGATATTATAATGGATTATGTTTGAGACAGGACTGGTCCCAAATTTTCTTTGGACAAGATGAGATGGCCTCTTTCTACTGTAGTTGATTGATTACATATTGAAAACTGTAATATAGATGATTGGGTGTGATATCTACTAACACAATGACCCAAGGTCTGTTATGTGAACCCACCTGATGATGATATTGTTGATGATAGCACTAGATGTTTAATTTAAGATTTAAATACTTTTACCATGCTGGTGTGGCAAGGGATATTTGCCTGTTTAGCTTAATCTTCAACATAACCAAAGTACTAATACTTTGGGTACATTTAACCTTTGCAAGTACAAAAATAAATAGGAAAAAAACTTTTTATGGATAAACTATCATTTTATTGGAATCACACAATGCAGTCCCCATATAACATCAAGACAGATCGCCCCTTCTTTTTCTGTAGTGCCTTTTTAGAACAACTTGTGGCTTTAAAATATTTTGGCTGAATTTTCTATGGGGTCAAATTATTCAAATTAAGCAGTGAAGACTTCATTGTCTGAGCTATAGTATGAATCCTGATGTTATTCAAATCAAGAAAATATACAAGCATATATTTTCTTGTAGTCAAACATTGTTTCAATTCTCTTGAGTTTCAATTATGAATCCTCATTTGCCCAAGGACTCATTAAGGCTTGTCTCCAGTGTTTCTTTTACTTTTATAGAAACTGCTTGGTGTTTGCTATGTTACTTGTAGCCTCTTTGCACCATCTCTTTTTTGCCAACTGGTTGAACTGTTATTTTTCTTGCTTTGACATTGTATTTTTGCACTTTAATATTACTATTTTAAGCCTCAGTACATGTGCATTCTATATTAAGCAATTATAATTAGATGGTGTTTTCATTCTTTCCCTTTCAAAATTTGAGCTACGGTTATGGGCATATTTATGACTTTTTAAGAGTTTACGGTGCACTCTTGATTGTAGGTTATGCTATATAACTATGGTGCGGATACAGTGCGATATTTAAAATATGTACAACTTTTAAGATAGATGGTGCTCAATCATCTTGATATTGATTCACTGCTTTTTCTTGGATCATGTCATATGTCTTTACAACTTTTAAATTAAAAGATGAAAAAGAAGATATATTTCTGTTATTTTCTATGTAATATGCAGATAATTTTATTCTGGAAAGATGGATGACTGTGTTATGCGTCTGTACTTGTGCTGCTTCAGAGTTTAATGCCGGAAAACTCTGCTTATGCTGAATAATGTTTGGGGCTGTATGGTGCATTGCTTCTTGCGTCTGATGATGAAATCGTGTTTTTTTTTTTCAAAAAGAAATTGTGAAAGCCTCTATTATATGCTTGTATATTTGGCATCTACATAAGATATCGTTTGTTAGGCCATTACTTTTACCAACGTGTCTTTTTAGGGCAAAGCATGTGCAGTTGATCATTTTGGCAAAATTGCCACCACAAATGTAGGTGGTGCATGGAAAAATAATCCATTAAACAAAAATATACAGAAGAAAGATTCATCCTGTTTGCTTCTTTTGTTGTAGAATTGATTTTTGTTTGAGATTATAAATTATTAGCTCAATTATCAATTTGCAACTTTTGGAGGTTCTACTTAAATTTCACTTTGGATCTTGCTTATCAAAATATGTATTTAATTTTTCCCATGCAGTACAAAAAATGCTTAATTTCGGGTTGATTTTTTGATTTCCTAGTTTTTATGTGACTGATTTTTTATCTAGTTTATTAATATATATCAGAAAAGTGGGGGTCCCCCATTGGTGATGAGCATGTATTTTTAGATTGCACTGTTATGTACTAATGCTTGACTGTGGGTGCTACTGTTCGTTTGTTTGGCTTTAAGGCCCTTTTTCTATCTATGTTTTACTAGAGTTCATTGTGATTTCTGAACCTTTGTTTAATGAAAAAATTGCATTGCTTGTTAAAAGGTCTGGATGTTCTTGTTACCTGAAGCTTATTATCTTTTATTGGTGTTCTAAATGTTTGAACAAGATTGTTTAGGTTTGTTTTGTCGGTGTGACCATCAATTATGTTTGTTACCCCTTTGGCTTTAAAGCCGGTTTAATAAGAAGTTTCCTTCCTTTCCAGCATCCATGGCCAATGTGCAATTATCATGTTTGATGTCACAGCACGGCTTACATACAAGAATGTTCCTACATGGCATAGAGATCTCTGCCGGTGAGTGTAGCAACCTGTGTAAGCCAACTTTTGTTTAGCAGAGATTTCTTTGAGGCATATATCTAATATTTTTGCTACAATCAGGGTGTGTGAGAATATTCCCATTGTTCTCTGTGGCAACAAGGTAGATGTGAAGAACAGGCAGGTGAAAGCCAAGATGGTTACCTTCCACAGGAAGAAGAATCTCCAGTATTACGAGATATCTGCAAAGAGCAATTACAATTTTGAAAAGCCATTCCTCTATTTGGCTAGAAAGCTTGCTGGGTAAGAGTTTTTATGTGGTGTTTTCAACAGCTTTGTTGATGGAACACATGGATTGCAGGATAAGTGCTTAAACCAATGCATGCTTTTCCTGCAGGGATCCAAACCTTCACTTTGTTGAATCACCAGCTCTTGCTCCTCCTGAAGTACAAATTGACCTTGCTGCACAACAACAGTAAGTGAAATAGACTTGACCCTGGGTTTATAGATGTTGTAAACTGATGATATAATTTTGTTTAGCATTGCAGAGGGACCATGTTAATACTAAATTTTCTATATGGCCTCTTATTATTTTAGTATTTCAGTTAATTTTATCTTCTCTATTTTTTTTTTTTCAACATTGTTTTGTTTCGTGATATAACTTAGGCTTAAAAAATGTGTGCATGGATTGATTAGTTGATATCTTGTAGCTTTGTAGTTTATGTAGATTATCCTCAAATATTGAAGTTCAGATATACTGTTTATTTAGTGCAACTGAAATTTTTATCCGTCATTGTCCGTTGTTATCCCTGAAGCCACTAGAATGGTTGGTTATCAGGATAATTCAAGTAATTATATTTTGCAACTCTAATATCGTTTTGGGAAAAAGAAACCCAAATATGTTGCTGTGTTCTAACCGGTTCTTGTTTATTTATCGTTACCCTTTTTGTACTTTTTAGGTATGAGGCTGAGATAGCTGCTGCTGCTGCGCAACCCCTTCCAGATGATGATGATGATGCATTTGAGTAAGCCGGAGGCATGGTGGAATTGGTGGGAAATGTTTGCTTCTGCAGCATCTCTGAGCCCTTTTTTCGCATAGGAAAAAAAAAAAAAAAAAACCTCTTAGAATGCGTTTTGGTGTTTGTGTTTGCGGAGAGTATTATTAGATGATTGGGTTGGGTAGGTCTTCCAGTGACATTTGCTAGGACTGCATGTGAGATGTTATTTTGCTCGTCTTGCTCCATCTGTGTAAAGCTTGGAAATGTTTGAACATTTCCAAGCGATATTTGATTTCTGATTTCGGCATTAAATTAGATATTTGATTTCTGATTTCGGTATTAAATTAGTACGGCGTTCTCAGTTGGTCCGGAACGCCTGCGATGGAATCCCTCCCTCCCTCCAAAAGAATAAAAAGCCTGGCGGGCATGGGGGGCTGTGCTTAGGTTTTTTCAAACCTTACCCCACCGTGTCCTAAGATTGGCATTTATCTTTCGCATAAGCATTCATGCGTGAAGCGCCATCGTCCGAGTGTCATTTAATGGGTCTCTGGTTTAGCCATCCGAACGATATATCTTAAAAATATTAAGATTTTGTTTAAATAAATTAAATAGATGCTTGTGGATGTATTTAGGTAATAATTGCGGAGTCTTCTACGGTAATTCTTGCTTCAGAAGTGAAAGTGGTGTGATGTTTTTGTCCATTATAAGTTGTCTCGGATATGTTGCGAGATGCGGCTGATATGTTACCTGGCTCTTCAAGAATCCACATATTGTGGAAATAAGTAAAGGAAGGTGCAAATAATGCTTAAGAAAAAAAAAAGTAGGGTGCAAATATGAAAGCCAGTGGTGTTATTATCTTCATCTTTTTTGGTTTCTATCTTTATCTATACCTAGATTTTTTTTTTAATTTTTCAACAATCTTAAGTGTTATATGAATGGAGATAGAACTGTATCTACCATCAAACTCATGAATCAAGATTTTATGAGATTGGATCGTTTGATGACATCAATCTTCTATGTATATTCAGATTTGGTATCTATTTTCTGTCGAGAGGCCGATGAACTTAAGGCCGAAAGAAAGAAAGGAAACTTAAGGCCGATGAACTTAAGGCCGAAAGAAAGAAGAGGCGTGAAGATGAACTCATGGGTTTCTATGACCTCTACACCAATACACATTTTTAACGCATTGTCTGATCGTTTCTTCTACGACCTCTACACCAATACACAATTACTGAGGGATTGCCTTTACGTCCTCTACATCAACACACAATCATTGCAGAAAATTTGAAACTTAAATTCAAGTATAAAGCGAGGAAGAAGGTACTAAAAATTTTTTAATCTCTAAATACTTTGATTTTAAGATGATTGATAAGAAAGAAATTCTTGCACAATTGCAAATTATTGTCAACAAGTTGATGGCTGTAAAGATAGAAGTTCAGAATCTTTCCAAGTCAGTGCAATTATTGCAAAATTGCTACCGTTTTGGAATGGATTTAGAAAGAAACTTCTTCACAACTCCGAGGATTATTCCTTAGAACAATTACAAAAATACCTTTGAATCGAGTAGGGATCGAGGGTGCGTGAAAAGCTTGAGAAAGTAGATATTGAAATTTTAAAGGCAAATGCTGTGAGCAATCATAAGAAGTTTTAAAAAAACTAAAGAGAATAAACTTAGTCTCAAAAAGGATCAAGATAAGTTCAAGAAATCCAAGAAAAATAAGCCCTATGTGAGTTGCTTTGTATGTGGCAAACATGGGCACTTTGCTCGTGATTGTAGGCACCGAAAATGGCAAACCAATAAGGCAAATGCAACCGTGAGTGAAGTTATTGTGGTCAGAGGCAAGGTTCTCGGTTGGTGGTATGATACTTGTGATACATTCATGTATGATAAATCACTTCTCAAGACTTATGTGGATATCATCGATGGACAAAAAATTTAAATGGGCAATGAAGGCCGGTCCAAGGTGCTTGAAAAAGGAAGCGTGAATCTTTACTTCATATCCGACAAGAAGATCACTTTGATCAATGTACTGTATATGCCGGATATGAATAGAAATCTTATTAGTTGGAATTTCTTGGGCAAACTGGAGATTAAAAGTATATTTGAGTCGGGAAAATTTATACTATCCCGTAAAGATGTTTTTATTGGAAAGACTATTCTACTGATGGAATGGTCAAGCTTTGTATTATTGACAATAATAATAATAATAATAATAATAATAATAACAATAATAGTGTGTCTTCTGCTTATATTGATGATTCCGTTACTTTATGGCATAGAGATTAGCACATATTGGTATTAGCACTATGAAAAGATTAATTAAATATGATATGATTTCTTGCAATGTTGATAGGTTTTATGAAAAGATTAATTAAATATGATATGATTTCTTGCAATGTTGATAGGTTTAATAAATGTGAAATTTGCATTAAATCAAAGATAAGAAGTCATTTCATAGTGTAGAGAGAAATACTAATTTGCTAGAACTTGTGCATGAGTTAAATGGTATGTTAACTAGATGTGGTAATAGATATTTTATTACTTTTATTGATGATTACTCTAGATATACATACATTTACTTACTTAAGCACAAAGATGAGGCTTTTATGCTTTTAAAGTTTATAAAGCAGAAGTTGAAATATTAAAATCCTTAGGACTCGAATAAAATGAGTTAGCAGAACATAAAAAATAGATCATTTCTAGAGATGATAAAGGCTATGTTATTGCATGCTGAGTTGCCTTTTAATTTATTTTATGGAGTGAAGCATTATTATCTGCATGTCATATTCTTAATAGAATTCCTACTAAAAAGAATAAGACCTCTTCATATGAGTTGTGGAAAGGCATAAAGCCTAATATATGTTATTTTAAAGTATGAGGGTGTCTTGCTTATTACAAAAACATTAATCCTAAAAGGACCAAGTTGGGTCTTCACGGAATTAGATGCGCTTTTATAAGATATGCTACAAATAGCAAAGCCTATAGACTCCTTAATTTGGAGTCTAATGTGAAATAGAATCTAGAGATGTCGAGTTCTTTGAGAATTTGACTATTTTCGAAAAGAATTCTCAAAGTACCACAAATGAAGGTTCTCACGAGGAGAATACTTTAAAGGTTGTTGAAGAAGAACAACTGGAACTTCGAAAAAGTAAGAGAATCCGAAAAGTTAAGGATTTAGAATATGAAGAGATAGATTCTCAACTCATTTCTTTCTATTTCATAGAAGCAAGTCGAGAGAATTTCATTCGTAAGATACCCATTGTTCTTCAAGTGGAAGACAATCCTAAAACTATTAAGGAAGCAATGGCTTCGAGAGATTCTACTTTTTGGAAGGAAGCTATTCAAGATGAGTATTGAGATAGATTCTATTATGTCAAACCACACTTGGAGTTTGTCTATTTACCCAAAGGGTCTAAGCCCATTGGTTGTAGATGGGTGTGTAAGAAGAAGTATCATAGTGATGGTACTTTAAACACTTATAAGGCGAGACTAGTAGCTAAAGATTTTCGATAAAAAGAAGGAATTAACTATTTTGATACATATGCACCTGTAGCTAGAATAACAACAATTAGAGTATTGTTTGTATTGGCTTTATTGTACAACCTTTATATTCATCAAATGGATGCCAAAACGACATTCCTAAATGGTGATCTCGATGAGGAGGTCTATATGGAACAACCAAAGGGTTTGTTCTACCAAGTAATGAACATAAAGTATGCAAGCTTGTTAAATCCTTGTATGGATTGAAACAAGCTGCTAAATAATGGCATTAGAAGTTTGACTCTGTCATACTCTCAAATAAATTTGTTCACAACGTTTCTGATAAGTGTTTATATACTAAAGTGCATGTTGACTTTGTGGTATATGTATGCCTTTATGTTGATCATTGGCAATAAAATAAAAGGCATACAAGAAACAAAGAGGTTTCTATCATCTACTTTCTATTAAATCCTTGTATGGATTGAAACAAGCGCCCAAACAATGGCATGAAAAGTTTGACTATGTCATAGTTTCAAATGAATTTGTTCACAACGTTCCTAACAAGTGTTTATATACTAAAGTGCATGGTGACTTTGTGGTATATATATGCCTTTATATTGATGATATGTTGATCATTAGCAATAAAATAAAAGGCATACAAGAAATGATGAGGTTTCTATCATCTACTTTCAAGATGAAAGATCTTGGACAAGTTGATACTATTTTGGGCATCAAAGTGAAACAAAATAGTGGGGGTTTTGAACTTGGTCAATCGCATTATGTTGAGAAAGTGTTACACAAGTTCAAACATTTAAAGTTCAAAAAAGTGAACACCCCGTTCGATCCAAGTCTAAAGCTTGAAAAGAATAGTGGATAAGCCATGGCTCAACTTGAGTATGCAAATGCTATTGGTTGTCTAATGTATTTGATGCAATGCACTAGACTCGATATAGCATTTGCAATTAGTAAGCTGAGTAGGTTTACTAGCAACCCGAGTATAGAGCATTGGAAGGCTATTGGTAGAGTCTTTAGTTATCTTTTGAAAACCAAAAGACTAGGTCTACAATACTCTAAATTTCCTGCTGTATTAGAAGGATATTCCGATGCAAGTTGGATATCGAGTGTGGGAGATAGTAAATCTACCACTGGTTGGGTGTTTACACTAGCGGGTGGTGCAATTTCTTAGAAATCCAAGAAACAAACTTGCATTACACACTCAACAATGGAGTCAAAGTTTGTGACTCTAGCTTCAGCAGGATATGAGGCTGAGTGGTTAAGGGATCTTCTATTGGAAATCTCATTGGATTGTGAGAATATTTCAACCATATCGATATATTGTGATAGCCAAGTTACTTTAGCTAGAGTGTACAACGAAGTGTATAATAGAAAGTCTAGACACATTAGTCTAAGACATGAGTATGTAAGGAAATTAATCAAGGATGAAATAATTTCTCACTTTTGTGCGATCAAGCTATAATCTAGCTGATCCACTTACTAAACCTCTTACAAGAGATTTAGTGAAGATAACTTCCAAAGGGATGAGTCTAAAACTCCTTCAGTAAAAGTCCGCCAATGATGGCAACCCAACCCAATACTAGGAAATGACTAGTCTTAAATTCAATGGGTAACAATAAGTCATTGATAGGTGGATTGTAGCTGCACTTAGTGTATAGTGCTGATTGTTACAAGTTGGAGGATTGAGTTTTTTAAACTCTTAATGAAGTTCAGTCATGTGGATAAGTATCTGTTGTAACAGAAATACTGAAAGAACTTTACCTATGTAAACCTTGAGATGGTATCGTCTCAAATGAGAAGCGTGTGGAGTAGACAAGAAACAGTAAGGAGTGTGTGTAAAATATCATGAATAACTGGTTCAAAGCATTTATGCTATTTGAAATTTCGTTAAAGCTTTGTGGTATTTTCATTAAGGTTAGGTTCAAATCGAAAGATACCTAGCTGTATTAATACTCATTGTCCTTAATTTTAGATGTGAACTTAGTTTGTTTTAAACAAGTGGAGAATTATTGAAATTTTGTTTAAATAAACTAAGTAGGTGTTTGTAAATATATTTAAAAAATAGTTGAGGACTCTCTTGCGGCAATTCTCACTTCAGAAGCCGAAGCGGTAAGTTGCTTTGATTCAAACTTTTGCTCATTGCAAGTTTTGCCTCGAATATGTTGCGAAAAGACGCGACTCTCTAAAGAATCGACACCATATTATAATCAGTTCTTATCTACAATCGATATTAATGCTTTGGTGCAAACTCAATTAAAGGCCTACAATGTATTTACTATTCACCCACAGAGAATGCAAATAACGCTTAAGGAAAGCGTTCCGTATGTGATTCAAGCTGGTGATGTTATTAATTATCCTTATCTTTATCTAGACTTTTCTTTTTCAAATTCCTCAACAAAAAATAATAACACTGTATTAATGATAATTAATATATAAAAAAATATAATTATAATTAATATAAATAATTTTAGAAGTGGAATTCACTCGAATTTTCTGTTAGTATTCAGCTCTTAGAATAACAGCTGCTAAAATCATCATCATCCATTTCAAACACAACCATGAACCAGCAATACCTTGCGGTTTCATTTTTTTTTCCTATTCAAAAATTAAAAATAAATTTAAATAAAATAAATTTCTTTTTCTCAAAACTCAAAACTATGCTAAAACAATATTTTTCTTGAACCTGCTAAATGATTGGATATGCATAAACTATCCAATTTGGAGGCTAATAAATAACGAAGCAGTACAACCAAAGATGGCTTAATTAACAAATGATACAAGAGAGCTGATAAGATTTGTTCATTTAACGTAAGCATGCAGGAGAAATAGGAAAAACAACTTTATTAAATATTATTTTTTTAAAGAGAAGAAATCTCATCCAATGCTTAACTTTGCAAAACCCATTTTTTAGGTGCTGCAAAGGTCACCCCACATCCTAGTCCAATGTTAAAAGAGGAGTGTTTACCTAGTTAGTCCATAAAATAAATGGTTCTTTGATTAAGCACGTTGAACAACACACAGGAAAAAACACACAATCTGTACATATTGTATCAACCCATTGAGCTTTGACGTGTTCATGCCAGTAATCAACGATGACAATCCTGCTAACCGGTCATCGTAGTCCCAAAACCTACAACAAATATTGCATGCGCTCACAATTTCAGCAGCCATGCCCTGCTGATCAGCAATGAAGTTTCAATTTTTTCTACTTAAATTCATTATTTATAATAGATCACATCAAAGTTCGGCTGGCTTATTCAGCATAAAAGTATAGCACGCTCAGCAAGAGGTGGAAGACAACAGCTAGAGGACTGCCAACAATTGCTCATGATATCCAGCATGCAAACATGCACGCACGGGCATATGTGCATATGCATGCTGGAACTACAGGTTTGTTATCATAAAAGCTCCTATGTTTTTTTCCCTTAGACTTTACTATTTATGAAAGAATATAACCTGAAAAATGGTGTGAAGCTTGAAGGTTTTCCCACATAAAAAAGTCTGCAACCATGACCACACCTGTAAATTTTGATGATATTTTAAGTTCTTCAACTTGCTTGGACTATCCTTGCATCTCAAAAGAGAGCCCATTCCACAAGACCAACAAGAAACCCGGCAGATATGTGGTTCCATTAATAGATTCAAAAGATAAAACATCATCTTGAAATAATATTAAAAAACTGTATTTCACCTACCAGCTTAAATACCATAGCTTTCACAGCATGCTGTCTGCCCCCTCAACAGGTTTAGAACATGCTAAATTCTCAAATATAACAAAGACTGAGTCATACCTACCGCACCTGGTGATAACAGAATAGGTCCACTAAAGTTCAGTAATAAAAATAGTAAGTATTATTTGATCCATATTTTATCACAAATTTTTTTTGGATACAGTACAGAACTTGGGTATTTTCAAGTTCTGCACATTAACCTGTATCAAAAGCATATCTTCATTATGCAGCATCATACATAGCTGAATTGGCGCCCGCCACCTTTTGATATTTGAAGAACCATACTGCACCCAGACAACATATCTAATTTTTAATGTGGCAGTATTAAACTGTTTATCAAAATTCAAAACTTAAAAGTTTCTAATTCAAAAGTTTCTATTCTTCAGTATAAGCAAATAAAAGTTAAATTAACTCAATTAAAGACAATTCAATGATTCAAAAACATTATTTCATATGCTTTCCTCTGCTGAATGAAATTCTATTACTCACTCCTGATGTCCATAACCAAGTTAAACTTTTAAACTTGGATGAGTGGTTGTTTTTAGCTTTTTTGCTTCCCTGTTTGACCTCGAACGCATTTCATTGCTATTTTATGTTTCAACCAATATCATGCTGTTCAATGTTAACTTATAATAGTGAAAATTTTTGAATATGGTACATTCAGATGTTTAGTCTAAGTGACCAGCAGCATCATGCTAATTTGGTTTTATTCAAGTTGCTACACCAATCTAATGGCGCAAATACTGTTGAGATGTTCATAAGCTGCAGCTGTATCCTTGCTCGCATGAGAAGGATGTGGGGGGAAAGAAGAGAGTGCCAGTAGCATGAGCATTAACCAGATTGAAGAAATTCAGAAAGAAAATTCTCTAACTGACAATATCAAACAACTTGTTATCAAGCACATCAACTAAACCACTAAGGCACAAAGCTTCCAAAGATTCTGTCTCACCAAAATGATTTGCTAATAGTCTATCCATCCAATTAATCCAAAGCTACCTTTCCTCTTAAACACAGAAAACTATATGTACTTCAACCTGGAGACTAATCAAAACTTCCATACTTAGGGATTCAATGGTGTGCTGCTTCCAAATAATGTATTACAACAGCATCTGGAGTATTATTGCCCCAGCAATACAACATTGCTTTTGCTTATAGAATCCTGCACATTAATTCATTAAAATATAACAGAAGTTGAACATGCAGTATAACAAAAGAACACTATCAGAGAAAAATATAGTCAGTGCACCTTCATGAACAAATATATGTGGACTGAATTGTGCTCGTATTGAAGTCTGCAAGCACAATTTTGAAATGGTTTATATTGCTTATATCTTCTCTATTGCAAATGCTAGATGCACTTTTTTTTCTCAGATAATAAATAATCTAAGTAGCATATTTGATCATGCTTTTCCCATTTATAAACTCTTATCCATCAAGTTCTCTAAAGTATTCCAAACATGCATACGTTGCTTCTAAAGCTCTTGTTGAACTCTTCTCGACCTAAAATTATGCAACTTTTTGGGGGCATTTGGTATAGGTTGATCCATCCAAGATCATCAGTGGACTAGATGGAAGTGATGCGATCACTACATTTGGTTGCACCCCAATGATCTTACATGGCAGCGATCTCAGATAACTCCAACTTTTAGAATCATCACCCAACTTTCTGATCTTAAACCCATCCTTGAGTATGGATATCCAACATCAACCCCAAGCAATGATCTTGAGCAAAAATTTGGGGACCAAAATGCCCCTCATCCATAAGGAAAAAAGAACGCTCAATAAAAAAAGACCATCATATATTTATTATAACAAATATAGCAAAAAATATAAAGATATCATATATTGCTATATATCAGTATAGTATAATAATATCATAATAAATAATAAATTTAATATCATACTATAATATTCATAATAATATGATTTGATGTGATATAATTTATTCTAACTATCACTATATCAAGCATAGTTTTGCTATTATACCGTTAGTGATCTTGGATTATTCCGGTGCCATCTCAAATATGTTCATTTTGAAAACCTGAGAATCTTTAATTATTAGGGCATAGCATATAAAATGTGATGATCTTAGATAACCAAGGATCATATCATCTCAAGAAAAAGATACCAATGATTCAAGATCACCCTGGTTATTTCATTTGGGTTGCCAAATGCCTTTTCGTTATACTATTTGAATAAGCTATCCACAAAAATAGAACAGATATAAACCCAGAAAGCCAAAAAAACTGAGTCAACAATTGCCTTTGTCAATAGGTGCTTGTAACATGGACAGAAAACCGCACGAGCAATTTATGAATGTGAGTAAATTTAGGAAGTAGGTTTGGAAATCCTTTTTCCAAAAGAAGACACAAAATACAGAACATGGGATTTGACTACAAACTTTTTACCGTGTGCAATCAATTTTCATGTCGTAAGTCATATATTAAAGTCACACAGCTAGTCCAAAACAGAAGTGACGAGAGAAATGGCAGACACCGGCTTATCACCTTATGCAGCCTAAAATACACTGAAAATGCTGCAACAATGTCTGAAGTGTATAATAATAGGTGAGAAACGCTGCCATTGTCCTGTCCCTGTGGCAAGCTTTACAAGAAACCAACTTTGGCCCTGAAAAATGCATGGAGAATATCAAATATATCCTCAGTGTTGAACATTTAACAGCATCAGATTCTACGGATGACAACGAAGTGCTCCAAATTTGATTTAATAGATAACAGGAATTGAAATTAATAAAGCAGAGAGAAGCTGCTTATACATAACAGATGTTGAATCAATTGACCAATAAAACCAGGCCAAATAGAAGGGGGGAACACATTGAAAAATGTAACCCTCAGCATGAAGCATAGAACAATAGGCACATTTTAACAGATTGTAGTTCAAGATGTCCTCATCAACCATGCACATATAACATACCAATCCTTATCTGAATATTAACATCATATAAATCAAAAAGAGATGGTACATGCCCACACATGTGCACAGACATCCAAGCACTGGTAATGCACACACGTGTGCACATAGATCCAAGCACTGGTAATGCACACACGTGTGCACAGGCACCCCAATGATATGAAAAAAGCATGCATTTGATTGTCCATCTTGCCAAATTTGTAAGGTAAATCCTCTTAGGGCTTGGAGATTTTGCTGCTTCATGAAAGTTATATGATATGAAAAGTCTTGTTATGTGATAGTAATTGCTGCCTTAACCTCAAAAGCTGAGGGCGTCAGAACTTTCCAAACATAAAAATGAAATCATTGTTGTTGCTTCTAATCTTTTCTTCTCATTCTACTAAATGCTTCTGACAATAGTCCATGACCTCAGAAACACATAAAACAAAATGTTTCTTGTGATATCATGCAAAATTGGATGCAATTCCCATATAGATGCTGTCATCCGCTGAGTTATGCTCGAAATGTTCAGCACCTGCAAACATGCTTCTAAACTCATCCCAAGATTGTCTGAATTTAAGACATAAATCTTTATGTTTGTGCGGTAGTTTTACCTAGAAACAATACATAACAATGGATCAGATTTGTTAAGTAATTTAAGCCCACAAAAACAACTGGCCATTGCCACAGCTTATAGATGCTTGTGGCATGCACACAGCAGAACCAATACAAGCTAGTTATGAAATTTCAAGATATCAGGTAGCTTCAAAGAAGTTTTTGGAAACAAAATGTTGATGATCTGTATATCATGGATTTCATTTATGGAACTCGATTTTAGTTTCCCTCAGCAGATCATATATCAGGCATACAGCTGGCCTGAGATGGAAGTGACAATATTTAGAACATACCAACTTTACATCATATGCTAACTTATTTGTCATAATCAGAAGAAATTTTTGCCACAACATCCAAAGTGTAGAATAGAAGACAACAATCTTGGCCTTGTGGCAAGCTATACAAGTCTCCAACTTTGTCCCTCAAAGATGCATGGGGAATACCCAACCTGTCCTCTATATTAATACTTTTACAGTGTCAAATTCTGACTAATATCAAAGGGATCAAAAATAGGAGCACATTAGAAACATACAATTGTGGATCAGGATAAGTAGCTCATACTTGACTGTCAAAAAAAATGTAGCTCATACTCAAGAAATTTCAAATTAAAGCAGCAAACTGATAAAACTGAGAAGGGAAGAATTAAAACAAATTACCACTGCACTCCCTGAGCATGAACGGCTAGGATTTTGACTCCAGAAATGAACCATATAAAGTGAGTTCTAGGCATGTATTGAGGGTTCAAAATGCCCTCAGCAACAAGTAATCTTTGAAGCTGCCAAATTCTTATATGAGAAACCACAATTGAACTGGAAAAAGCTCAAGTTCCTCACCATGAATACACATCACAACCGAACCATTATATAGAAGCATGCACAATTGGTTGATTGCCCATCTTGATAAACTTTGTCGGAAGTACAGAAGCGTGCACAACTTGTTGATTGCCCATCTTGACAAAGTTTGTGGAAAGCAAGCAGGTAAGCAAATGCACTTTATATCCTTAGCAATAAAATTAATAGCAAAAACAAAAATCTGTGTAAAACAGCATAAGTTTAAAATTGCTAATAATTTGCTGAAGATTGTCAGCTTGGAAATTGTTCAATAGTCCACCAGAAAATAAGCATACAATATAGCAAGTATAACAACTACACAAACTAACAAGATTGAACCAGGAGACCTTCAAGGCTTAAGATATTTCATTGCTTTATAAAAAATTGTATCATACAAAAAAAAAATCTTGCCACAGTGGCCCACTGTCATATCCTCAAAACCTGAATACCCATGTAGCTAGAAATTTAATGCCTGCCTCACAGTGACATGGAAGAATTAAAGCAAAAGTACTAGGGACTAAAAGGAATCCTACAATGGGCTAGGAATAGTATCCTGAAAACTATGAAGAATATCTGTTTTTGCAGATGCTAGATGCCTTAGTTCTGATAGATGTTCATCATTTGATATGTGAAGCATAAGGCGGAGGTTAGTCATCAATGCTTCATGTTCCCAAGTTAAGGGCCCAGATGCATATAAGGCCAATACGGTGGAACGATAAGCATGTAACTCTAAATGATGAACTTTTGTTCCCAGTGCCTCTTTTGCATGAGGAGAAAAATCTCTTCCTGATGCACAAGAAGACTCAGCATCATTGAAATGATTATCCAAATCATGGGGTGTGCTGGCAAGAGGATTGTGGAGAGACCTATATGGAGTGACGCTAGGACTACAACTACCAACAGAGGATGAAACACTCTCAGCATCATCAGGCTCTACACTTCCTATGAAATGATAGCCAACATCAGCTAGTGATTTTCGTTTGTCTGTGCCCAGTTCACAAAATCTGTCGTTTAAGGTAGCATGCATGTATTTTTCACCAAGCACTTTACATGGTGAAGCAACAGCATCTACCTTTTCAACTAATTGGGATGAATGCCCTGCAATGATTCGCTGGCACCTTCCTTCTTTCTGTACTATTCTCATCTTTCTGCTTGCTCCAGTGGACGTATCAATAAGGAGTGGTCTTTTCTTCATGCTCGCTGAGGTATCTTCTATATATCCATTATTATTTCCGGCATGTGACTTAGGTAATTGAGAACTGAATTTTACAGTTTTTGTCTGGCTGGTCATAAGTCCATTGCTACATCTTCCAGAATCCTGCAAGCAAGTGATAAACCCATTAAAAACCAAAAAAAGGATGGAAAAAAGAAAAGGAAAAAAAAAATCTTGATCGTCAGCTTAAACATGAATCAAACAAGTTAATATGGAATGTGTTCGGGATGGCTCTAACTGAAATCAAAAGCAATTAAAACAAGACTATATTTAGGGGCGCAAATCACAAAGCATAGAAAGTCATATGCAACTACTTAGTTAAAAAGGTAAATCTTACAGCGTTTTAAAGAGAAGAAAAGAAAAGTTGCGTGCTCTTAAGGCATCATAGAAAAATAAGATTGTTCATCCCTTGAAAAAGAATCTAATATTAAAAACAGGATGGGATGATGCTACCTTCTGAATCACAACCCATATGTTATCTTGCCAAGATTGTCGCACCCTGAGATCAGATATGTGAACTCTGAACTCCCTGGAGGATCCAAGGAGTCTAACAAAGTAGTAATTCCTAGCAACAACCCTTGACACTTCAGCAAGCTTCCAGGAGTTATTCCCAAATACCTCAGCAATGTCACCAGGAGCCCAGCTCCTCGGCACCTTAACAGGAGGGGGGCAAGGCCTGATTGCCTTTCTTGGTACTCTTTCCAAGGCCCCGTTGATATCTGGTGAATAACAATCGTACCTGACACTGTAGGTATGCCCATTCCCTGAGATGATCTCGGCACACCACCAGGAGCCTGAGGGCACCTCCCTCTTGTTCAATACCTCCACCTTACAGCCTTTCTTGAACCTCATGAGCGCGATGATGTCAAAACCGAGATCTCTAAAACCTGGCGAGGAAAAAAATGCCATAAATGAGATCCAAACTGATCAAGATTCAAAACCTTTAGAATTCCACGGTAACACTGAAGCAAATTCATTATCAATTGAAGATTATCCAGTTGAGCAAAAATAAAAGGGAAAGAAAAAGAATTAGAACGAATGAACAATAAAAATGATATCGGCATTGACTCTAATAAGAGCAATCCAGAAGAACAAATCAACTGAAGCCATTTGCAATGAAACAACCCACAAATCTTTCCATATAAACTAATTAGCAGACGGAGAAAAATATTCACCTACTGAAGAAACGTGGTCATCAAGAAATTAATTGCATATTGACCCAGTCATACAGATCAAAAATCAGTTAAACCATTATCCCACAAAGGAATGCACCATTGATCGCCGGAGTCTCAAATTTCTCAGAGAAATAGCAAAAATATCATTTCAGCATATGATCGCAGGAGTTGTAAACACCCTAGCAGTTGTCCAAACCTTAGCCAGGGTAGAATTCTCATAAAAATCTTATAACCCACCGATGCTCAGGACATAATCACATTAAATAAAGGGAGAAATATAAATACTGCACGAGATTACAAGGAAACATTAAAAAGGTACAAAAAAATCGCAAAATCGCGATTTCTATACGCTCGATTCAAAGCTCAAAATATTAGAAATCGTGACCCAATAATGCTAAATTTCGATTAGAATTTACAAGAACCTTGACTGACCTCGCTAGACGACGGCGGCGGCGGCGGCGGCAACCAACCCAACCGATCGACCGCTGAATCGAAGAAACGGGAAGGAGAGAATGCTTGCTCGTTCTCTCTTTAAGTCTTCTCTCCCTCTCTCTCTCTCTCTCTCTCTCTCTCTCTGAATGCTTGCAGGCGGTAATTTTCGATGGGGATTTCAAGAGGGTTACGGAATTTAGGGAAACGGAATTGACGAAACCATTAAATTCCGACCGTAAGCGTCTTGGTCAAGTCCGCCTCGTCGCGGAGACTTGTGGAAACGGGGTTTCGATCCGTCGTCTAATCCATGCCGCTCGGTAAGGGGATTTATCAAATGAACGGTCAAGATGTGTTGAAAGGGAATTATGAAACGGAGAGGCCATTCAAGCTTGGCGTCCCGGTCGGCTACTGTTCTCATATGAGTTCCGCACCGATTCGTTAAGGGGTTAAACGGTCAAGATAAATAAGTTATCGGCGGATAAGTCTAAATGGGGGAAATTCTATTGGCGCCCCAAAGATTACTCTCCACACCCACACTTACTTAAAATTAGAATACCTAAAATACCCTAAGATGTAATTACTTTTCTACCCTTGCTTATTTCTATCTACACCCACATGATCAAAACCCATAATAATTTCAAAACTTCTCTCCCAGGCACAACCATCTCCCTTCCTCCTCCCTCTCTCAACGATTGTCTCTGAAATCAGGGTCTAGACAAGGTTTAAAGCTCTCATTTCAACAATGGAGAAGCAACTAGTAATCTGGGAAGGCGACGGTGACGATAAGGTTCGTTTTTAAAACTGAATCGTCTTTTTTTTTTTTCCCGGAACGCGTTCCGTTCGGCCTACCAGGGCCGAACGGAATAGATTTGTTCGGCCAGGGCTGGCCGAACATAAACAATATGTTCGGCTTAACCTGGCCGAACAGATGCATTCTGTTCGGCTAGGTTATGCCGAACATATGATTTCGTTCAGCCCAGTGTGGCCGAACAAAGCATTCTGTTCGGCCAGGGCAGGCCGAACAAATCTATTCCGTTCGGCCATACTTAGCCGAACGAAACCATTATGTTCCAAATATAAATTTAACATAATATTTTATCCTTGTAGGATGATGCGTCAACCGAATCAAGCAAAATTGGCTCAGATTGTGTTATGGATTACACAAATGAATTTACAACTTACGAAGTAAGATAATTTTGATTGCAATTGTTGCTGACTTGTTTTAATTGTATACTATACTTGCTAAATTATACTATTTATTGTGTAGATATTCAAGAGTAGAGAAGAATTGTGTAGTTGGTGTCGGGAAGCTGGGAGGAGGAATGGATTAGTTATTGTAATTAAAACATCTGATTCGGGAAGCAATGTTAGGAAACCAAGAATCAAGTTAGGTTGCGAAAGGAGCGGTAAGCACAAATGCACAAGCGGAAAGGAAAAGGAAAAGGGATCAAAGAAGAGGGCTAGTGGTACAAAGAAGTGTGGATGCCCATTTTTATTAAGAGGAAGGAAATTGGACACTGGGGATGATTGGATTTTGGAGGTTATTTGTGGAGTGCACAATCATCCGTCTGCGAAGCATTTCGAGGGACACTCATATGCTGGAAGATTATCTAGGGAGGAGACTTCATTGTTAGTGGATATGTCGAAAACTTTGGTTCGGCCAAAGGATATATTGTCCACATTGAAGCAAAGAGATGCCCACAATGTTACGACAATGAAGACGATCTACAATGCACGCCAGAGGTGTAAGGTTTTAGAGAAAGCAGGGAGATCACAGATGCAACATCTTCTTGGTCAATTAGCCGATGCTAAATATATTGAGTGGCATAGGAGTTGCGGTAGTACTGACGTGGTGCGTGACTTGTTTTGGGCACACCCTGGATGTATAGATTTGTTACGTGCATTTCCTCGTGTATTGATTATGGATTGCACATACAAGACGAATAGATATCGTCTTCCTCTGTTAGAGATTGTGGGGGTGACATCAACTAATCTCACATTTTCTGTTGCTTTTGCATACATGGACTCTGAGCGGGAAAATAACTATACATGGGCATTAGATAGATTGCGCAGTGTCATGGATGCTGATGTTTTGCCTGAGGTGATAATCACAGATAGAGATTTGGCTCTATTGAATGCAATTAAGAGGGTATTTCCTACATCTTCACATATGTTATGTAGATGGCATATTAGTAGGAATGTTCTGGCTCAATGCAAAAGATTATTTGAAACAAAGGAGAAATGGGATATGTTTATAATGAGTTGGAATATACTGGTCCTGTCAGCCACAGAAGATGACTATAATGTTCGTTGGAGTGCACTTCAGAGAGATTTCAGTTCGTATCCAGATGCCTTGCGATATGTATCAGATACCTGGTTGAGCAAATACAGGGAAAGATTTGTCTCAGCATGGACGGACAATTATAGGCACTACGGGAATGTGACAACAAATAGGTATTACAAGAAAAAGATTTCCCTTAGCAATTCATATATTATATTTTTATCTTTGATATATAACTTTGATCTAATTTTCTTACTTTACTAGGGCTGAAAGTGCACATGCAAGGCTTAAAAGACAGCTTGGTTCAAGCCAAGGTACTTTCGAGTCTTCTTGGACAAAAATAAATAGTTTGATTGAGCTACAGCACAGCGACATTAAAGCCTCATTCGAGAAGAGTTTGACGGTCGTGCAACACAACTTTAAGCCTGCTGAATTCAAAGAACTGCGAGGATTCATATCTATATGTGCATTAAATCATATCCTTGCCCAATCGAATCGGGCCAATTCAGCTGAGATTCATGAATCAGCTTGTGGGTGTGCTATTCGACGCACACATGGCTTACCATGTGCTCATGAGATTTTGCGGTATAGGATGAAAGGTCAGCCTATTCCCCTCGACTGCATAGATCCTCATTGGACGAAACTTGATATGCAGCCTGCTAAAAATGTGCAAAGTGTGAAGTTGACCTGTAAACCAGAGTTGAATATAATTGCCGAGAAATTCGAGCAGTTAGATGGGGCATCTCAATTGCAATGTTAAAGAAATTAAGAGAGATTGCAAGTCCTGATAGTACATCTCTTGAAGAACCTGCGAAAAGGAAGATCGGTATACGTGGGCGGGCTTCATTGGAGGTTGATACTTCTACTCGCCGTGACCCTTCCGCATTTGAGTTGGTTCTATCTGGACAGGATAGTTATTCACCTGGTTCGCAGCAAAATATTTTAGGGATCCCAAGGATGCAGATGCCGAAGGGGCAGCCAAAGAAGAAGGTACGAAGCTTTTCTTTAATATAGCTTATCGTTATATTTTATATAATTCATATCATTCAATACAATTTGTAGGTTATTCGTCAACGAATCCGGTCACATAAGCCAATGATCTATATAATCAACTTCCAGACGGGTTGAGGGCATTCATCCAGCACATCAAGGATGTCAAAGCTGATGGCAACTGTGGATTTCGAGCAATTGCTGACTTACTTGGCTTCGGAGAGGAAGATTGGCCACGTGTCAGGAGGGATTTATTACATGAGTTGAACTGTCATATAGAGCACTATCGCGCATTGTATGCTGTCGAGGGGAGGGTTGACGAGATCGCTCATGCATTATCATATTTTGAGGATTGTCCGCCATATGACCGGTGGATGACCATGCCAGATATGGGGCATCTTATAGCATCATGCTACAATGTTGTCCTGTACCACCTCTCCTTGCAACAATGTCTGACTTTCTTACCGCTCAGATCAGTGCCTCTTCCTCTTGTATCCCGTAAAGACATTGCAGTGGCCTTCGTTAATAGCAACCATTTTGTTGAGGTATTAAATATATTACTCTTTGTTGAATTTAAGACATTGCTGTTATTCTTGACGATTTTTTAAACTTGATTACTCTTTGTAGGTTTTCTTGTTGCCGGGTCATCCAGTACCGCCAATAGCAACCAACTGGTTAAAATACCATTTACCTTGTGCTTCCGGATGGGCCAATTCTTATGAATCTAGGATTCAACAGTTCAGAGAAAATATATCGTCCGATGTAATACTTAGCGAGACTGTTGAGTTGTAGAGTGCATTGGTTGTTACAAAGTCAACATTTTGTTTATGTAACATTCAATGCAATTGAAATGAAATGACATCTTCATGCCACTCTAACCTAACAGACTGACCGCGTACAGATAGAACCTCCTGACGCGCATCTGTATCTGACACACCCAATAGCTCAACAAGTATGTCCTCAGCATCCCGATCGCTGATCCTCTCACATGACACTGAGGAACCCGTGACAGTAATCCCTAAGATGGCGGCTACATCGTCCAATGTAATAGTCATCTCGCCATAGGGTAGATGGAAGGTGTTCATCTCGGGCTGCCATCTGTCTACGAAGCCCGAGACAAGAATCTTATCGGTGAACCGATAAGAGGAGTGCACTAGATCTATAAGGCCCGACTGCTCTACGATTGCCCTGACAACTTCCTATTTGATTGCCCTGATGCCCACCACTGCCATTCAGCTACCTTGGCAGCATGGTTCATGCACTTCAGTGGAGCCCGTTCCTGTAATATAAATGCAATTAATAATTTATATCACAGCATCGTAACGATACATTAAAGAAAGTTAAATGCAATAGCAATTAAACAATACATGCTTGCCTCTAGATCGAGGCTGCTATATGTGTCCTGAAACTACTCAGGACAGACTCATCCTCTGGACCTCAGCTGGACATGGCCCGACAGCTTCACCTTCAACGTCCATAGCGGGCATGTCCTCGTCTACTGTCTCAGCAGGGGGCGATGGTGCAGCAGGAACCTCGGCCTCAGCATGACCGGCACGACGTCTTCTGGCTGACGTCGTGGGTCTAAATCGCGAGGAACCAGCATCCATATCTGAAACTGAGTATCAGCATATACGTCATTCAAAATGCAAATCAAGTAGACAAGTTATATGACGAAACTGAACAAAAAATTCAGATTTACATTGATTTACATTTACAATCAAAATGCAAATCAAGCCAATAAGTGCAATTACCAAAATTTAGTAGTGTTGTGTGCAAGTGGGTTAATAAGTTTACTGTTACCGACCTGGGAGCTCCCATGCCTCCCATGCCGGACAACCCGCCAGAGAGGGAGCTCCGGGCGGGAATGCCGCCGGCATTCACAAAAAAAAAACCTTAACGGGGAAGGGACCCGGCGGGCCGCCGGCTCCCTTCCTCGTTCTCATGCCGGACCGCCGCCGGCATGGCATGGGAGCTCCCATGCTTCCCATGCCGGACAACCCGCCGGACAACCCGCCGGAGAGGGAGCTCCGGGCGGGAATGCCGCCGGCATTCACAAAAAAAAAAAAACCTCAACGGGGAAGGGACCCGGCGGGCCGCCGGCTCCCTTCCTCGTTCCCATGCCGGACAACCATGCCGGACAACCCGCCGGATCTCCGGACCGCCGGCATGGTAGCTAAGTAAAAAAAAAAAAAAAAATTAAACTCACCTGGCCGGAGATCCGCCGGGAGGGGAGGAGGTGCTCCGCCGGAAGGGGAGGAGGAGCTCCGCCGGGAGGGGAGGAGGGCGGGGGGGGGGGCGGCGCGGACGAAAACGGGGAGGGGTGGGTGGGGTGTGCTGAGAAATTGTGAGGGGTTAAAATGGGGTGGGGGTAATTTAGGGATTAAAAAAAAATAGGTGGGTGTAGTGAGTTAAGTTGTGGGTGTAGTTAGTAAATTTTTTTTTTTTTTTAATGCGGGTGATGAGAGGATTTTTGTGGGCGCCAATAGAAGCTCCCGTCTAAATGCCGTGATAAGTGGTTACGATGCAGTGCAAAGAGACGGGGTGGGTGGGGGCGAGAATGAACGGACGGACGGACGGACGGACGACCGATACAGCCTGCTTGAGGAAGCACCCATCAGAGGGGTTGGGTGTTAATTTGGTGCTGTTCGTGTTGAGCTTGTAGGCTCTACCACGATGATTTGCAACGATGAATTAATTATTCTATGAATTTATGAAAAATGAAGAAGATTTGGTCATTGCATGTGTGTATGTTTTGTGTAGCAGCGGCAACATGTTTATACCTTTGTTTCTCAATGGAGACGGATCGGTATGCTTGCTATTGTTATGACCACCGAGCATAAAACAAAATAAAGCATCATCGAAAATTACTAATACTATTATCAAGAAAAATTTGTATTGCATTGCATTGGCACTTCAAGAGACAGACTCGTTCCATGTATTATTTATAAGCCCTGGCCCAGAAAAAAATTTCAAGACTCAATCAACAATAACTCTCCATTCAGATTTTTTTTTAGATTATATATTCATAAATATATTATTATTTCTCTTCATATAGATATCTTTCACTCTAAAATAGTTTCTTTCTTTCTGCTTTTAATTCTAATTCTTCATGATGCCCTGCTTTTAATTCTAATTCTTCATGATGCCCATGATATGTTCACAAGAGACGCTCCGATTGATCTAAATAAATTTTTTATTTCTTTTCTATGTTTTGAAAATTATTGGCAGTTCCAACAATTCCCTCAAACTAATGATTAGTATGGTCCGTTATTTCTCGAGTGCAAGGTCTAAATTAGGTCATTTTAGATCATATAATTTATCTAATATAATAACGATTTTAGTCCCTTTTGTAAGGAATTTCGTATATTTTATATGAATCAAATTTATATAATATGCAGTAGAAGATAAAAATAAATATGAATTTAATTTCCAAAGCCCAAGATCTTCGGGGAACAAATTCAGTTAATAAGAAATAACACATAATTAAATAATAGATCATATCTATGTTCTTTATTGGGGATAAAGCCCGATGAAGCCAGTAAATGATTTACCACTAGCCGTCCACGCATCTAGCCTCTAATGGTGATCTTGCGAAGATCTTTCCATGATGTCCTTCTAGGATTGGATGATAACCTTTTTACGAGGGGTGCTAGCGCCTCTTTTTTTCATTTTCAATTGATTTTCTAAATCAAGAAAAATTTCTTGATCAAGGTCAAATCTTGATCAATCACCTCTTTTCTTTTTCAATTGATTTTTCAAATCAAGAAAAATTTCTTGATCAAGATCAAATCTTGATCAATTAAAACAGAGAAAGGGACGTCCTAGAGAGAGAAATAACGTTTTAGAAAGAGAAATTAAGACGATATTATAGAGAGAGAAAGTAGGTGTTAGGAACTTAGGCATCCAAGAGAGAGAAGGGAGGAGTTAGGCGTGTCTCTCGAAGAGGTATCTCTCTCCCTTTTATACATGAAAAGGAGGTTATGTGGTTTCATAAAAGGGGGTTTTGTTTCAACCACCTAACCATTAAACCATATCAAGTTAATAACAAATTATCCTAACAAATTTAGGATATTTGTTATTATGACCACATCCCTAAAAAATAGGAAATTGGTTATCCCATAAAACCAACGTCGCATTTGGCTTCATGATGACGCTCCAAATCATGGGGTTCCCTCTTCATGACGTGGAGATGGGTCATGTCCATCATATGGGCATGGATCCATCCTCCACGTGGCACGATCTCAGCCCTCAGCTTAATTGGATTTCCACAAATCAAATCATGCCATCATATGGACCCAATTAAATACTATATTATTAATCTCAATTAATCTAAGCCATCCATCACATGGATAAGCCTAATTAATGGATTTCATATGCACATCACATGTACAAAAGGTTTCTCTCTTGAACACAAAATTATTTTCTCTATGATGAATCCTATTCATCAATTTCATGTTCTCTCATTAAGATTGAGTCAAACACAATCCTAATTAATTGGTCATCTAATTTGAATTAAGTCCAACTTAATTCCCATTTTAACTTCATCCAAAATCTCCTTAATGCGTGTGACCCATTAAGTCCCTTCACGTTGGTAATAGTCATGTCCCTAATATTGACCCTAAGGATGACTTGATCAACACCTTGTTCAAGTCAATTCTTTGATCAAATCAACTCTTTGATTAAGTCAAAGAATCCATAATTATATATCATGAGCGGCCTCTAGCAAAGCATCATGACCACCCAAGTGTTAAGGATTTTGTTGATGTGGTCATCAACACCTGTCCATGAACGGTTAACGTACGATTCAATCCCTTCGTCGCATATCCCAAATCAATCAGTGGTATGGAATGTATCAACCATGTAATTGATCTTTATTTACTTGATCTCAGAAAAATTGACTCATATAAATTAGAACTTCGAAACCATTTCGAATTCCAACTCAACCTTGCAAGTATTTAACAGTCAATTTAATCCATCAAGTGGCCGTGGATATAACCCTTTCTATCAAGGGAGACGAATCCTATCTTGATCAAACACCACCTTCATGTACTTCATGTCATACCCAATCGACACCATATTTGCTACCTGTGGCTAGAGTAACATTTGCATGTCGTCAAAGCATGATATTCCACATATGAGGTACAATGAAGATCTTAAGTCAAAGGATCACTCGCACCACCATCATCAGAGATCAACCATCGACACTATATAGAATATTCATATGGGATCTCTGTGCGGATCATCCAATGCATCGTTACAATAACGAACATCCACACACCTTATCAAGTATCTCCATACTTCAGCTTGCAAGATTAGCTGCTCACCACAAGGGTAAAGATATGTAATGTGTGCTAGTATCATCGGCATTCGACAGTGTCCAATCCTGTCTATGCATTGACTAGGAAAGTATAAAGAATCGAACCATAATGTGCAATTTTGGATCTCACAATTTATAATCTCTATTACAAATTCCATATGCACAGTTCGCATTCTTTTGGACTTTATCTCACAGGTTAAATATATCTAATATATATATAAATTACACCCGAATAGATAAAGAAACCAATAAATTTGATTTGCATTCATAAAGAAATGTGTACAAACTAGCATCTAATCCGATTGGATCTAGGACACACACTAACAATCTTCTACTTGCACTAGAGCCAATCACCCATGTATCTAATACCAAGTGACTCAGCATGACTATCATGCTTCTGATGCGACATAACTTTAGTGAATGGATCGGCAATATTATCATCCGTGGGGACTTGTTCTATTTTTATATTATTTCGTCCAATGATTTCTCTAATTACATGATATCTTCTGAGTACATGTTTGGATCTCTGATGAGACCTTGGCTCCTTGGCTCCTTGGCTTGTGCAATAGCTCCATTGTTATCACAATACAAGAATATTGGATTAACAATGCTTGGAACCACTCCAAGTTCAGTGATAAACTTTTTGATCCAAACTGCTTCTTTAGCTGCATCTGATGCTGCAATGTACTCGGATTCAGTCGTAGAGTCGGCGGTCGTCTCCTGCTTTGAACTCTTCCAGCTGACTGCACCATCATTGAGTGTGAACACATAGCCTGATTGTGATTTATAGTCATCTCTATCAGACTAAAAACTAGAATCCGTGTAACCTCAAACTATAAGGTCGGGTCCTCCATAAACCAATAACATATCCTTAGTTCTTCGCAAGTACTTAAGGATATTCTTGACTGTCATCCAATGTTTCTCACCAGGGTTTGCTTGATATCTACTCGTGATACTCAAGGCATAAGAAACATCAGGCCTTGTACATAGCATCACATACATAATGGATCCAATTGCTGATGCGTATGGTATCCTATCCATGTACTCTCTTTCCTCTTGGGTCTTAAGACTCATATCCTTAGAGAGATGTACCCCATGCGACATTGGCAGAAATCCCTTCTTGGATTCCTCCATGCTAAACCGCTTTAGCATCTTATCTATGTACATGGATTGGGTCAATCCAAGCAACCTTTTAGATCTATCTCTATAGATCTTTATACCTAGTATATAGGCTGCTTCTCCCAAATCCTTCATGGAGAATTTACCTGACAACCAATCCTTCACTTCTTTAAGGAAGGATACATTGTTTCCTATTAATAATATGTCATCCACATATAATTAAGAAAATAATATCACTCCCACTAACCTTCTTGTACACACATGGATCATCCTTATTTTTGATGAAATCAAACTCTTTGATTGTCACATCAAATCGGATGTTCCAACTTCTAGAAGCTTGCTTAAGTCCATAAATAGACCTTTGTAGCTTGCACACTTTCTTAGGATTTATGGATTCAAAACCCTCTGGTTGTGTCATATACACATCATCCTCTAAATTTTTATTTAGGAAGGCGGTCTTAATATCCATCTGTCAGATCTCATAGTCAAAATATGTTGCTATTGCAAGCAAAATCCTTATGGACTTATGCATTGCTACAGGTGAAAAGGTTTTATCAAAGTCAACACCTTGTCTTTGCTTATAACCTTTTCCAACTAACCTTGCCTTATAGGTACATTACCATCCATGTCGGTCTTCTTCTTGAAAACCCATTTGCACCCAATGGGTTTTACCCCTTCAGGTGGATCAACCAAGGTCCATACCTGGTTGTCATACATGGAGTCCATTTCAGATTTCATAGCCTTAAGCCATCTATTGGAGTTAATGTCAGACATTGCCTCCTTGTAGTTGGTAGGCTCATCATCTTCTATAAGAAATGCATATCTCTTAGAGATCTGAACTGTCCTACTAGATTTATGTAGCCGGTGTATACTTGGAGCTACATGTTGCTTTACCTCTCCTGATAGAGACTCATGCAATGGCTGCTTGAATGTGGGTTGAGTCTCAAGCTCAACTCCCACTGCATTCGACATGTGCTTCATTCTATCTAATCGGTCTTTATCAATTTGTGGTTCTTGAGCTTCACTAAGTTCAATCTTACTCCCACTATCCTTTGAAATTATCTCATTTTCTAAAAATGAAGCATTTCTCGAGACACCTTTAGATTAAGAGGATGGTAGAAGTAATATCCTTTTGTTTGTTTTAGATATCCCATAAAATTATATTTATCAGATCTAGCTTCAAGCTTGTCTGATTCATTACGCTTCACATAAGCGTAACAGCCCCAAACCCTTAAATGATTAAGGGATGGTTTCTTTCCACACCATATCTCATATGGAGTGGAGTTGACCGATTTAGATAGAACTCGGTTTAGGGTATATTCGACAGTATCTAGCGCATAACCCCAAAACATTTTTGGGAGATCTGCAAGGCTCATCATCCGAACGTACCATATCTAATAGTGTACGATTTCTCCTTTCCGACACACAATTATGCTATGGTGTACCAGGAGGAGTCCATTGAGGGAGAATCTCATTCTCCTTCAAATAATCTACAAACTGATGGCTCAAGTATTCATCACCTCGATCTGATCGAAGTATCTTAATACTTTTGCCAGTTTATTTTTCTACTTCACGTCTGAATTCTTTGAACTTTTCAAAGGCTTCAGATTTGTGCTTCATCAGATACACATAACCATATCTACTATGGTAATCTATGAACGTGATGAAATAAGAAAAACCTCCTATGGCTTGAATGTTGATAGGTCCACATACATCCGAATGTACTAAACCCAAATATTTAGTTGCTCGCTCGCCTTTTCCAGTAGAAGGTGACTTGGTCATCTTGCCAAGTAAGCATGATTCACATTCCTCAAATGATTCTCAATCGAATGAGCCCAAGTATCCATCATTATGTAACTTGATTAAACGCTTTTCATTGACATGGCCTAGACGACAATGCCATAGGTATGAGTCCTTAGAATTATTTGATTTTAATCTTTTTGATTCAATATTGAGAATAGGGGTTTGAAGATTAAGAACATAAATTCCATTGAACAATTCAGCAGAACTAAAGAACATTTCATTTCGAAAAATAGAAATACCTTTATTTCCAATTTCAAATGAATACCCATTCATTGATAAACATGAAACCGATATAATATTCTTTGTTATGTTCAGAATATAATAACAATTACTAAGTTCAATTACAAGCCCTGTGGGCAAAGATAAAGAACAAATTTCTACGGCTAATGCAACAACCTTTGCTCTATTTTCTATTCGTATGATCATTTCATCTTTCCCCAATCTTCTACTATTTCTTATCATCTCCATATTAATACAAATATGAGACCCACAAACGGTATCTAATACCCAAATGAAATAAAAGTAATAGAAGAAAACATCTCAATTATATACGCACATGATGTAGAAGCATCCCTATGCTTCTTATCTTTTAGGCTGGCCCGATAAACCCTGCAGTTATGCTTCCAGTGCCCATCCTTGCCGTAAAAGTGACATTTTTCCTTGGCTACATTCTTTAGCCAATCAGGAAAATTGGGTTCGGTCATTTTGTTGGACTTTAGGTTACCTCTAAGGTTAATGTTCACACTCATGGTGTCTCTTACAACTATGAAGAAAATAGAATGAATCAATTATTATGAATGCAAATCATTGATTTAAAATGATAATTTTAAATTTTTTTAATTAAATCAATTACTCCCACTATTTTATCAAGCTTAATAGCCCTCTCTATTAATCTTGAAAAATTATCAAATAATTTCTTAGTGGGCTAGGACCCTCAAATTGACTTACCTTGACCTTGGCTTTGGCACAATAAATCTTAGTAAGCCAATTTAGGTAGATTTTTATCAATCACATCAAATATGACTTCTAAATCATTTAGGGGACATTGCCTTGTCAATCACATCCACATGTGATCATCCTAAACTTTGCCTCTAGATTAGACTGACCCTGACTTTGGCCAATTATGCCAACTAATCTAGTTAAGTCAACCCATTATTTCCCAATCAACTCCTCATAGGTACACTCGACCTTGGATTTGGCACAACAAATCTCATGACCTAATGATTTTGTATCATGTGAACAATGGAAGGCTAATGACTTAATATTCATGGATGAATTTAGCGCATCTAGGTCCCATCATGCATGTACAACATTTGTATCATGCTAGGTTACATATCCTATATGTGAATTTTAGATTAATTTCAATTAACCTAAATTTCATAAGATCCAATCTTATGATTGGGACTCCTAATCAAATTAGGATCCTGACCACTATCTAATTTAGGAACCCTAATTATGTGACCAAATTAATTGCTACAATCCTGATTAACATTAATTGATCTAATCAATTAAGATCTTTCCTTAACAATGGATCCTATTGAATGTGTTTTCCCATGCAGCGAATGAAGCAATTAAAAACTATGATCGCACTTTTTTAGACACCAATTGATTAGATCAATTATGGGATTATAGGATCAAACAATGATATAATTAAGTCTAATTTTTTCTAAACCTTATCATCTATTACACATTATGATAAGATAAGATAGTGATCTTTAGGGATTTATGATATGTGTTAAATATTTTATAACAATTTATTTTAAATATTTGTCTTATCATTATATGTTATGATAAATTTATTTTCATCACATGAAAATCCTGATTGGTTTCTATCATAACATCCCTAACATGATAACATGTCAAAATTTAAAATTTTAATTTTAATCTTGATTATCATGTTATTATGATATAATTATTTTAGATTTTAATCACGTTATTTATCATGTCAAAATTAAATTCTAAACATGATATGTTAAATTTCAGCCTTTATGATTATGTCACACATAAATCATAATTTTTTTAATTTTTAATATGATCAAATCTAAATAATTCAAGTTTATTATCATATAATAAACTTATTAAATATTTAATCTTCATCAATATAATTATTTCAGATTTTAATCATATTATTTATCATGTCAAAATTAAATTCTAAACATGATATGTTAAATTTTAGCCTTTATGATTATGTCACACATAAATCATAATTTTTTTAATTTTTAACATGATCAAATCTAAATAATTCATGTTTATTATATATAATAAACTTATTAAATATTTAATATTCATCAATATAATTATTTTAAAATTTAATCATGTTATTTATCATGTCAAAATTAAATTCTAAACATGATATGTTAAATTTCAGCCTTTATGATTATGTCACACATAAATCATAATTTTTAATTTTTTTTAACATGATAAATCTAAATAATTCATATTTATTATCATATAATAAACTTATTAAATATTTAATCTTCATCATATGGTAAGATTTATATTTTACATCGTATGTAAAATTTAGATCTATGTATATAAAAACTAGAACTCAGGTAATCTATCAAATTAACTGAATTTAAAGCCTGAGGTGGCTCTGATACCACTTGTTGGGAAACCCTTTTTCCTAACAAGCTTTGGCCCTAAGCCTCCATTGTCGCATGGTCATGGGCCCTGAACCCATGTCACCCGACAATGGTACCTATCAGACCAGCCAACGACCGGATCTGCCGATCCGCTGACACCAATGGGCGGAGAGCCTGACTTCGATGAAATGGTCACCAGTGAGAGTTTCCATTAATGACCGTACAGGTCAACTAGCTCTGATACCACTTGTAGGGAAACCCTTTTTCCTAACAAGCTTTGGCTCTAAGCCTCCATTGTCGCATGGCCATGGGCCTTGGACCCATGTCATCCGACAATGGTACCTATCAGACTAGTCGATGACCGGATCTGTCGGTCCACTGACACCAATGGGCAGAGACCTAGCTTCGATGACATGGTCACCAGTGAGAGTTCCCATTGATGCTCTGCCTGACCATACAGGTCAACTGGCTCTGATACCAATGTAGGAAATTTCATATATTTTATATGAATCAAATTCATATAATATGCAACGAAAGATAAAAATAAAAATAAATTTAATTCCCAAAGCCCAAGATCCTCAGGGAACAAATTCAGTTAACAAGAAATAACACATGATTAAATAATAGATCATACATGTGTTCTTTATTGGGGATGAAGCCCGATGAAGCCGGTAAATGATTTACCATTAGCCGTCCATGCGTCTGGCCTCTAATGGTGATCCACGCGAAGATCTTTGAATGATGTCCTTCTAGGATTAGATAATAACCTTCTTACGAGGGGTGCTTGTAGGGAGAAATAAACCCCGAGGCATGCATGTTTAATAATTTGATAACAATTATCAATGCGAAATTTTAAAGATTAAATATTAATCTATCTAACATACATCAAGATCATATCTTTGCCTTATATATAGGATCATTTGATCTAAAATATGCATATAAATAAAATCATTAAGATCATATCTTGATCTTCAAGGTAAGAAGTCATACTTCTTGTCTTGAAGCATGCCTTAAGATCTAGGGATCATATCACTTACCTTAAGGGCAGTAAGTAAATCCTTATTGCTCTGCAGCCGTTTAATCGTCCAGCCTCTAGTATCGTTCATGCGAAGCCCCCGAATGATTGGATTTCTGGAAGTGCTAGCTCGCGAAAAATAACTTTGCTGATCTTGAATCCTCCCACTTGAATCTTCCTCCAAGATCCACCAAACTTTTGCTAACACCAGAATCACACCAAGATTTTGTGTTCTAACTCTTTAGAATTTTAATCCACGACATATCGTGTGTTCAATGATCTGGTAAAGAATGTCCTCTAATTTATAGGCTCAATGTAGCCTTTAGTCCATTGAATTCTAACACTTGGAATTCTGTCGTTCAGTGAAAACCAAAGAGACGCAGCGTTTGGTTAATTCCAACGTTCCGTGAAAACCAAAGAGATGCAACGTTTGGTTAATTCTGACGTTCGGTGAAAACAAAGAGATATGAATTCTAACACTTAGAATTCCATCGTTGGTTAATTCAAATAGGTACATGAATTCTAATACTTAAAATTCCAACGGAACCATTTGGAGAAGATTAATGTTATATATTAAATTCTACATGAGAATTTAATCTCTCATGAGATGAGATTTCAGCCATCTCATCACGTGAGATCCTTATGCGAGAAAACTTTTTTCACACATGGGGTTTGGGTTTGGGTTTTGGTTTAAGCTGATTTGAATTTATTGGATTGAACCTACATAGATCATGGTCCTAGCTCAAATCGAATTTGGCTAGTCCTGAATCTATTTAAATCCAAATCAAGTCTAATTTCAAATCAATATTTGAAATTGATTAGTCTTTCTAATAGACTTAAACCTAATTGAATCTGATTCACTTGTACTTAACTCAATTGAGATAATTCAATCAATCAAATTAATTAATTAAATCATACACGATTCTATGCGTGTGACTCTCTAGGTTCGAACCTAAGCCGGTAGCATAGGAATAACTTTCTATACTAATCGATGTGCCCATCTAGCAATGGAACCCGACATCCGGATATGTCAAAGAGTTGCCGAACAAACTCCAAGAACCCTAAGAAATAGTTACCGTATAATTCATCCTTTTGATCACAAATGCTAAGGATGGCTTAAGAGCCTGTCAACTCTAAACAGCAAATCCATAAAGTAATTTTAACTTTAGTGATCATATGACCTTCACATGAAGTGCCTTGGCCAAGGTCTTGCTAAATTGAAACACAAGCATTTCTCCTTTTAACGGGATAAGTCAAATTCCATCTTGATCCACAACTGACCACCACAAGTACTTGACTACACCCAGTAACCTTTCGTAGTTGGATTAGAAATCCAGGTGGTCCGGTACCTAAGTACAATGAGTTGCTTGCAAGTCACCTGTTGTGATCTTCAGGTCTGAAGGATACTTATACCTATATCTTCTTGGATTAACTCTTGACAGCAGAGTATCCAGAAATGAGTCACGTTCGGTGAAATGTACTCCTACACTTTTATCTGTATGTCATATCAGTGTCTCTACACTCCTTAGTTAAGAGGATAACCAACAAATATGATATACAACATCCTATAATTGATAGTACTATGGCCCTATCATAGTATATCATTTGGTCGTGAACTCTTTTGAGGACCTTCAAAGATAAATCCTCCTTTATCGTGAAAGAAGATCCTGAAGGCTTCATTACTATTAGGAGTTTTAAGAAGATGTTCTTGTAATGAATAAACTACCAAATAACTTTTATTAATATATCAATTTATATGCTATTTACATTAGCACAATCATCAAATGATTGGCTTTAGGATACAATTCCCAACAGTGCTAGCGCCTCTTTTCTTTTTCAATTGATTTCGCAAATCAAGAAAAATTTCTTGATCAAGATCAAATCTTGATCAATCAAGAGAGAGAGGGATGTCATAAAAAGAGAAAGGACATTTTAGAGAAAGAAAGTAGGTGTTAGGCATCCAAGAGAGAGAAGGGAGGAGTTAGGCGTGTCTCTCGAAGGGGGTATCTCTCTCCCTTTTCTACATGAAAAGGAGGTTGTGTGGTTTCATAAAAAAGGGGGTTTTGTTTCAACCACCTAACCATTCAACCATATCAAGTTACTAACAAATTATCCTAACAAATTTAGGATATTTGTTATCATGATAATGTTAGGATTACAACCACCAAACCACATTCCTAAAAACAGAAAATTTGTTATCCCATAAAACCAACGTCGCAACCTTGCATTTGGCTTTATGATGATGCCCCAAATCGTGGGGTTCCCTCCTTCATGACGTAGAGATGGGTCATGTCCATCATATGGGCATGGATTCATCTTTCACGTGGCACGATCTCAGCCCTCGGCTCAATTGGGTTTTCACGAATCAAATTATGTCATCATATGGACCCAATTAAATACAATATTATTAATCTCAATTAATCTAAGCCATCCATTACATGGATCAAGCCTAATTAATGGATTTCATATGTACATCACATGTACAAAAGGTTTCTCTCTTGAACACAAAATTCTTTTCTCTATGATGAATTCTATTCATCAATTTCATGTTCTCTCATTAAGATTGAGTCAAACCCAATCCTAATTAATTGATCATCTAATTTGAATTAAGTCCAAATTAATTCCCATTTTAACTTTATCCAAAATCTTCTTAATGCATATGACCCATTAGGTCCTTTGACACGTTGGTAATAATCATGTCCTTAATATTGACCCTAAGGATGACTTGATCAACACCTTGTTCAAGTCAATTCTTTGATCAAATCAATTCTTTGATTAAGTCAAAGAATCCATGATTATATATCATGAGCGGCCTCTAGCAAAGCATCATGGCCACCCCAAGTGTTAAGGGTTTTGTTGACGTGGTCATCAACACATGTCCATGAACGGTTAACGTATGATTCAATCCCTTCGTCACATATCCCAGATCAATCAGTAGTATGGAATGTGTCAACCATGTAATTGATCTTTATTTACTTGATCTCAGAAAAATTGACTCATATGAATTAAAACTTCGAAACCATTTCGAATTCCAACTCAACCTTGCAAGGATTTAACAGTCAATTTAATCCATCAAGTGGCCGTGGGATATAACCCTTTCTATCAAGAAAGATGAATCCTATCTTGATCAAACACCACCTTTATATGCTTCATGTCATACCCAATCGACACCATATTTACCACCCGTGGCTAGAGCAACGTTTGCATGTCGTCAAAGTATGATATTCCACATATGAGGTGCAATGAAGATCTCAAGTCAAAGGATTACTCGCACCACCGTCATCAGAGATCAACCATCGTCACTATATAGAATATCCATATGGGATCTCTGTGTGGGTCATCCAATGCATCATTTTAATAACGAATATCCACACACCTTATCCAAGTATCTCCATACTTCAGCTTGCAAGATCAGCTGCTCATCATAAGGGTGAAGATATGAAATGTGTGCTAGTCTCATCAGCGTTCGACAGTGTCCAATTCTGTCTATGCATCGACTAGGGAAGTTTAAAGAATTGAACCGTAATGTGCAATTTTGGATCTCACAATTTGTAATCTCTGTTACAAATTCTATATGCACAGTTCGCATTCTTTTGGACTTTATCTCACAAGTTAAATATATCTAATATATATATAAATTACACCCGGATAGATAAAGAAACCAATAAATTTGATTTGCATTCCTAAATAAATGTGTACAAACTAGCATCTAATCCGATTGGATATAAGGCACACACTAATACCATTATATATGTACTTGCCATGCCATTTTGAACAGGAGCTATCTTATGCATTATATTTAAAAAGATGTACTTAATTTAATTCAAATACATATTTAATAATATTTCTATCATAAGGCAATGCCAATAATTATGATCTCTAAATCTAATTATGATTCATTAATATTATACATAATTTGATATATTTATGATATTTAAAGTATAATATGAGGTTTGGAATATACACTTAAAGAAGCCAGAATGTGGTTGGATATGTTTGTTCTTAAATATTCTCTAATGACAATCAATGATAACCTTTTCAAAATGAAAATTAAGACGATTGATGTTAGTAAATTAACATCAATATCCAACCTATTAATTCAATTTGCATCTTGCTCGCCTATTGCATATTTTAATAAATAAAAATAAACTATAATCCCAACTCAAAATTCAAAGCTGATATTCAAATAAAAAGAAAAGCCTAAACGAATATTATATATATATATGGAGAACAAAAATTGGCAGATCTTAAATGCATTGTTCCTTTTCCTTTCCTTTTTATTTTCTTCATTCTCTTAATTATTAGGTATATAGCTTTTGTAATAATCTAAATAAATCATTGATTAGGTTATGATCTAGTGTACAACTATTATTTCATATAAAGATGGCAATCGGGTTGGGTTGGATTGGATCGTATACAATTCAGGTCGAATGAAAGTTATGTTAAAAATTTGTCAAACTTAGTTTTTTTTTTCTTTTATTAGGCAAGTGATCTAAATTGACCCACATAATCTATATATAAAATTGGCCGAGCTAAATAGGTTAAACAGGTTAAATGAGATGTTAACAGATTAAATGGGTTTAAAGGGGTCAAATATATTAAATAGGTTGGAGTAAATGTGTTTGAAATAAGTTAAGTAGATTTTAAATGGATTAAATAGATTGAGTAATGACCCTTCTCCAATTCTTGAAGGGGTTAAAAATTTAATTCTTAACCTAACTTATTTAATGAATGAGTGACATATTAGCCCTAGTAAACCTAAGAAAATTTACTCTTTTTTTGTCACATATCCAACTTTCTTTAATGTTTTAAATTATACATTTTTCTCTTATAAGCTTTTGACTAATAATACCATAAATGAGAAGGGAAAAATCTTATTTCTGTCCTTTTTATTTTCCACTGCTATCTAAGACCAGCATTATTCTATCTTTTCTTTTTTTTCCCCTCTCTTCTTTCTAACTATTTGATTTCTTATTTAAAAATATAAATCACAACAACCCGCATAATTGCATAAGCCTAGTTACATACATGCATGCATGCATGCATGCATGCATACATACATACATACATACATATATATATATATATATATATATATAAAGAGAGAAATAGACTTGGTTTCATTCAAATGTAGCTAATTCTAAATTAGATCACCTTCATTACCATTAAAACCATACAATTTAGAAATCCTAAAGATGAAAAAAGTGATAAAGATGGGGTAGCTTAGGGATTTATATGGATTCAAGTATAAGAAAGGTGATAGAATTCAGAATTTAACTACATTTGAATGTAGCCAAATTTGCCTTTCTCTCTCTCTCTTCAAATCTACCTCTATATATATATATATATATAAAGAAGTTATACCAAGCTACCATTTGACCATATTAAGTAGCTTTTAATGCCTCTCCCTTCTCTCTTTATCTATCTAGACATCTCTTTTTATTTTTGTTTAAGAGTCATGTTGCGGCCGGGATCTGTCCTCCGACTTGGGCGCAATCGGTCTCCTGATCTAGGCTTCCTCCTGAGCGGACCTGCACAGAAGTCCTCACGCGAGAGGCATTAGGGGTGGCCCTCCACGGAAGATCCTTCGATGCTCAAGTCAGTGGGGATCGACGATCAACAGAAATGAGGAGAAGGATCTCTCTGGGGAGTCCCTCCAGGGGTGGCCAATCGGGAGCTCTAGGGGAGCGCCGAAGAGCAGTGAAGGAGAGAGAGAGGGTGAGTGAGAGTGAGAGTGTGCCAGGAGCTATGTACGGAGGCCTGTGCGCATACCTGAGAGAACCTGGGAGTGTCATATTTATAGGCAATCACCTGGATTTTGAGCGCCTTCTGGAAGGTTCGAAGGTTTTAGGATACGGAGATGATTCGAATCAAGCTATTGTAAGGCCGGTGGGATCCGTATCTTGTTTGTTGAAGGATCGATGGCTGGGAGAGCTCTTTGATGACATGAGATCTGATGAGTGCAGTGCGTAGGTCCCAGGCCGTTATTTTAGACCCTAGACCACTCCTCGATATGATTCTTTGTTTGGGATTCTGTTACGCTAGGCCTGGGCTCTCCCGCGTTGGGTTCCATGGAGGTGTGTGTCGAGCCATGGATTGCTCGGGGGTACCGCGCTATGGAAGCTCGGGGAAGCCGAGCTATGAGTTGCTCGGGAGAACCGAGCTATGGGTAGCTCGGGGGGGAACCGAGCTATGGGTAGCTCGGGGAGGTCGAGCTATCCATAGCTCGGTTCTCCCGAGCAACCCATAGCTCAGCTTCCCCGAGCTTCCATAGCGCGGTACCCCCGAGCAATCCATGGCTCGACACACACCTCCGTGAAACCCAACGTGGGAGAGCCCAAGCCTAGCGTAACAGAAGCCCAAACAAAGAATCATATCGAGGAGTGGTCTAGGATCTAAAATAACGGCCTGGGACCTACGCACTGCATTCATCAGATCTCATGCCATCAAAGAGCTCTCCCAACCATCGATCCTTCAACGAACAAGATACGGATCCCACCGGCCTTACAACAGCTTGATTCGAATCATCTCCATATCCTAACAACCTTTGAACCTTCCAGAAGGCGCTCAAGATCCAGGTGATTGCCTATAAATATGACACTCCCAGGTTCTCTCAGGTATACGCATAGGCCCCCGTACATAGCTCCTGGCACACTCTCACTCTCACTCACCCTCTCTCTCTCCTTCACTGCTCTTCGGCGCTCCCCTAGAGCTCCCGATTGGCCACCCCTGGAGGGACTCCCCAGAGAGATCCTTCTCCTCATTTCTGTTGATCATCGATCCCCACTGACTTGAGCATCGGAGGGTCTTCCGCGGAGGGCCACCCCCAATGCCTCTCACGTGAGGACTTCTGTGCAGGTCCGCCCAGAAGGAAGCCCAGATCAGGAGACCGATCGCGCCCGAGTCGGAGGACAGATCCCGGCGGCAACAGATTGGCGCTAGAGGAAGGGCCTCAAGTCCCATTAAAACTTGAAGAAAGAAGACAAGGATCTCAATCCGAAAGAGAACCTCTCCAATGGCTAATCGGAGAAGAGCAACCTCTGAAGCCCAGGATCAGGTCGCCTCCCAGAGACCTGATCCGAAGAGTAGCATGGCGCCGCAGCCGCCACCCATCAAGACCCCATCGCCACCAGCCATTCCGGTGACCCAGGATCAGTTCACCACACTGGTCCAGCAGGTCCAAGCCCTGACCCATCTGGTTCAGGAGCGCCTCGCAACTGCCCCTGCTCCACACCTCCCCGAGGAGGCCGCTGCCCCTTTCTCTTCGGCCACCTCTTTTTCTGGCCCGCATGGAGCCGCGGACCCCCTGCACTGGCCCAAGGGGGACAAACCAGTCCCACGAGGTGGCTACAACAGTGATCCTCCCAGATCTTGGCGAGCCCCGTCCCTCTCTCCGGTGTCCTCCCACTATGATTCGATGCCATCCCCACGCTCTCCTCGCCCGGCTCCTCCTCTTACATCTGAAGAGGAGATCCACCGACAACTCTGGAAGATGCATCAGGAGCTGGACGCCGCCAAGCAGGCCCATCCGCCTCAGCCCAAGGCAGAACAGGGCATCCCTTTCTCCAAAGGGATCATGGAGGAAGTGATTCCCTCCCATGTTAAGCTACCTGCCATCAAGCCCTACTATGGCTCTTCTGATCCGGATGATCATCTCAGTAGCTTCCGGTCAATAATGATGTTCCATGGAGCATCAGACGCGATCCTCTGCCACGCCTTCCCTTCCACCCTCAGAGGATCTGCCCAAACCTGGTTCAACGCCTTGAAACCAGGTTCCGTTGATTCATTCGATGAGCTGAGCCATCTTTTTATTGGCCAGTTCGTCAGTAGCCTCCGTCATCGATGAAGGTCCGACTCCCTCTCTAAAGTTAAGCAGAGAGAGGGGGAGTCCTTGAGAAATTTCCTTGGCCGTTTCAACAAGGCCATGCTGGAGGTGGACCACCTTAATCATGAGGTGGCTATGTCCGCCCTAGCAGGGGGAGTTTTGAAGGAGAGCGACTTCTACCTGGCGATGAAAGTCAGCTACCCCCCGAACCTCTTCGATATGATGGCCCTGGCAGACAAATACGCCAGAGTCAAAGAATCACAGAGAGCCGCCCATGCCAAGCTGGCAAAGAAGAAAGAGCCTAAAGGTTCGGACAGGCACCGACCGATCCGTCAGCCGAGCCCGCCTCGCCGCTAAAGAGCTCCCCCGCCGCCGCCAAGAAATCGCTCCCGAAGCCCGCCCAGGCGATTCGACTGGTACACTCCACTAACTATACCCAAGGCGCAAATCCTCATGGAGATAGAGCGCCAATTCTCCCGAGCCACCCATAGCTCGGTTCTCCCCGAGCTACCCATAGCTCGGCTTCCCCGAGCTACCCATAGCTTGGCTTCCCCAAGCTTCCATCGCTCGACTTCCCCGAGCAACCCATAGCTCGGCTTCCCTGAGCTACCCATAGCTCGGTCCCCCCCGAGCTACCCATAGCTCGGCTTCCCCGAGCTTCCATAGCTCTGCCTCCCCGAGCTACCCATAGCTCGGCTTCCCCGAGCTTCCATAGCTCGGCCTTCCCGAGCTACCCATAGCTCGGTTCCCCCCGAGCTATCCATAGCTTAGTTCTCCCGAGCAACTCATAGCTCGGCTTTCCCGAGCTTCCATAGCGCGGTACCCCCGAGCAATCCATGGCTCGACACACACCTCCATGGAACCCGACGCGGGAGAGCCCAGGCCTAGCGTAACAGAATCCCAAACAAAGAATCATATCGAGAAGTGGTCTAGGATCTAAAATAATGGCCTGGGACCTACGCACTCATCAGATCTCATGCCATCAAAGAGCTCTCCCAGCCGTCAATCCTTCAACGAACAAGATACGGATCCCACCGGCCTTACAACAGCTTGATTCGAATCATATCCGTATCCTAACAACCTTCGAACCTTTCAGAAGGTGCTCAAGATCCAGGTAATTGCCTATAAATATGACACTCCTAGGTTCTCTCGGGTATGCGCACAGGCCCCCGTACATAGCTCCTGGCACACTCTCACTCTCACTCACCCTCTCTCTCCTTCACTGCTCTTCGGCGCTCCCTAGAGCTCTCGATTGGCCACCCCTGGAGGGACTCCCCAGAGAGATCCGTCTCCTCATTTTTGTTGATCGTCGATCCCCTCTGACTTGAGCATCGGAGGGTCTTCCGCGGAGGGCCACCCCCAATGCCTCTCGCGTGAGGACTTCTGTGCAGGTCCGCCCAGGAGGAAGCCCAGATCAGGAGACCGATCACGCCCGAGTCGGAGGATAGATCCCGGCGGCAACAAGTCCATTAAGTTTCTCTTGATCGCAATTATGGTTATGTGTCAATTATTATCACATGTCATTATCTTTCTTTTCCATTTCCTTCTAAGTACTCTCCCCAAAAAATAATTATCCTCTCTTTCTCTCTCTCTCTCTAGGTCACCCAACTTCTATAAACTCTTTCTTTTCTTTTATTATTGAGATAGAAAAATAAATTGACTCAAGTCCTTTTGTTTTTTGATAGATAAATAAATGAAACATTTGCTTCCTGACTTTCATTTCATTTCTTTTTTCTTTTCTTGACTTTTAGATTATATATATATATATATATATATATATATATATATATATATACACATTAACATTCATGCATTGCATGAGTATATACCTAGTTTATACCAAATTTGGTGCTTAAAGCAGGATGGGTCATAAATTGATTTATCTAATTTTGTATGTTCAAAATGAATAAAGGCCTATTTAATTTACAAATAACACATTAGGTCAAAGCCTAAATCCTTATTTGATCTAATTATCATTAGATTGGTCTCACTTAACTTATACACCATCCAATTATGGTAAATCCTTATCTAAATCTTGAACGAATTTGAGTAGAGTGGCCATTAGTAGTCAAATTCATCAACCATTAATTATGGTCACATGGTTTGCATGGAAAAGTAAAATTGAAAACTACTTATTGGGCATTGTTTTGATTAAAAACAATTCTTGAGGATCTTTTTAAATAATATTTAGCTCTCATCTATGCTTTCAAAAATGGATTGGATCAATTGGTTGAACTAATTAAACAATTGAATTTTGAGACTTCTAGTCAGAATAAACCGTTTAAATCCATATAGTGCAAAAGTTGAATAACATTTTTAGTATCATTTGGGGCTTGTTGTTACTTGAGGGATTTGTTCAAACCATTCTAGTTTCAAATGAATAGATGGTTTTGATTAGTATTATAATTAACTAATGGAGTTGAGATTTAGGGCTTGTTCTTTACTATACCATTGATCAGATATAATTTGTATAAGTTGATCTCCGATGCAGAGCAGCAAACATTGAATGATGACTTCATGAGTGGATGTTTTCACGCTATACTCCGCTATCCACCTTAAATCTCCAACTATGACTATAGCCATAATATAAATAAGTTAGCTATATTTATTTCTTTCATCAGATCCTCTCTCTCTCTCTCTCTCTATGATTAGAGTATGATCCCATCCGTTCATTCATTCAAAAAAAATTATAATTTTTTTGATTATTAGTTATTGGGGGACAACATCTCCATAAATATGTCACATGCTTATATTCTTGGCTCAAATTTGCTTATATTCTCTGCCTGCAGCTCGGGAGACAAATTTGCTGCTTCTTTTGTGTATGGCTCAAACGATGTTTCAGCTCGTAGGCTTCTCTGGGGTAGTTTGAAGGATCATGCTAACCTCTTTGCCCGTTTACCTTGGATCATTTTGGGGGATTTTAATGCCATCCGCTATCGTTATGAGAGGAAGGGTGGTAGCTCTGATTGGCCTTCCCATATGGATGATCTGAATGATACTCTCTTCGAAGCCGGTTTGGAGGATCTCAGATTCGGTGGATTTCTTTTCACCTGGCACAATTCTAGAGCTGTGGGGCATATCCTTAGGAAGCTTGATAGAGTTCTTGCAAATCCTTTATGGCTCACTTTCTATCCAAACTCTTCAGCTGAATTTCTTCCGTTTGGTCTTTCTGATCATTCGGCGGCTGTGGTGAAGCTTGGGGCTAAATTCCCCTCTTATAAATCTCCGTTCAAATTCTTTAACCACTGGTCTGAGTTTGAGGAGTTCTTCCCCTTAGTTGAGCATATCTGGAATACCCAAGTGGATGGTCATGCTATGTTCCGGGTCTGCAGGAAGCTAAAGCTTCTCAAATCAGCCTTGAAGGAGTTGTGTAGAAGTAAGAATGCTTTGGTTAATGGGGATTTGGCTGATCTCAGAGCTGAGCTCACTGTGTTGCAATCTTCTATAGCTGCTGGTAATCCTGCGGTGGATCTCATTGATAAAGAGAGAGAATGTGCTATGAGGATTAGTTCAATCTGCAAGGAAAGGGAATCGTTTGCTAGGCAGAAGAGTAGGATTCAGTGGCTGCAGGAAGGGGACCGAAATTCAGCTTTCTTTTTCAATTCCATCAAAAGTAGGAACAATGTCAATAAGATTTTATCTATTCAAGATGTTTCGGGAGCCTTGATCTGGGACAAGCTTCAAATAAGTCATGAGGTGGTCGCTTTCTTCAAGCAACTGCTGGGTTCTGACTGTTCCACCGCCTATGAAGGAATTGAGTCTCTCAAGCCTTTCGTGAATCAGGTCCTAAACTCTGACCAAATCAGGAAATTGGGTCTTCTTTTTACTGATGATGAAATCAAGAATTCTATATTCAGCCTCCACCCAAACAAAGCTCCTGGGCCGGATGGTTTCAATGCATTTTTCTATCAGAGGACTTGGTCCATTGTGGGTGAAGAGGTGATTTCTGCTATCAAGGATTTCTTTGCTAATGGTTTGCTTCTTAAGGAAGTCAATTGCACTATCCTTGTTCTCATTCCCAAGGTTCCTAATGCTTCAAAGCTAAAGGATTATAGGCCGATTTCCTGCTGCAATACTATTTACAAGAGCATTACTAAGCTACTTGCTAATCGGTTAAAGGAAGTTCTTCCTTCTTTTGTTAATGAAGCCCAAGCTGCTTTTGTCCAAGGGAGGCAGATTGGTGATAATATCTTGATGGCTCAAGAGCTGGTTCGTGGCTATCATCTCCATTCATCTTCCCCTAAATGTGCCCTCAAGATTGATCTAAGGAAGGCTTTCGACTCTGTTAGATGGGACTTCCTCTGGGACTCATTGCTGCTTCTTGGTTTTCCTTCAAATTTCATTGGCTGGATCAGGAGCTGTGTCTCTTCAGCTAAATATTCGGTGGCGATCAATGGTGAGCTCAATGGTTTCTTTGAAGGGAGGAAAGGCATTCGTCAAGGTGATCCTATCTCTCCATACTTATTTGTTATCTGTATGGATATTTTCTCTCGAATTTTGTCCCGAAAAATTGCGGAGTCTCCACTATTCAAATACCACTGGAGATGCAGGAAATCTAAGTTATCTCACCTTTGTTTTGCTGATGACTTGATGATCTTTTGCCATGGTGATCTGGATTCTATTCAAGTAGTGAAAGATGCTCTTGCGACATTCTCTTCCCTTTCGGGTCTTAGTCCTAATGTCGACAAATGCTCTACTTTCCTTTCGGGTGTCAAGGGCCATTTGCATCAAGATATTTTGAATCATCTGGGATTTCCACTTGGGTCATTTCCCATTAGATACTTGGGAGTCCCGCTCATTTCATCCAAACTCAATGCTCGTGATTGTCAAGCTCTGGTTGATCGTATTTTGGGAGAATTAAAACCTGGACCAATCGCTTCCTTTCATATGCGGGTAGAGTTCAGCTTATTCAATCTGTTCTTTTTAGTATCCAGTCTTTTTGGTGCGCCCATTTCATTCTTCCTGCCAAGGTCACCAAAACCATTGAGAGTATCCTTTCGGCTTTCCTCTGGAGCGGAGTCTCTATGAATCGTTATGGAGCTAAAGTAGCTTGGGCTGATGTCTCCACTCCTAAAGCTGAAGGTGGTCTCGGGATTAAGAAAATTAAAGACTGGAATGTTGCCTCCATGACTCGATATGTGTGGCTGTTATGCAATCCTTGCTCTTCTTCCTTATGGGCTACTTGGGTCAAGTTGAATCTGCTGCACAAGGAGCATTTCTGGGTTGCTAAAGTCCCTTGAAATTGCTCGTGGACTTGGAGGAGGCTTCTTAACATTAGGGACAGAGTGAAGCCTTTCATCTCTGTGAAAATTGGGAACGGCGAGAGTACCTCACTATGGTTTGATGCCTGGAGACCTCAAGGCCCTATCTGTACCTCTCCTCATGCTAGAGTAATTTATGACTCGGGCCTCACCGCTGATGCAAAGGTTAGTGCTATTATCTCTTCTGGCTATTGGTTGTGGCCTCCTGCAGATTCTTCTGAGCTGATTAGTCTCAGAGAGGAATCTAGATCCCTTCATTTGCCCAACTGTTCTCAGATTGATAAAGTGGAGTGGGACGGCTCCTTGGATTTCTCAATCAAAAAAGCTTGGACTGTTATCAGATCTCCTTCTAATCGAGTGCCTTGGGCTCACTTGGTTTGGTTCAAGCATCATATCCCCAGGCACTCATTTATCCTCTGGCTTGCAATCCGTGGGAGGCTACCTTCTCAGGACCGGCTTTTATCATTCGGGTTGATAAGTCATATGAAGTGTGTTTTCTGTCTTGATGATATGGAAGATCACAACCACCTCTTCTTTGATTGCCCATTCTCTTGTCGGGTTTGGACTGATATTGCTTGTAAGTGCATCTTTTGCCTTATCCTTATTCTTGGGAGATCCTGTGGCCGAGGCTGTGCGGTGATATAAAAGGATCTTCGCTTTTGGCCACTATTAGGAAGCTTGCCTTGGGAGCTACAATCTATTTCATATGGATGGCAAGAAACTCTCGCAAGCATGGCCGTATACTTCATAATGAGCGTGGAATCATCAATTCAATCATGGATTCTATCAGGCAGAAGTTGGATGGCTCTAATTTCCCTTTTAATCCTGTAAATCGGCAGCTGACTCAAAAATGGCAACTTCCCGATACCGTTCTCCAATGACGTCTAGATGCTGGGGATATTTTGATGTTGTCTTTCTTAGCTTTCATCTCGTGTGAGATGTCTTCACCTGTTGTTTTAGGTTTTTAATGTTCTTAATTGTCTTATCCGGGGTATGCCCCGTCTGTTTGTACTTAACTCTCTATTACTTATAAATTTCATATTTCAACTTTCAAAAAAAAAAAAAAAAAGCTTATATTCTTGGCTCCTATAGAGGTATGTTGTAATAAAGCTTCTTTTTATGCAGCATTGCTTCTATGATTTTAGGAGCATTGGTTGTCATAACCCAAACAAAAGTTAAAAGACATACAGTTTGATTGAATATGTAGGTTATATTCGTACTATTTCTCATGTGAAACCATCAAAAGAATTCAATCACTATTAACGGGCATATTTATTAATGCATCAATGTTGATAGATGCATATGACATAATTTCAGCATGATGAGAAGTCCATGTCAAATATATAGTTAGAAAAACTATTCCAATAAAGAAGTAATGGCAAGCTCTTGGCTCCCTTGATCCTTTTTATCAAAGATCTCAAGAAACACTGCAAGAATATTTGGTTTTAGCGACGTTAATTAGTGACGCTAAAAAATATCATCGCTAAATAGCGATGCAAAAAAAATTAGCTATAACTTAACGATAAATTAGCGACGATCAAAATTAGCGATGCAAATTTCGTCGCTAACTAGTTACTAATTAGCGACGCAAAAAATCGCCGTTGGTAATTAGCGATGCCACGACGTTATATGCTAATTAGCAATACCCATGCACGTCCCAGTGATATGCGTGGGCATCGCTAATTAGCGACGCAATGCAAGGCGCGTTGCTCACAGAGCATCACTGGCGTGCGCGCATCCGAGCGACGCACACACACCGATTTAGCGATGTGGGTACATTGCTAATCAGCGACATGCTGGCGTGGGCATTGCTAATTAGCGACGCAATGCAAGGCGCGTTGCTCACAGAGCATCACTGGCGTGCGCGCATCCGAGCGACGCACGCACACCGATTTAGCGATGTGGGCACATTGCTAATCAGCAATGCGCCAGCGCGTCGCTAAAAGGGCATCGCTAATATTTTACTATATTAGTAAAATTATGCCATTTTAGAATGTGCTAATTATATGTCATCAATTATATCTTACATTATATAATTATTATTAGTATTATTATAATTATTTAATATATTGGATGTAATATTTACTGGCATAATATATCATTATTCTTACTAATATAGTAAATTTTGTTATATGATATCATAGTTAATCTATAATTGTTTTTGAAATAAAATCATTATCAATCAATATCCCATTTTTTTATATAATATGAGACAAAATCCATCTTAGACGTTTCAAATCTGTTTTGGTGTCCATAGTTAATTTTTTGAAAAATTGAGGAACGGTGAGCTGAGGATGCCTAACCATTTGTTAAGGTAATGAATTGTATGCATATTTTTTAGAGTCCAAAACTCGTGTACAAGATATATGATACAATTTTGCAAGTAATTGTATATTGGTATTGTCCATGATACCTTTAAGGTTGGTGCCCATGAGACTCTGCTAAGTTTAGGTATATTGATGTAAAGGTAAAGCATACTTACAAAGAACAAGGGAAACTACTACGCTTTTGATGTGCCTTCTGAAATTTGTTCGAGGATGTCAAACAATATTACAACTTAAGAAAAAAAAAAGGAAAGTTAGTCCTCCTATGAATAATATGTTCTCCATAAAATTATAATAATCCCTAAGAATGTTTTAGTTTGAGAATTCAGAAAAAGGGAAGACCAAAATTTATACCAATGGAAATTCTTAGGCCATGGGTTATTACCTGCTTTGCTCCTAGGTTTTGCATGTTTCCAAAAGGCTGTTTTGAAGACAAATGGCTAGAAATTAATAATTGCAAAATTAATAATTGAAGGCAAAGGGTTCCCACCCAGGAAGAGAGCATCGAGCGCGGGCGGCCTATGCACCCACACAGCGCAGGCGCATGGGCGAGCGCGTGCGCGCTAGCGATTAGCCAGTGCTCATCGCAAAGGCCCACACGCCCAGCGATGCGTGCGTGCACGTCGCTGCGCTGCCGCGTGCCCAGCGATGCACTGACCTTTACGACACGTGTGAGCCAGTGATGCACCCACTCGCATCGCTGGCGTGTGGGCGTGTCGCTGCATAGACTTTGCGATGCGTGCATGTTGGATTAGTGACACGCCCGCGAGTCGCTAATCTGGCATGCAAGTCGCTCCCTCCTAGGGCCGTGCGCCTGATCTAGGGCATGCAGCCCTATTCCCGTCCCTTCTTTCCTCTGCCCCTCCCCCACCCTTCTTTATGATCACCCGGTGCCCCCTGCTGCTCTGCCCCCGTTGGCCCCGTCCGCCCCTCGCCACGCCTTGGCTTGCTCAGCTCTCCGTCGAACTCTGCCTCCCCTCCCCGGTCCCGATCGCCCCAGCCCTCGACTTCCCCCCATCCTGGCTCACCTCCTAGGCCCCGGTCACCTCGGCCCTCGGCCCCCGCCCTTGGCCCCCAGCCCCCTTGCCTAGCCCCCGACACCTCGCCCCTCGGCCCTTTAGCCCCCTGTTCGGCCATCCCTTGGCCGGCCCTTGGCATCCCCCCCACCCCTTGGCCCTAGCACTCGGCTCCCCCACCCCTCCCCCCTTGGCCCCCTGTCCAGCTAGCCCTTGGCCCCTCCCTTGACCCTAGCACCCGGCTCCCCACTCCTCCCCTGGCCCCCTATCCGGTCAGCCCTTGGCCCCCCTGTTTGGCCCTAGCCCATGTATTTTTTTTCTAATTCATCATAATTTTTTAAGTGCCAGGAATGCTAATTTCTTGTTTATTGCTATCTGTTTTGAAAAGATCTGCATATGTTATCAAGTGTTTTTGGAAATAGTTTGTTTACCTATTTTTACAAACTAGAACTACAAATAAGTTACACTATTTGATTAGGTTCTTAGAAAGCACACTGTTACCTCTGCCACGCCATGCAATGAAATTTAGTAGATATTATAATATGTTGTGTTAGTATTAGTTATATGTAATGTTATATATTGATTATTGATAATTAGTAACCTTCGATTATTAGGAATAGTGCCATCAAAATCAGATATGTTTGTACTTGAATATTAATACCAATATTGCTGATCTAATGTTTGTTTCAAATATATATTTTTAGGTCATACATAATTATTTTAAAATAAATGTTAATTGCTCGTGGATGTATCAGAGGGTTAAGGATAATTTTCTTAATCCTGAATTTGTTAATGGAGTTGAAGAATTTATTGCATTTGCATGTAGTCATCCAGAGTAGATGGATGGATCCAGAATTGGATATCCATGTAATCTAAGAAAGTGTCAGCATAAAGCTTATAGGAATGTTGAAATAGTTACAATTCATCTTTATAAAAGGTTTTTGCCCGATTACTACATCTGGTACTACCATAGAGAAACTAAGTCTAGAAGAGAATCAAGTAATTAGGGGGTAGATATAGTTTATGAAAAATGTGGCATCAGAAAATTATTACATGGCATCTGAAAATTATAATCAATATGACAACTTAAATCAATATGAAAAAATGGTAATGAATGCAGGGGGTTTGGGCTTCAATCAAGTCATCTTTTATGAATAACCAAATCTGAAAAGCCAACATTTCTATGACATGCTAGGTGCTACAAATGAACAATTATGGCTTGGGTGTGAAAATTATTTGCATTTATCGGTAGCAGCTCAGTTGTTGAACATTAAAGCTGAACATTATGTATCTGAAGCGGCATTTTATTCGTTGCTGAATTAATGAAAGAAGTTTTTCCATCTGATAATATCATCAGTAATACATTTTATAAAACAAAAAAAATAATTGCATGGGCTTAGTTTACCTAATCAAAAGATTAACTGATGCAAGAATAATTGCATGCTTTATTGGGGTGTAGATGCATATTTGCAGTTTGTAAAGTTTGTGGTGAACCCCGATTTATGGCAAGGAGAAGTTCAACTAGAACGAGACCTGTGGCTTTCAAAAAAATGCATTACTTTCCACTGGTACCCCAATTGCAAAGGATGTATCAATCAGAAGTTGCAACTTTAGATATGTTATGGCATGCAGAACATGAAGAAGAAGAGGGTGTTATGCGCCATCCATCAGATTCTATTGCATGGAAACATTTAAATGATATGCATCCTCATTTTTTATATAAAAAAAGAAATGCCAGGCTTGCTCTATGCACAAACAAATTTCAACCATTTGGACAATCTAGACAGCAATACTCTTGTTGGCCAATAATTGTAATTGTACTGAATTTACCCCTCGGCTATGCATGAAAGACTCTTCTATATTTTTGATAGTGTTAATACTAGGGCCATTAAATCCTAAAGAGAAGATAGATGTCTTTCTGCAACCCCTAATTTCGGAGCTTAAATTATTATGGTCAAAAGGGATTTTGACCTATGATATTTCATTGAAGCAAAATTTTATAATTAAAGCAGCCCTAATGTGGACAATTAGTGACTTTCTAACATATGTCATGCTTTCTGGGTGGAGCACTGTTGGTCGTTTAGCTTGCTCTTATTGCATGAAGAATTCAGATGCTTTCACATTATGCAAAAGTGGTAAGCAATCATGGTTTGATAATCACAAAAAGTTTTTACCATTTAGGTATCATTTTAGAAAAAAACAAGACTTCATTTCTTAAGAACACAGTGATTAAGAAAGATGCACCACCTATTCTGAGCGGGCATGAAATATTACTCTATTGAGCAGTTAGGATTGATGAATATTTTCGAAAATGGTGCAGATGTTGTAAATGGTCGGATATGTAGAGAGCATGCCTGGAGGAAAAAAAGTATTTTTGGGAGTTGCCCTACTGGAATACAAATCTAATTTGACATAATCTTGATGTGATGCATATCGATTAGATATATTTAAGAGGCATGCAAATCCGAAGGCCTTCTATTGGGAGCGCCTTAGTGAAGAGGTGAGGGAGTTCTACTGAACAGAGTTTCAGGTATGTATTTTATATTTGCATGATGTTTAATTGCATTTATAATGTCATATTATCAACATTTGTCTGAATAATTTATTTATTACAATATGCATATTCATAATTGTTCTGCTTGCAGAAAGAATTTGAGTGGGATTTAGCCCTCACTCCTTCAGTTAGAATAGCTTGGACTTCACTTGCTCACCTTCGATACTCTAATAATTTATGCACTGGTAGAGAGCATCGAAACGCCCCACTCATATCTTTGATTCTATATGGGATGGCTGGCAGCGACAATGGGTGAAATTCTAGTGGCGAAGGAGGTCGGCCACAATTAGCTCGAACTGCTGATCCAAGAAAGGTGGTCCGGGCACTGGTCTTTCCTGCCACACAGTGGGATCCATTTCGATTGAGGAGCATCGGTGTCATCTTGTAAGCATATAAATTTATTATTTTTGTATACTTATTAATGATAATTTTTTTTAAAATGAGAATAACTACAAATTTGAAACGTTATTTTTTAGAGGCTAATCAATCCAGGGCACTGGCAGTTGTTCAAGGCGACCACATGAGAAAATATGGGTCTTTGGTCGACAGTTGCTCCCGGAGTATCGGAGTAAGTTAATCATTAAAAACATGATGTGTTTATTGATATATTTCCTCTAATATGAGTTTCATTATATTTGATATGTATTCCTTGCAGGCACGTAATGGATGAGCTATTATCTCAGACCACACAGCCATTAGAGGAGAGAGGGTCCATGCCTGATCCTTCGCTATAGGAGAGTGGCCGCATCTTCTTAGAGGTTGTTGGTACACAATCTAACGATCGTAAAGTTTATGATCTAGGCGCCAAAGCTTCTGCATTCTTCCGTCGATGCGGTTCCTCTTCTTTCGGTCAGGGTGGCATCGGTGATTACAAGCAATTTGAGTGTTCCATCGCGGAATGTGTGAGATCGGAGATGATGGAGATCGCGGACATTCGATGGGAACACCATGAGGAGCGTGTTTGTTATGAGCAGCAGCTAGAGGAGATGCAGCAATTGGTAATGCGTATGTTGTAGTCGAGGCAGTTTCCCATTCCACCTCCAGCTCTAGATGGCCTTCTCTCCAGTTGATCGATGTTTATATTTTGACATTATATTATATTTTATGATGTAATACCTTTTTTTGTATTTCTATGGTACTGGTTTTTATTATTAATATATTAATTTTGATATTTTACTGCTATTTTTAATGAAATATTCTGTTTATGAATGTGTCTTCTATTGAAATTGAATATTATTTAAGCATGTTAATTAAAATTAATAAATAAAATTTATACTTTTTTAAAAAAATTGAGATTAGTGGCGCTATTACTGGCGTTGCTAAAATAGTCGCTAATTAGCGATGAAAATTCTCGGTGTGGCTAATTTCTGCTACGATAATCATTTTAGCGACGAAATTTTTGGCGTCGTTGTTGCCTAATTGAATTAGTGATGAATTTTTTGGGTTTAGCAACGCTATAATGGTGTCGCTAATTTAAAAAATTCTTGTAGTGAAATATGACTTGCATTAATTTTCTATATCCACCTTCAGTGCAAGTTTTTTTTTTTCTATTTAAATATTACATATTCTTATACAATCTACGTAGGCATTCAATACTTTATCTAGCATATATTGTAGAGCTTAAAGGCTTTAAGATAAGAAAGCCACATTTATGTTTTAAATATTAAAAAGTTCTCTTGGAGTTGTGAAGAGGCTTGGATCCCTCAAATTATATTTGTCACATGCTCCCACTCATTTCCCTCACTTTTCGGGATGGATGAGTCTATAAGCATTCAAGGCATCTTAGCTTATTTTTGTGATCACCTTTTTTTTAAAAAAAAAAAACTCCCATAGTTTACTATATCATCATGTACGTTCATAAATAGATACCAATGCTTCACAAATGAGCTGATTACTCTGTCTTATTTTTATATGATTGAGGAGAACAAAATGACCACTCTTGGAAGAAGAAATTCTACCATGTTTACCAATCAAAAATTTTCCTCCTTCGGATCCAATACCACCTCTTCCTCCAAGGACTTCCCCTTTCTTAGCTTTCCTTACCTTCTGTTGAAATTTTCTGCATACCTTCATGTTAGATGAAAGAACTACAATAATGGAACACATTGATTCAGTTGTTCAGCTTTATATAAAATGTTTGCGCCTCTTCATGTCTAACAATTCCACAGACCATTTTCCACAGAAAAATCATAGACAACTCAAAGGCAAGATATAGAACCAACTATAAATTTATGAGTTTTAGCAAACAATGAAGAATTCAGTTGACAGATTTGATGAGTTTATTCTTTCCTGCAATGAGGAAAAAAAAATTATAATGGGGGTGACAATCTATTGATCCAAACATGCCCGAACCCTGTCTTTTTATTAATTTCTTTGGCTTTCATGAACATTAAACGCTGGACAGAACTACAATTCTTCCCTGACAATGACCACAGAATATGCCTCTATGTCATTGACCAATCTAAAGTTGCATAAGAGAAGGTTGACAACGACATGTATTAGGACGCCTATAGAGTTGGGCATCGGGCCATGCCGCCCATGGGCCAGCACGAACCGAGCCATGCCTGGCACGACTATTAAGCCATGCCATGCCAAGCTTAGAAAATTTGATCCGTCGGCTTGGCACGGCACGGCACGCCCCACATGGGCCTGGGCCGTACCTATCCACCTAGGCCAGTACGGGCCATAAGGGCCTAATAAAATTTTTTTATAAAAAATATTTTATTAATAAATTAAAAAATTATTGGGAACAAAGGAATTTATTAATATAAAGTCACCTTAATGGTGGGGGGTTTGGCATAGACCTCTACCAGTTTATTAATTTAAAATCAAAATGGTACATGAAAAGAGGAGGGCTAGGCCTGACCTCTACAATACAATAAGAAAGGAGAAAAAAATAGAGATGACTTACTTTAACAATTATAAAAAATATATAATTATAAAAATAGAGATGACTCACTCATCAGTAGTATTTGTGTCATCATCATCTTCGCTAGTTAAGTCATGTCAACCTTTATCTTAAAGCATCGCCTCAGCATCCAACCAATTTTTAAAGCAGAGAAGCATCTCAACCGTCTCACCAGTCATCCTACTTCTCTTTTCATTTAGAACACGCCGACCTGCACTGAAAGTGGATTCCAATGCTATTGTGGACATCGACACAGCTAAAATATCTCATGCAATGGCAGACATAACAAGATATTGATTTCTAACACTCTTCCATCAAGCTAATCTAGACTCTCTATTTGATCTTCATCATATGTAGAATGAAAATCTTTCGTAAATAAAATTCTAATTCATTACTTAAAGATGAAGAAGATGATGAAGCATGTGTGTGCCTTCTAATGAATGAAAAAATAGATGACGAACAAGATCTAGAAAAGAAGAAGCAGAGCTTTAAGCAAGTATTCTAGATCCACGAATTTTGTCATCATATAAAGCATAAATATCATTAAGAAATCATGTTACCTTATCTTTAGCAGGTTCAGGATTTTGATTCATATTTTCACAATATTTATTAATTAAAATATTTATGCCATTTAATTTAACTCTAGGATCAAAAATAACAGCTAAGTTATGCAAAGGACATATCATATTCCAATATTCATTCCATTTAGTTTTCATATGATGTATAATAGATATTAAAACATCATCATTTCTATATTCTTTAATTTTTTTACTAATTACATATGCTTTTTATAAAAATGAATAAGAAGTTGGATAATAACTACTAGAAAGAACATTTGTAGCATCATAAAAAGTAACCAAAAAATCTTCTAAAATTTCACCTTGATTCCAATTAGTTTCAGTCAATGTAAATCCTAATCCACGATCATTAATATAAGCACTTAATAAGTTCTTATATAGATATGCATCATGTATCATGGTATCGATACTATTCTAACGAGTAATTACATCAAGTTTGAATTTTTTAAAATGTTTACCATGATCTACACAATTGTTTAAATTCTTGAAGTCTTGCTCTTGAAGCATGAATAAAAGAAACTACATTTCTAATTTTTGAAATAACCTCTTGAATTATATCCATGCCAAATTGAATAGAAATATTTAATATATAATATACACATCTAATATAAAATAATTATTCATTTAAAATGGGATGCAAAGAGTCATTTAATAATATAATAGCAGAATTATTATTAGATGTATTATCAAAAGTAATAGATATTATTTTATTATTAATATTATATGAGCATGCAGTTTGATATATATAGCATTTGAAATTTGTTGTCCTAAATGTGAAAAATCAAAAGCACGAAAAGCATGAATTTATTTATTTAGTTGTCAATCATTATCAATATAATGAGCAGTAATAGCAATAAAATAATTACTACCTATAGATATCGATCAAATATCAGAAGTTAAAGAAATTCTAGCATTTAAATTTGAAAGCGTTTCAATTAAACTTTGTTTCATTGCTAAAAAGTTTGTCATAACCACTCTTCTAAATGTACGCATACTAGTTTTTCTATAAGCAGGTTGTAGGCCTAATTGAATATAATGTTCAAAATTATAAGATTCACATAAACTAAAAGGTAATTCATCCTAAACTATCCATCTTACAAGTAATTTCCTCTGATTTTCATGGTTATATACAAAATTACCTACAAGTGATCCTTCTTGTATATTAAAGATACTTTGTTGATGGGAATCATGCATCCTATGAGTCTCTTGATGTCTTTTTAAATGCCCTGTTCCTATACAACTGTAAAGTTTTGCATATTTTCTATATTTTGCTTTGTAGAACTCCATAAACCATAATTCTATCGAAATCATTCCAATATTACTAGTCCTTTTACGAGAAGAGGTTTGACATTCACTGACACTGGCTCTAGAGGAAACTTGGGGTTGGGATTAGTTTCCTCACCCTTAGAAAAAGAGTGATGCCAAAATTACTTTCGTCATAAGATGTCATATCTAAAATTTTTAATTAATGAATGCAAAAAATAAAAACTAACCACAAGAAGGAATTGAGAAGAGAAACAGAGGTAAAGGCGTGGAGACAAGATTTGTGAGCTTTCTCTTGTGCTCTCGCCAGTCGCCTCTCAACAAGAAGTGACCTTCTTTCTCTTGTACTTCTCAACAAGAACCTCTTCTTATGTAGCACTTGAATACTTGCCACTTACCAGAATACTTACAAACTAAAAATTAAATTGCTAGAGCTTGCTAGAAGAGAGAAATAGTAGTATTAGAGAAGGAGAGAAGTGTTGATTTGGTGTGGTGAGAATGAGGAAGGGATGGGCTATTTATAGAAGTCCCAAATTTTTTTTTCAAAAATATCCTTTAATATAGCCGTTGAGGGGGGGAGGTAAAATGGTCAAAACCCCTCCCCTAACGGCTATATAGCCGTTAGGAGCCCTTTTGGGCCACGGGCCGTGCTGGGTCTGAATTTTTTTTTTTGGCCATGCCGGGGCCTGAATTTTTTTTTGGCCATGCTATGCTCGGCACGACCCGTTGTTACTGGGCCATGCCAGGCATGGCATGACTACTGATGCAGTCCAGTGGGTCTGGGTCATGCCGTGCCAGGCACAGCACAGTGCCAACTCTAGACACCTACTTCTCTGGTTGCTTGACTTAAGGTTACTAGGTCAAAATATCCTAAACTAAGCCTGATCATAAGACAAGATAGGCTTTATGGCAGGGCTGTCTTCATATGATCTATTTCAGAAATCTAAAATGTATCAACTGCTCTCCAAAAGAGGCTCAACCATCATCATGTTAAATTTGATCAAACGTTTATTGAAGTTGAATGTTAATGATTTTTTGCATTCCTTTGTCAGAGTTCGTTGTTCGACCCTTCATATTTACTAACAGTCTGAAATTGTACGCTAAATCCTACAGTGATGGTAGAGAACTGTTTGCTGTATGATCAGTGACCTACTGGAGGGTGAAGACTAATTCAGGATGGACGACGGTTCTTTCCTTGAGGAGGGATCAAATAAATGAAAAGAGACAGCAAATGATCTGATGAATCTGTGAGTAAGTTGTTCAAAAATATTCAAATATATTAGCATTAACAAATATTATAGCGTTTGATCAAATAAATAATCGAGGACTTCACGTCTGACCCTGACCCTGACCCTGACAAACAGGGCAGGATCTATTTTAATAGTACAAACTTTTATAAAATGAAATGTAAACCAATAGAATTAAACCGCATTTAAAACAGCAACAAGCTCTGTCTTAATAATAAAAATTGCACAAGCAATACATTGGGAAACGGATATATTAATTATCTCCATGGCGTGCATGACAACCAAGCATACTTGTGTGAGCTAACCATCTCATCACCATGACGCAAGTCCCCACTGCTAATCTTCAGCCTAAATGAAAGAGACCAGAGGCTTTGGCGCACTTTTATATTTAGGTGCACATGGCTTGATGAAACCTAATAAAATTCAGATCTTACATTTAAGCCAGGCTCATGAGCCAATACAGACCAAATTCTCGTTCAACGTATTGAGCCTCGGAAAACTAAAGCCTAAGAAACGAAGGAAACAAGCAGCTTATTTCAACAATGTTACTTCAGAAGCGATCGCATCAACTATGTTACTTCAGAAGCGATTGCACCATTAGCTAAGAAGTAAACCTACGAATCCATTTTGTTATAAGAAAGCAAGATAAATAATATTCACATTAACTTAAGCTAATACGTTTTCATCTTCTTTAACTGGTTATAAACCATACAACTAACCATACAGAGGCGATGTACTCATCGCCAGGGGCACATGATCACAACCACTAGGCAAGCAGGATTCTAGAAATGCTCCCATAGGTTAACCACCCATCTCATCCCATGGATGTAGCACTTTGCCCTACGTGGTACTTAGCTCTTGAACTTTTGGCTGATGCATGACTCTAATATCATATTGTAACGATTTGGATCCGTAAACCCATGAACCCATTTCGTTACAAGAAAGCAAAACAGACAAGGTTCACATTAACTTGGGCCATCACAGTCCAAAAAGGATCCAATTGGTTCTTATTTATCTTCCTTAACTGATTATAAACCATATAATCAACTTCTAATTTTTTAATATGAAACTATTAAGTGGAGCATCACAATGTGATTTTATTTTATGCCACTCAAATGATAAGAAACAAAAATACATTGTTGGCATGGCAGGAATGACATGAAAAGTACAACTAGCCAGTAGAGGACAGTCATCTTCTTCCATAGAAGATTTTAGAATCCAATGAATCTTACCATATTTTTGACGCAAAAGAAAAAGCTTATAAAAAAATTTTTAAAACATAAATGGAGGAGGAAAAAAAAAGCAAGAAGAAAGCAATAGGAGATTATTGTATTAAAAGTCTGTTCAGAATATCCTGAGATCTCACTTAAAAAAGGCTAGTTAGAAAGGTAATATTTGAGCTTTTTGATCTTATATAAGCATTTAAGATCTACCCGGTGCAATATCTCCTATTTCACATGGACCATGGAATAAGTCCTCTTTGATACCATTTACAACAACTCTGAACCTCACCAAAAAAGCTAACCAAAAAATATTATTTAAACACGTACCAACGCAAGCTTTCACACATTTGTCTTATTTAAACCTTAATGTTCCTATCGGTCAAAATCAAATCACAAATACTACAGGTTTATCTATAGTTTCCTCATCCAACTTTGAGCAAAATCTACTCTAATATCATTTATAAAAACTTAAGACCTCATTTCAAAATGTTAGCCAAAAATTAATATTTGAGTTACTTTCTTATTCAAACAACTAAGATCTAATATATAGTCAATATGGAATTAAACACATGAAAAAGAGACAATCATGTTGACATGAAAAAGGTAAATATGTGCAGCATAAAGCCTTTTATTATTTATTAAAAAGTTAATGCCAATGCTACTAAGAAGGTTTCAGTAGAAAGCAGATAGTTTTGACAACATGACAGGGATAAGCTTTGGTAATGAATTAATATTCTTCATCCAGATATATAACCTAAGATTACCAATTAATTAAGTCATGATTAGCTCAAATGTTGTTCTACTACTCTATGACAAAAGTTAGGTGTTTCAGGTTGTTACCATCAAGTCACGTTCCTCTAACGTCGGGAGACAAAGATCCTCCTCCTTGAAGAAGCTCCTGCAAGAAAGTCTCTGGAGACCGGTTACACCGATAGGAACCCTCCGATGCTCAAATAAGCGACTCGGGAACAGTGAAGAAAAGAACTAGCAGAGAAATAGCTAGAGAGCTTGAGTTCAGATCCTTTTTTTTCATTGTGAGTGTGTGTTCTTATACCTGTTCGAAGATTCCCTTTTTCTCTTTTAGAAGGTGGCTAATCCCGAGGTGCCATTGTTCGATAGCGAACAGATGGCCAGACTGACATAAACAGGCCGCAACCAACACTGGGCATGTCAGATGTGTCTTGCCCCATCAACCACCTACCAGATGCGGTACCATAGGTGGTAGGTGGACCTAGTCGTGTCAGGCATGCGCCGTTACAGGTAGTGGCCATGCGCAGTTGCAGACGATTAGTGGGTCACATGGCAGCTGTAGATGATTGGTGGGCCACGTGGTAGCGTCAGGCGGCTTGAGGTAAAGGGGACATGAGGTCTGAGGCCAAGGGAACTTAGGGTCCGAGGCCGAGGGGACCCACAGCTGAAGGCCGAAGGGATGAAGTCCAAAGTCAAGGGGACTTGAGGTCCGAGGCCGAGGGGACCCGCAGCTGAAGGTCGAAGGGAAGAAGTCCGAAGCTGAGGGGACTTGAGGTCCGAGGCCGAGGGACCCCGGAGGCTGAGGCCGAGGAGGCCTCAGAGGCCGAGGTCGAGGCGGGGGTTCCGTCAGTTGCATCCTCCGTTAACTCTAACATGGCCAAATCAGCCACATTAGATGCCCCCTCGCCCCTGAGATGAAGCGGGCCCACCCCTACAAGGAAAAAGGGATGTAAGCTCCCAGGTGGCTGATCCCAACGTGCTACCAATTGTGGAGGGGTACGTATCCTTAGGTAGAGTGATTCCTTAGCATGGGCGACTTAGGTTCTGCGATGCTACCACCTTTGTCAACCATCAAATTTGTGGAAATCTACCTTGAAACGGGAGTGTCATTTCGGAACCCACGAAAAGCAACCGCCATCATTGCCATCATGGTGCTAACATCAGTGATGCCTCATGATTGATCGAAGGCAGAACGTCCCATGCGCCTTGCACCTACCGAGGCGACACCGCCTATAGCGGGGGTCCGCGTGGCCGGTTAGGTAAGGTGGGATGATTCGAAACTAATAATCGAGGGGAAAGCTCTCGAGCCTGGCATTCTGCCCCCTGAGAGAGTGTCTTCCTCCTTGAGTTCTTCTGTCTTCATCTTTCTCCCGAGCTGCTCTTACTGCTCTTCCTTCTTAATCCAAGTCAGTTCCCCAATCACTTCCAGCTTCCAGCTTTTCAATGGCTTCCTCTCCATCTTGGTCCTCTTATGCTTCTCCTTGGGATCATATTTCTCCCTCGAGGCTTCGAGACTCTCCATCTCCCACACCGTCCTGGTCTTCTTCCTCCTCCCCCTCCAAGGACCATGTTCCTCTCTTCCAACGACAAGTCGCCAGCCGAGCTCCTGCCAGGAGTCGCCCGGCGGCCGTCGGTGCCTCATCGAGAGTGGGGGCGGAATCCTCGACGAGGACCGCCTCCACGGTAACGGGCCAAGATTTGGGCAACATTAGGGTCCGTTACTAGATTCCTAGTAGCATCCAACTATTCCTTCCTACCCCGACGATAGGATAGTTTTCTTCCGGCCTGGTAAAATTGCCATCTACGAGGTCTCCCTTAGGATAGGTCTTCGCCTGCCCTACCATCCTTCTACTTTATGTTTATGATGAATACTAAAATACTTTTCTAAGGTACACTATAGATGTTTAGGGTACTTTATGTTTATGATGAATACTAAAATACTTTTCTAAGGTACACTATAGATGTTTAGGGTACTTTATGTTTATGATGAATACTAAAATACTTTTCTAAGGTACACTATAGATGTTTAGGGTATTGTAGATTCTGCAATACCCCATTTCTTTTTAGCTTCACCCAATCTACAATTCTCCTCTCCTAACAACAACACATTTCTATTTTGGTTTGTTTAGAAACAGGCGAAAAAAATCAACTAGCCCCATGAAAGAAATAAGCTTCCATGATTAAATCCCTTTTATAAATAGTTTCATGTTTTATTCTATCTTTCTTTTTATTACTATACATCTATTTTAACATTCTCATTTCCGCTACATTCATCTTATATACATATATTTTTTTAACTGCTCAATATTTTGTGCCATAAAGTATAAATGGTCTTATGACTATTTTATAATTTTTTTTAACTTAGCAAATACTTTACGATCACATAATATTCTAATTATACTTCTTCATTTTATCCAATTCGCTTTAACCTATGTACAAAACATCCTCAATCTCTCCTTTATAAATAATCAATCTTAAATATTAAAAAATATTATTTTTAGTAACTTTATAGCCCCTAATTTTTAGTACAACAACATCCATAATTATTAAGCTATATGTTGTAGTCTTTCTTCTCTATTTCTAAATATATTTTAGGTTGCTAAATATATTTATTTTTTATTTTTATTTCTTTGTACTAACTTCTTTATTCATACACATTTATGAAGGTGCAAAAATTTTTGCTTGTTTTTCATTCACATCTGCCTAATTGATCAATGAAATGGGAAAAGAAGGCCAGGCAATCATCATCAAGGTAGCTGAAACAGTAACAAGAAGCTAGCAGCACGCAAGTTACAGGATACAAAAGCCTATATCAGCTCCAAGCAAGCTGGCATTTTAAACAATCATTTGGATTTATCACCCAATTTATTTTTTATTTTTATTTTTTTAAAAAGAAAAGCATTCTGATTGCAGCTGCTACTCTATAAATTACACAATTCATTTGAGTGTTGGATATCTATATAATCACGTCGAAGATGCTCTAAATAAATACCAATATTCTTGTGATATGCCATCAACATTGATCGGCTAACAAGGAACTATTGAAATAGAGAAAGGAATATTGAGAAACAATGGCTTCACTTTTTCATTGATTAAGAGTGAATATATATACATAAAATTGGGTATACAAAAATAGAAAACTATTCTAGAATTATGGTTAATTCTCTAATAATGACTAGAATTTAAAATTTAAAGAAAAGCTATACAAAGATAGGAAACTATCCTAAAATTATGGTTAATTCTCTAATATGCCCCCTTAAGATGGAGCTCCAGAGAAGATGCCAATCTTAACCCATAATTCTTTTGGAAGCAGCTTCGTGAAAGCGGTTTGGTCTGATCGAAGGAGCCATAGACGATAAGGTTGGACTGGGGGTTGAAGTTGACGCAGAAGACCAAGGAGAAGTGACTGCGGAGAACCTTGATATACTCGCCGGCAGTGGAGTGGACTGTTGGAAACGTAGTGGGCACACAAGCTCTGATACCACTTGTTGAAAACAATGTTTTTGGTAGCGCTCTAGAATGCTCAAAGAGAAATGCTGGGAGTGAGAGAAGTTTCTATAATATCATTTCTATTAGCTTTCCTCACTCACTCAATAACTCACTACAATATGTCATATTTATAGATATAGAAAGTGACTATTGATCTTCCCTCATTAATACATCATAATGAACCTTTTAGACTTTCTATGACTTTTGGTTTTACAATATGACTCTTCATATTTCAATGTGACTCTTCAGATTTCAATGTGACTCTTCATTTTTGCAACTATAGTTAATTCTTCAGAATTTATTATGACCTCTCGGTTTCATCACCACAATTAAGTTTACCATTTCCAACACCCCCCTTTTAACTTAATTGACTTGTTCATCATATCTTCAATATTGATTTGGACCGCAACCCGAAGAAAAATCTCTTCTTGCAAATGTCCTTCTCATTGATGTATGAGGTGGATATATTGTATCTTCTTCAATCACCCTTTCTTCATCTTCTATAATAACTCTTCTATTCATTGCCAGCTTCAGCTCATTTAATTCTTTAATACTATATTCATATTTGTTCTTCAGCTCTTCATAGGCTTCATGCAAATCTTGCATTGCTATCTTGACATCTTCAATTTCATCTTCAAAAATGACTATTGCCATAAAACTTGGAGAATGATCTGGTCCAGACTTCTTACTTGTATACATTGCTGGAAAAAAATTTAGTTTTTCAAGCATTTCTTTGAGCATTACCTTATATGGCGTAACCACAATTATTACCTTTTCATTCTTCATTTTGCTCAATTGGTGTTGAAGTTTCTATTCTTCAACCTCTGAAGACTGCTCTTGTCTTCTTTTTCTTTTGCAAAGTCTTGTTATCTTAGACTTGCATACTTCTCAACGGATTCCTTTGATCCGGAGACTTAACACTTAGATGGAGGATATGAGCTTCTTCACGCTAGGCTCTTGGGCTATCTTGCTTTCTTTGACACCATTTGGTTGGGGATCGATCTGGCTCTGATATAGTTGGGGATCAACCAGGCTCTGATACAGTTGGTTGGGGATCGACCAATGCTCTGATACCACTTGTTGGAAACGTAGTGGGCACACAAGAAACTCTGATACCACTTGTTGAAAACAATATTTTTGGTAGCGCTCTAGAATGCTCAAGGAGAAATGCTGGGAGTGAGAGAAGTTTCTATAATATCATTTCTATTAGCTTTCATTACTCACTCAATAACTCACTACAATATATCCTATTTAGAGATATAGAAAGTGACTATTGATCTTCCCTCATTAATACATCATAATGAACCTTTTAGACTTTCCATATGACTTTTGGTTTTACAATGTGACTCTTCATATTTCAATATGACTCTTCAGATTTCAATGTGACTCTTCATTTTTCTCTCGGTTTCATCACCACAATTAAGTTTACCATTTCCAACATGGACGTCCCAAATGCGAACGGTGCAGTCGTCATAGGCAAAGCATACGTAGTGGGAGTAGGAGCAAGCGATGTCGGAGACGCCCTCGGAGTGGCCAAAGAGGGTGGCGAGGGGTTCAAGGAAGAAGGAAGACTATACCATCACGGTCTTGTTGAGGGAGGCGAAGGTCGTTGGAGAATTTTACGCACGAGACGGCACGGGTATGGGCGGTGAGGGTATCGGCCAGGCGGTAGGGGCGGAAGGAGGGAGGAGTTAATGTAGTTTAGGAAGAGAGAGAAGTAGGCTTTTAGCATCATGCTCTCTCTCTATATCTCTCTAGAGTTCAAGAAGAGTCATGGACTTAAAATATAAGAAGGCGATGAGGAAAGACGTAGGAACTTTTTTCGCTCTCGACCCCAACCCGCCGTCTCCCAGGCGCTGCGAGAGGCACAAAGACTAAGAGAGGCGAAGGATTGCGGGGTTTTGGGGATGCAACATTGTTGACGGTGATGGTGGGTGGTGGTGGAGTATGAATGCCATCAATAAAGTGATGAAGGTCACAACTTTCAAGAAGAGATTGGATTTGAAGCTCCATGTAAGGATAGGATATTCAGGGTTTCAGATGGTGATAGAACTGTTGGTGGAGGAGAAGGTTGCATCGGAATCCATTGAGAAAAAATATATATATATGCCTAAGAAGATTAGGCTCTGATACCATATTGAAATAGAGAGAGGAATATTGAGAAACAATGGCTTTACTTTTTCATTGATTAGGAGTGAATATATACACAAAATTGAGTATATAAAAATAGAAAACTATCCTAAAATTATAGTTAATTCTCGAACAAGGCATGCACGCATGTGATCATAGTTCCCTCCAATGCCTAATCGTCTCCATCTCTCCTAAAACGCGCTGCTACCCGTGATCCATCGATCAGTTTCACCCCGACAAGAGACTCTCGATTTTAGTGAGGCTCATCCATGAAGCTCTTTTTCCCCTTTTTTTCCCTGTCAATAATGACAAGTAATATGTGATATGATGGCCTTTGCCCGTTTCATGATTCACTATGCAACAATTTACGTAGTTTTAGCAATTATATGACTATTAATCCATCACTACCTTAAATTAGAAATCAATATCTATGTTAGAAAAACGCCATCTTACCCTGAAAATTAATGAATAATGTGGAGACTCCGCTTAGAAATTATGTCACCAAAGACATGGAGGGGCTACTGTGAGCTTTTAACGAACATACAAGCATGATTTGCCGAGGGATCACAATACCAAGATGATGAAAAGAGATCCCAATATAAATTTAGGAATCATGTACTTGCAGAACAACTCAGCAAACAAACCCCTCTGACAAACCATGCTCGGAAAGTAAGATGACAAATGGTGAAGTTCCCACCAAGCAACCAGCCAGCCAAAGAACTTCAGAGGCAAGCAACGACTTGCAGCTATCTTTTCTGTCACACTTTCATGGAGGCTGACGGTCTTGGCACCTGTAGTTCAACCTCACATAACGAATATTCTACCTGAAGAAATATTCTTCTGAAACCTTTTTTTTATTATTTTTTATGCTTTAACACATGACCACTCAAATCGCAGCACTTAAAAATCACAGCTAGATCATACATCCTAAAGGAGGACACCATTTATTTATTTTTTTATTTGAGTTATCTTACATGGAGGAGTTAATAGACTAACCATCTGTGCACCATGCTCTGATAAATCATCACATCACATAGCAAGAAAGGCATGCTAGAAGAAGCAACGGCTTCAGTTTCCACAATCCTTTAAGCATCCATACCATAGCTACTAATTCGTCACTACAAGAAAATAATGAAATAGTGATACAATTTTAGCGACGCAAAGATGCGTCGCTAAAATTGCGACTACATTGCGACGCCTCCGCGCCAAAAAAACATTGCGACGCAAATAGCGACGCATTAGCGACTCAAAAAAATATAAAATTAAAAAAAATAATTTTTAAATTTAGCGACGCAAAAATGCATCGCAATATTTATAAAATGTGTTTTTTAAAATATTATTAAAGGAATAAGATATTGCGACACAGCTAATTGCGTCGCAATGTTTTTAAAAAAAATTAATTATGTTAAATAGCGACGCATTAGCGACGCAATAAACATAAAATAAGAAAAAATATATTAATATAGCGATGCAATAAAACAGTAAAGTAATAAAAAAATTTATTTAACGATGCAAATTAATGCATCGCAATATTTTAAAAGAAATTCATAATGCCAAATTAGCGAGGCATTAGCGACGCAATAAATTAGAAAATATTATTAAAAATTAATAATGTTCGAGATCGATCGTCGTCGATCGTGATCGATCATGGCTTCGATCGATCGCAACCGTCGGGTCGTCGCCGATCGAATCGATCGCGACGGTCCGAGATCGCTCGATCGTCGCCGATCGGGATCGATCATGGCTTGGATCGATGGCAACCGTCGGATCATCGCCGATCGAGATCGATCATGGCTTCGATCGATCGCAACCGTCGGATCGTCACCGATCCGATCGATCGCGACAGTCCGAGATCGGTAGTCGTCGACCGGGATCGATCATGGCTTCGATCGATCGCAACCCTTGATCGTCACCGATCCGATCGATCGCGACGGTCCGAGATCGGTCGTCGTCGATCAGGATCGATCATGGCTTGGATCGATCGCAACCGTCGGATCATCGCCGACTAGGATCGATCATGGCTTCGATCGATCGCAATCGTCGGATCGTCGCCGATCCGATAGATCACGACGGTCCGAGATAGGTCGATGCCGACCGGGATCGATCATGGCTTGGATCGATCGCAACCGTCGGATCATCGCCGACCGGGATCGATCATGGCTTGGATCGATCACAACTATCGGATCATCGCCGACCGGGATCGATCATGGCTTCGATCGATCGCAACCATCGGATAGTCACTGATCCGATCGATCGCCACGGTCCGAGAGAGGTCGTCGCCGACCGGGATCGATCATGGTTTGGATCGATCGCAACCATCGGATCGTCGCCGACCGGGATCGATCATGGCTTGGATCGATCGCAACCGTCGGATCTTCGCCGACCGGGATCGATCATGGCTTGGATCGATCGCAACCATCGGATCGTCGCCGACCGGGATCGATCATGGCTTGGATCGATCGCAACCGTCAGATCATCGCCGATCTGATCGATTGCGATGGTACGAGATAGGTCATCGCCGATAGGGATCGATCATGGCTTGGATCGATCGCAACCATCGGATCATCGCCGACCGGGATCGATCATGGCTTGGATCGATCGCAACCATCGGATCATCGCCGATCGGGATCGATCATGGCTTGGATCGATCGCAACCGTCGGATCGTCGCCGATCCGATCGATCGTGACTGTCCGAGATAGGTCGACACCGATCGGGATCGATCATGGCTTGTATCAATCGCAACAGTCGGATCATCGCCGACCGGGATCGATTATGGCTTGGATCGATCGCAACCGTCGGATCGTCGCCGATCCGATCGATCACGATGGTCGAGATAGGTCGTTGCCGATTGGGATCGATCATGGCTTGGATCGATCGCAACCATCGGATCATCGCCGACCAGGATCAATCATGGCTTGGATCGATCGCAACCATTTGATCATCACCGACCGGGATCGATCATGGCTTCGATCGATCGCAAGTACCATCGGATCGTCGCCGATCCGATCGATCGCGACGGTCCAAGATAGGTCAACGCCGACCGGGATCGATCATGGCTTGGGTCGATCGCAACCGTTGGATCATCGCTGACCGGGATCGATCATGGCTTGGATCGATCGCAACCGTCGGATCGTATCGCCGACTCGGGATCGATCATGGCTTGGATCGATCGCAACCGTCGGATCTTTGCCGACCGGGATCGATCATGGCTTGGATCGATCGCAACCATCGGATCGTCGCTGACCGGGATCGATCATGGCTTTGATCGATCCCAACCGTCAGATCGTCGCCGATCCGATCGATCGCCACGGTCCGAGAGAGGTCGTCGCCGATCGGGATCGATCATGGCTTGGATCGATCGCAACCATCGGATCATCGCCGACCGGGATCGATCATGGCTTGGATCGATCGCAACCGTCGGATCTTCACCGACCGGGATCAATCATGGCTTGGATCGATCGCAACCGTCGGATCATCGCCGACCGGGATCGATCATGGCTTGGATCGATCGCAACCGTCGGATCGTCGCCGATCCGATCGACCGCGACAGTTCGAGATAGGTCGACGCCGACCGGGATCGATCATGGCTTGTATCGATCGCAACTGTCGAATCATCGCCGACTGGGATCGATCATGGCTTGGATCGATCGCAACCGTCGGATCGTCACCGATCCGATCGATCGCGACGGTCCAAGATAGGTAGTCACCGACCGGGATCGATCATGGCTTGGATCGATCGCAACCATCGGATCGTCGCCGACCAGGATCGATCATGGCTTCGATCGATCGCAACCGTCTGATCATCGCCGACCGGGATCGATCATGGCTTCGATCGATCGCAAGTACCATCGGATCGTCGCCGATCTGATCGATCGCGACGGTCCGAGATAGGTCGACGCCGACCAGGATCGATCATGGCTTGGGTCAATCGTAACCGTCAGATCATCGCCGACCGGGATCGATCATGGCTTGGATCGATCGCAACCGTCAGATCGTTTATAATTATTAAAAAAAATTAATAAAAAAGTTTTAAAAAATTATTAAACAAATATTGCGACGCCGTAGCGATGTATTTTGAAGAAAAAAATAAATAAATATTACGATGCAATATGTGCATCGCAATTATTTTTAGTAAATATAATTTTTATCGGTAATAATAAATAAAAGAAATATAATTGTGACGCATTAGTTACGTCGCAATATTTTTTCTATAAATATATGTAATAAAAAGTATAAAAAAATATTGCGACGTAATTTGGCGTTGCAATTATTATCATAAATTATAAATATTATCATTTATAAATATTAAACAAATATTGCGACACCGTAGCGATGCATTTTCGAAGAAAAAATAAATAAATATTACGATGCAATGTATGCGTCGCAATTATTTTTAGTAAATATAATTTTTATTGGTAATAATAAATAAAAGAAATATAATATTACGACACATTAGTTGCATCGCAATGTTTTTTCTATAAATATATATAATAAAAAATATAAAAAAATATTGCGATGCAATTTGTGCGTCGCAATTATTATCATAAATTATAAATATTATCATTTATAAATATTAAAAAATTATTGCGATGCCGTAGCGATGCATTTTCGAAGAAAAAATAAACAAATATTGCGACGCAATGTATGCGTCGCAATTATTTTTAGTAAATATAATTTTTATCAGTATTAATAAATAAAAGAAATATAATATTGCGACGCATAAGTTGCGTCGCAATGTTTTTTCTATAAATATATGTAATAAAAAGTATAAAAAAATATTGCGACGCAATTTGTGCATCGCAATTATTATCATAAATTATAAATATTATCATTTATAAATATTAAAAAATTATTGCGACGCCGTAGCGACACATTTTCGAAGAAAAAAATAAACAAATATTGCGACGCAATGTATGCATCGCAATTATTTTTAGTAAATATAATTTTTATCAGTATTAATGAATAAAAGAAATATAATATTGCGATGCATTAGTTGCGTCGCAATGTTTTTTCTATAAATATATGTAATGAAAAAGTTTAAAAAAAATATTACGATGTAATTTGTGCGTCGCAATTATTATCATAAATTATAAATATTATTATTTATAAATATTAAAAAATTATTGCGACGCCATAGCGACGCATTTTAGAAGAAAAAATAAACAAATGTTGCGACGCAATGTATGCGTCGCAATTATTTTTAGTAATATAATTTTTATCAATAATAATAAATAAAAAAAATATAATATTGCAACGCATTAGTTGCGTCGCAATGTTTCTTCTATAAATAGATGTAACGAAAAGTAAAAAAAAATATTGCGATGCAATTTATGCATCGCAATTATTATCATAAATTATAATTTTTATCATTTGTAAATATTTAAAAAAAATATAAAATATATATAATATTGTGATGCATTTGTTGCGTCGCAATATTTTTGGATAAATATATGTAATGAAATAGTTAGAAAAATTTTTGCGACGCACTGTATGCGTTGCAATTATTGTCATAAATTATTATTTTAATCATTTAAAAATATTAAAAAATATTGCGACGCCTTAGCGATGCAATTTTTAGAAAATAAAAATAATTTTCTCGCTGGATATTAGCGCTAAGTTGGCGACGCATTAGCGACGCAATTAATTGCGTCGCAACCTTTTTCATAAAAATATAAGGCCAAATTAACGATGGATTAGTGATGCATTGTTGCATCGCTAATACATAATAAATTAAAAAAAATTGTGACCGATTAGCGACGCAATTAATTGCGTCGCTAATCACTCATATACATTCGGCCGGCCTTCTCTTCTTCTTCCCCGTCTTGACCTAGCCGCCGCCCTCCCCAAAAAAATTCGGCTGCCACCGTTCGCTACTCTGGCTCCCCCCCTCTGGTGCTCCGGCTCCCCGGCGGTCTCCTCCAACTCCGGCGTCTCCTCTCGACTGAGGTAAGCCCCCCCCCCCACCCTCTTAAAAAAAAAAAATTTGTAATAATTTTCCTCCCACGGCCAAGACCGTGGCCGTCTTCTCCGGCCACGGCCGCTGCTGTGGCCGGCAGTGGCCTGGCCACGGTGGCCAGGCCACAGTCAAAAAAAAAAATGGTAACAGGGGGGTGGGGAAACCCCCCGCCCCCATTTTGTCTTCTCCGGCCACGGCCGCTGCCGTGGCCGGCAGTGGCCTGGCCACGGTGGCCAGGCCACAGTCAAAAAAAAAAATTTGGTAACAGGGGGGTGGGGAAACCCCCCCCCATTTAGTATTCTTCGGCCACGGCCGCTGCCGTGGCCGGCAGTGGCCTAGCCATAGTGGCCAGGCCACAGTCAAAAAAAAAAATTTGTTAAGGGGGGTGGGGAAAACCCCCCCCCATTTTCTCTTCTCCGGCCACGGCCGTGGCCGCGGCCGGAGAAGCCCGCCACGGCCACCGCCGTGGCCGATAGTGGCCTGGCCACGGTGGCCAGGCCACAGTCCAAAAAAAAAAAAATAGTTAAGGGGGGGGGGTGTCCCCCCCCCTCCCGTTTGTCTTCTCCGGCCACGGTGGCCAGACAAAAAAAAAAAAAAGGTAATAGCTAGGGGGCTTTTCCCTCACCTCCAGCCCCTCAATTAAAAAAAAATTAACACTCATAAAAAAAATTAACAAAAAAAATTAGATTCTATCATATTTTATTATTTTTAAAAAATATTTTCAAATAATTTGATGATAAATATAAAAAATTATAAATATATTTTTAAAACATGTGCAACTTAATTTTTTTTTAAAAAGTAACAGCTAGGGGGGTTTTTCCGATCCTCCGGGCCCTTCAAAAAAAAAAAAATTTAACACTCATGAAAAAAATTAACTAAAAATGTAGATTATATTATATTTTATTGTTATTAAAAATATTTTCAAATAATTTGATGACAAATATTAAAAAAAATGTGACCACTAATCTAATTTTTTATTAGATTAGTTATAAATTAATTAATTTATGTCATTAGTCGGAGCTCTTTGGATAGACTGATTGTTATGTCTTGGTTATGCAATAATATTTGTAATGCTAGATAGAAAGTCTTGTTGTATTATTATTTAATTTGCAAAATGTTTATACAATAATTAATTTAAGCAGAATGTTTATGCAATAATATTTGTACATTTGTAGTTATTTACAATTGTTATGTCTTGATTATTTACATTCTGCTGCAAACTGAATGATGCATTAAATTATGTAATGCTAGATAGAAAGTCTTGTTGTATTATTATTTAATTTGCAGCAATAAATTAGTAGTTTTAATGATTTATATTTTAGTCTTCACAAACATTTGTATTCGACACAATAATCTTAAGAAGTCAGTGACTATATATAGAACACTATTCCTATATATGTATAATTGACAAGAAGTTAAGAATAACAAGCATAAGTTCGATTGTCTTCGGACTTCCATACTATTAATCACAGCACTATAACCTTTAGACCCGTTTGAAAATTTGTAAGCCTTAGTCTTGCAAATTCTCAAATTATCATGGTGGACAGTTTGGGAATATTTTTTGCGATATCTTAGTCTGCTATTAATCATCGTTGGGTGAGATTGCGGTTTGTATTTGCTCATACGTTCTCCTAGTGTGGCTTATATGCCACACATTTAGGAGAACATATGGGGAAATGCTGCCAAAATTTTAATGTAACCGATCGATGATAATTAATAGCAGAATAACATATCACAAAAAATATTCTTGAATGGGATAGGGCCTTACCTTATAGACATAGAGTGAAGGTAGAATTAATTTAAGACACTTGAATGCTTGTAAAGTCTCATGATTAAACGGACCGCCTTGCGGCCCGACCCGAACTCAAGCCCTACCATTAGCCATGAACCTGTGCCTCGGTCCTTGCTAGCACGCCAAGGATCGTAGCCGTGACTCGCCCTTGCATGGTAGGGACCTTAGTTGCCTAAAAAAAAATTGGTTTAGTTATAAATGATTTAAATGGTTGTTATTAACCTTAGTTGTGTAAAAGAAATAATTTAGTTATATATTTAGTAATACTAATATAGTTTTATTTTGTGGTTTCCTTTAATGGTTTACCAGACTTTGTATAAGTCGGTCAAAAATGAGCGGAGCTCGCTTGTGGATGTATGCAAGGATAAAAGATGGCTTGCTTAATCCAGATTTTCTGAATGGATTGGAAGAATTTATCGCATTTGCATGTAGCCAACCTGACTGGATGGATGGCCCTAGGATTAGGTGCCCATGCAACTTCCACAGGTGTCAGAATAAAGCCTACAGAGATGTTGAAACTGTTAAGGTGCAGTTGTGTAAGAAGGGGTTTGTTCCTGATTACTATGTTTGGTACTGTCATGGTGAACCAGAGGATATTCCAGCAGCTGTTATAGGCCAACAAGAGTCAATTCTCGTATATGAGCCATTTGTGAATTTAAACACATATGAACAAATGGTGATGAATGCATCGGGTACTGAATTCAATCAGAATAAATGGGGTTGATGTATTTGATACTATAGAAAATTTGGGGTTGATGTATGCATGGGAACCGGATGCAGATATAATAAATGGCCGTATATGTAAAGAACATAACTGGAAGAAGCGAAGTATATTTTGGGATTTGCCTTATTGGAGCACAAATCTCATCCGGCACAACTTGGATGTTATGCATATCGAGAAAAATTTCTTTGATAACATATTTAACACGGTGCTAAACATCCTGGAAAAAACAAAAGATACTGCAAAGTCAAGAGAAGAACTTAATCAGTACTGCAGAAGAGGTAATTTGAGAAGGAGTGCCGACGTGACCTATCCTAAAGCATGTTACACTCTTGACAGAAATTCATGAGAAGTTTTATGTAACTGGCTTAGAGGGTTAAAATTTTCAGATGGTTATGCCTCAAATATCGGTAGGTGTGTGGACATGAATAAGCTCAAGTTGTTCGGCATGAAGAGTCATGACTGCCATGTTTTCATGCAACGGTTATTACCTGTAGCTTTTCGTGAGTTGCTTCCGCAACATGTCTGGAAGGCAATTACGGAGCTCAGCTTGTTCTTCAAGGAGTTATCTGCCACAGTCATTACTTCTGCATCCATGGCAAGGCTTGAGGAGGAAATTTCAATTATTTTATGCAAGCTAAAGCGAATATTTCCTTCCAGTTTTTTTGACTCAATGGAGCATTTACCGGTTCACTTGCCATACGAAGCGAGCATAACTGGTCCCGTGCAGTATCGCTTGATGTATCCTTTCGAGAGGTAAATATATACATCATTAAGATATGTTGACATTTCAAATATTATTTCATTGTAAGAAAATTGGTTAATTTTTTGTTTCAACTTTACATATAGGTATCTTAAGAAGTTAAAAAATAATGTGCATAATAAGGCAAGGGTTGAAGGTTCTATATGCAATGCACACTTGGTCGAAGAAGTTTCAGCTTTTGCCTCACATTACTTTGAGGGTCACGTCCACACGAGGAGCCGAAATCTTGGTCGTAACGATGATGTATGTTTGGATGAAGGAGAACCTAATGACGGTAGAATATCAATTTTAAAGGTATCGGCCGTTCATTTGGTGGGCAGAAGTCAAGAAATCTTAGCGATATGGAGTATAATGCAGCACATTATTACATCCTAATGAACTGTAGAGAAGTCGATCCATATATTGAGTAAGTGTATACTTCAATGCTTAATTAAAAATTTTAATTTAAATTACAATATACCACAATATTTAATTGCTAACATCAGTTTTCATCCTTTTCATCCCATAAGGATGTTTTATGATAGATAACGACAGATGAATCCCGACATCAGTCAAGTTGCAATTGGGCAGAAATTAGAAATGAAGTTTGCTTACTGGTTTTATGAATTTGTGAGTAGTATCACTCAATTAATTTCAATAATGGCTTTTATTTTTGAATTGGATGTGAATAGCTTATTAATTTATAGGTAAACGGTCCATGGTCCACAACCGACAATATTTTCATTAAATGTCTATCGCAATGGCCATTGAAGACCGTAACAACCTCTACTGGCTATTTTGTAAATGGGTACAAATTTCAGATTGAATGATTAGCAGCTTCAAGAGGCACGTAGAACTGGGGCGTGTGTGTTAAAGGAGAAAGTGTTGGAGCAAATATGCAGGATTATTATAAAAGTTAGTAGAGGTGGTTGAAGTTGAATATCCCGGTTGGCCTATGAAATGAACCGTATTGTTTCATTGTGATTGGTTCGATCTGATAGTTCCTGTGGGCAAAAGGGTTCATAACGACTACAATTTGGTTGAAGTGAACCATCGACGAAGATTGTAGAAATATGACCCATTCATCCTTGCATCCCAAGCTCAGCAAGTCTTTTACTGCGGATATCCAAGTTTGCGCAACGACAAGCGAGATTGGTGGGCCGTTTCTAAAATCATCCCACGTTCAACAATCGTATTAGAGGAGAGTTCATCAAGTCAATCAGCAGAGTGCCCTGCATTTCAAGAGGATGATATGGAAATGCATGCAATTGAGGACGACACAAGGGCTCCTAAAACATCACTTAGAGATCCAAATGGTGATGTCCAAGAAATTGCGGATGTAAATGTTCGATTTCCTTCCGATGATAATGAAACTGAATCGCAGTCCGATACGGCATCGGATGTTGAACCAACATTTCACGAAACAAATGACACCGATTAAACATAGAGGTTTTTTAAAATTTAACCTTTTTTATAAGTGTTAAATTTTTACATAGTCAATCATTAATCGTAATTTAATTGTATGAATCTTTAGTATTTTTAGTATGATGGGCAGAGATAGATCTACCAACGACAGACGGAGTGAGCAGGGACGTAGCCCTACTGCATCAGATCACATGAGCGTTGGAGATGGAGAGTTCGGATCTCCAGCAGTCGCACAGCCTTCGATCTCTCAGCAGTATTACCATATCCAGCCGATCGACACATACCTCTGAGAGTTCTTCCACCATCGGCCGCACCGTACTTCGACTTGATGCTCAGGGGCTGTAAGTATATACTAATTAAAAATATATGTTTATATTTTTAAGTCAATTACTTATAAACATGCATTTTTTAATAGATTTATTGAGCAACATCATGTATCCAGCCACATCAGCGCCGTATTTCAGAGGCGTGCAGATCCCAGTGGCTACGATTGGCGCCACGTATCTCCAGCCACGAGGGAGTTTTATTTTTTTAAGTTTCAGGTAAACTTATTAAATACAATTTATCATTGATATAAAATTTCTTAAACTTAATAAATTCAGAAACTAACTATTTATTTTAATGCAGAAAAAGTTTACGTGGGATCCTGCCAGCCATGATGCCATTAGGGCAGCATGGGAGGCTCTAATGGGACGCCGATACTCCGACATGCTTCATCATTGGAGGTCATCGGGTCAGCGTCATGCGCACGTGCCAGAGGGTATTTGGCACGAGTGGCAGCATGCCTGGCAGTCCGATGGTTGGCGTAGGAGGTCCGCATCAGCCAGCACGAACCGCCGATCTGAGAAGGGCGGTCCTGGCATGGGTCTCTCCCGCCATACTTCGGGCTCCATTTCGATTCAGAAGCACAGACGGCGTATGGTAAGAAAACATAAATATTTTAATTACTATTTTAGTTATTTACAAATATTTGTATTAATATCATATTTTTAATGTTATAGTCTGAGTAGGAGGGCAGAGATCCTGATGAGTTTCGTCTATTCAGGGCGACACACACCAGGAGGGATGGTTCTTGGGTCGACACACGATCATGGAAGGTTGCGGTAAGAAATTAGATTTATGTAGTATCTGTTTAATTTCTAAAATTTTATTTCGAGAAATTTATTAACTCATTTATTATTGATTTCATAATTTAAAGACACGAGTCGAGGAGCTTCGCTCCCAAGCATCGCAGGTCGACTCTACTGATGGGGAGACGCCCGTCGAACTCTCAGCAGAGGAGAGTCGGCGTGTATTTTTGGAGGCTGTTGGTGCCCAGCCGCGAGACCACAGGGTCTATGGTCTGGGCACTAGAGCTTCTACATATTTTCCCCATCAGGCCTCCAGCTCGCGAGTTTCTGGTGATCTTCCTCCCGAGCATTTAGACGACCTTCGGAGATCTATTACAGAGGAGGTTCGGCAGGAGGTCGAGCAGGATTTCGAGGATCGTATGCGAGGCCGGGATCAGGAGATTGTAGACATGCGAGATGAGATGCATTATTTGCGGGATATGGTTAGCCGCTTGTCGTAGAGTCTCCATCCTCCACAGCCTCCACGTGATCGCTCAGATTCTTGATGTATTTTTTTTTCTTTTTTATATTGTACATGAAAACTTCAAAATTTTAATATATAAATTATTTTTGGAAATTGAATGATTATTGTTTGGATCAATATGATGAAGAATGTTTCGATCAATATTTAAATGTAACGAAATTGTATTAACCATTTTAATTTTTAAATTTTAATTTTTTTTAAAAATATTTATTTAGCGACGCATTAGCGACTGCAATTGCATCGCTAATATTTTTAAAATATTATTATTAAATATTACGATGTAATGACCTGGTGTCGCAATAATTTTTTAAAAAAATTTAATAACGACGCATTAGCGACTCAAATTGAGTCGCTATTATATCTAAAATATTTTTAATAAATATTGCGACGCAATGACCTTGCGTCGTAATATTTTAAAATTTTTTTTATTTGCGACGCTTTAGCGACTCAAATTGCGTCGCTATTATATCAAAAATATTATTATTAAATATTGCGACGCAACTAAATGCATCGCAATATTGCGACGCAATTGAGTGCATCGCAATATTTAATAATAATTTTAAATATTATAATTTAATTTTTAATTTAGCGATGCATTTGGATGCGTCGCAATATTGCGATGCAATGTTGTGTCGCAGAGAGTCGCAATATTGCGACGCAATTGCAACAAATAGATATTGCGATGAACAACTGAGCGACGCCGTCATTGCGTCGCTATTGCGTCGCAATAGCATGTTTAGCGATGCAATTGCGATGCATTTGGGTGTCACAATATTTTATTTTTCTTGTAGTGCGTCCTCCAATTAATGAGGCTGAAGCTTATGAAACAACTCGAGTCCATCAAAATAATAAATTTTCTGATGACATCCACATGATACAAATCCCTTCCTTTCCCAAAATCTGTTAGAAGACGACCTTCAGGCTTCAGCCCTCCTTGGTCACCTGCTCTGGAGAGAGACCATTTGAACATGACCAAGATCTGGAGACCATACCATGTATACATGGAAGCTTAGTCATGTGGTTGGGTTCAGGACGTGGATGCATAACACTAAATTTTCACAAGGCTGATATTATTGACTACATTACATAAATGTATGAAAGAAGAAAGGATGCTTAAAATTGTTATAAAATATTTTTGATCTTTACAAAAAAAACCCTTTCCTAGAAATTGCTAGAAATATAATATAAAAATTTAAATACATATATAAATTAAAAAAATAAAAGAAGATATGCATCAAGCCAGGACCAAGGCCTATTAGACACTGCCCTAAGGATCAGATTTTCGCTCCTTCGTGTAGGTTGTTGGCGATCTGTTCCAAAGTACAACGATCCGGCTCGATCCGATCTTCCTACCATGAGCACGATCGTAACCCAATGAAACCTTCAGATGCCCAGAAAAAGAACAATAGTAATAATAAAAATAATATATAAAAGATAAATAATTCTTTGATTGATTCATCCCTCAATTTGAATCCCTGAGCTTATATATTTATAGGCTTAGCCCATAAAAGCTCTAACGGCTTGGCCCATAATGGTCTTAAAGGCCTGATAGCCATTAGCCCCAAATAACGTCAGCTTACAAAATGAATTGTTTGGGCCGTTTCTAAACGTTGATGAATGTTGGCCCTCGCAATGTTCACGCAACGTTCAGTGAACGTCCACGAGCATTTCGCTCGCGGGCATTCCCTATTTTTTATTCAAATTTTTTTCAACAATCCCCCACAAAAGTTTTAAATATAAAAATAAAATTAATAAAATTAATATAACATAAATTTTAGGGCATCTTATACTGCGCTAGGTGAGGTATCCTGTGGACTTGAACCTCACTTAGTGTTAATTGTATACACATGAAGAAACCATAGTGGATTAGACCTTAAACTAGGTCTTTGACTCAGACTTCTACTAATCACACACAGTATGGATCAATTGGGTTTAAACGATCAGCGCATATTAAAGGCCTTGCGCTTAGTACCTTGATTTTTCGTGAGAATTCTTTAAGGTTAGCTCAAACCTTTAGTCATGGCCTAATATGACGATTCTCATATAGGTGAATTCTCCAAGGATATTTATGACAATACCCTGTAGATAATCTACCTCGAATCCATTAAGAGTATGACTCAACCTTACATAATTTTACTTTGTCACTTTATAAGAGCACTCATCATAGGGATGGGATGAAATTTTTTTCAAAAATTTATGCTCTAACACGATCACTCAATCAGCTTCGTTTCTACCACATTGAACCTCATTTAGGATCTCCAATCACAGAGGTTGGGTATCCACTGCTGGTGACTAAATAATGGGCTTAACCCTATCCCCCTCAATGAATCTAGGACTCTACTCCTAAATAACTCCTTGGTTAATTGATCTGCCTAATTCTTCTCAGACTTAGCAAATTCCAAAGAAATAACATTATTTTTTTGGACTAGACCTCAAATAAGAGAATTAAACAAATATGCATTTTGAATAGTAATGTGCTTGTTTCAAAAATGGATCATCATAGCCATAAAGAACAAGCCTTATTCTAACTATTAAAGAATAATAGTAGCATAAAATATAGATAATTAATAAAGTCAATTGAAGACTTAAATTGTTAACATGGTAGACATTTACGGATAGTAATATGTTCGTATATGGAGAAATAAGTTGATCTTTTTCATGCTCGTTTAAATTACCCATAATAATATCTTTCTTGATGGGCTAGCCTAACTAAATATTGGCCAATAATTAATGCATTACACTCCTTGGTTTTCCATATGTTGAACTAAACCAAAATGTCCCGTGATATTGATAAAGCAATATAATAACTCATGAGTAAGGATAAATGAGCTATAATTAAGAATCAAATGACTAGCAATAATACCATTTGAAGGTTCCGTAGGATTTTTGCAAATAACAAGAAGGGAGTATGATAATCATGATCAAATGCAAATAAATATTATATGTAAGTTAGTCATATGCATAACAATCTTTTTAAAGCAAGATAGCATAAAATATAATTTATTTAATAATTTCTAATTAAAAAATTAAGTTCACAGTACTACTGGTTGACTCCAACAAGTAGAACATGAATTCCTTCCTAAAGTGGATCCCCATAATTTACAACCAGTGAACAGGAATGAAAAATACATTCTCTTCAATGCAGAAAATACATATGCCAATTGCTAAAAACACATATATATATATATACACACACATACATACATACACACATATGTAGATTTTTGGAGCCTAAATCGGGTTTGGCCCAATGTATAAAAATATGGGTTTGAATCCTCGTTGAACCTAGTTTATCGAAGAATTTTTGTTTCCCCATTTAGGCTAATGAACATGAAGATATTCAAGCCCCAAGTGGGGCTTAGGACAAGACTTGGTAGGTTAATTAAGTTTATTTTAGCCTCATAAATTTTGAAAATAAGAATATAAAATATTATAATGTAGGTATCAGAAGCTTAGACAATTGATTTGGATGTGTAGATTAGTGATACAAGATAACTAAGCCATTTATAATAAGTAATTTAGTAAATTATTAAATTATGTAATTTTTGAATAAAATGTTTGTACATATTAAATATTACTTTTTATCCATTATTATCATGCAAATAAATTCTAATGCATTATTTTATTCATTTGAAAGCTTGATAATGTTATTTATAAATTTTGTATAATTCATAAACTAAATGAATAAATAAATAAATAAAAATCATAAATAAATAAATAATGATAACAATAGTAGTAGTAATAATAATATATGTAAAAATAATATAAATAATAAATTAATATTGCTGATGTAAAATAAATAGTTATTATACCTGTTCAAACCATAGGTTAGTAAAAATATTTGATTTTAATATTATTAACAAAGATAATATGATATGAATGTGTGGATATGCTAGGTTAACCTAAAAAATTTTATGGATAACATTTGAATAATAAATAAAAATAAGTTCGGGATAAGAAAATATGTTATCCACGGTTCACCATGATGTGAATTTGTGATATGATTTCTGACACCTGGATCCACCTCCATATGGGACATATATGGAGGATACACCACAATCTATAGGGTTAAATATGATGTTTTGTTCTGGCCCTCATCCGTGGATAAATGTACTGGTCTGTTTTGACCCTGTTACACGGATATATGGCTATAGTTTGTGACTGTGGCATATTTGTAATAAGATAAAATGCAAATGTTAATGACCATGTATTATTAATATGATGATTTGAAAACTTGAAACTGAAATCTTAGGCCATAATATGCATTGTGATTTCAATAAATTTTAAAAATATAAGTAACATCAGATGGTAAGATGACATGAAAGTTTTGAAATATGAAGGTAAGTAAATCAAGACATGCTATATTCTTAAAGTTATAAGATATGTTTTATGTTAATTAAGCTTACTTATTGAGTGTGAGCTCATTAAACTCCTATTGATATTTTTAGGATCAGAGAAATAAAGGAAGACATGGGTAGATTGAAGCTTCTGTCAACCTAAGTTAAATAAAATTTATGTTTTCATATATTCTAGACATTATCTTATTTGAAATTTCTAATAAGAATGTTAGTACTTTTGATGGTATTAATTGACTTTTGATTTGATAATCACTTATGTTACTGGAGGCCTTGCATTTCTAGCATGCGACATGTTGCCACCTCTTGGATCCACCCTTGGATATCCAGGGCATGACAATCTTCCTATCATCCATCTGATGATAAAATTTTCTGAATATGTTTGGGTCATTGCAACGGAAAAATAACAAATAATACCAAATGCTCCATTGTGCATGTGGATTCATGATTAGGTTGGTGGCCGAAGTTATGCTTCAGCATCACGAAGTCACGGCATGTAATTATCCATATCGATATTTTGTTAATTATGACCAAAATACTTTCAAGAAATTCATAACAGGTACTTGTTTGATGCTTCTTACTTTTTGCATCAAGTGGTCAACATGTAACAGGAGCATCGGATCATGAACTTGAACGTGAAAGCAACCAACATGGCGTGGAGGTTAATATATACATGTAGAGAGAGAGAAAAGAGAGAGAGGATGGATTTTTTACTAAATCTGAATTCTTGCTTGTTGGCTTGGGTGCTAATTAATACGTATTGTTGGCCTGGGTGCTAATTAATACGTCGAAGAGTCTTAGAGTAGGGGGCTCTTCGGAAGATAAAACCTCTGGCTTATCCACTGCTCTCCTTTAAATATAAGACCGAAGGTGTTTTTGAGTAGAGGTATTCTGAAAGGATAGAGAGGTAACCGAAGGGCTCTTCCTCCTCCTTCTACCGATACCGTGGCTTAGGGGTGTGGACGCATTGAGGACTCTAGTAGCCCTCGATAGCCGACGAGCTATTGCTTCCGATGCTGCCATCAAAGTGGTATGTCCCTTTGCTTCCGTTCTTTCAATTGGTATCAGAGCCAAGGCTGGTCGTCACCACACTTCGGACGGTAGCCGACGTGGGGATAGGTGGAGGAGAAGGCAACGACATTCGCACGCTGCCTGCCCTCAGCTGCGGCCATGGGAGCCGCAGCACAAGAAGAAATGAAAATAGAGGACCATCGGAGCCTATATATATAAAAAATAGAACAGAGGAGGCTGCGGCCATGGGAGCCGCAGCACAGAGAGTTATTACCGGTGGCCGCTTAGGGACCACCGGTGCCTCTCCGACGACCGGCGTTGCCTCCGCCGGTCGTCGGTGGCCCTCACCTCTCTTCCCCGGCCGGCGGTGGGCTGAGGATGCCCCGTCCGCCGCAACACTAAGGACGGCGGCTGTCCACGTGTCTGAGGAATGCAGGGCCGCCGGATCCTCTCCGGCGGCCGACGGCCTCTCTTCCTTGATCAGAGCTCCTTTCCCCGGAGCTCCGTCCTTGTTGCCAGGGGCCGGGACGGTCGTGCACCGCCGCCATGTGGGCAGCGGGCATGGTGAGTGGCCGAGAGGTTACAGGTGGCTCCCTCTTCCTCTCCGGCGGCCGGTGGTCTCCTCCTCCTCGACCGGAGCTCTGCCCGGGCTCCATCCTTGTCGCTGGGGGACCGGGTCTGCCGTGCACCGCCGCCATGTGGGCGGCGGGCATGGCGTCTGTCCATGAGTTTACGGGTGGCACCACCCGTAAATTCATGGAATAATAGGGGGATTTTTGTTCTCTGTTACGGGTGGCTCAACCCATTATGCCAGCGAACTCCCAGCTGAGTCAGAAATATCAAGAAAAATAAAAAAAATAGAAAAACTGCAGAAAAGTTTTTTTTTTGCTTTGTGCATAACTACTATCATTGTCAGCCTATCTATTTTGGCGAATATGATTCTCTAGAAACTCCACATCTCTGGACTCCACTTCAGTCAACCCTCCATCAGAATGTGCACCAGACAATGGAAGTGCACAAGCTGAGACTAGTAGGAGCTCACCTATGAGGGTTGATGCATCATCTGAGAGCGGTCTTCAAGGTCCAGATCCATAGTTACGGAGAAGCAAACGTGGTCATATTCCACGACGACATTTTGGGATCAAAGGGAATGTGTTTCTCTGCACTCCATTGGATCCAGATGAGCCTGCTTCTATTGAAGAAGCGCTCGATTCACCTACTCATTGTGAGTCGCAAGCTGCTATGGAAGATGAGATGGTATCGATGGCCAAGAATCATGTGTGAGACTTGGTAGACCTTCCGTCTGGGCGCAAATCTATAGGAAATAAGTGGGTTCTTAAGATAAAGCGCAAGGCTGATGGGTTAATTGATAAGTACAAAGTTCGTCTTGTGGCGAAGGGCTAACCCAGAGGAAGGGTGTAGACTTTGAGAAGACATTTTCTCCTGTGGTGAGATTTGCCTCTATTCGCCTGTTCCTAGCTATTGTAGCTCATTTAGATATGGAGCTACATCAAATGGATGTTAAAACAACGTTTCTTAATGGAAGCCTGGATGAATAGATCTATATGGATCAACCCTTGGGCTTTGTGACCAAAGGATAGGAGGGCAAAGTGTGCCGCCTTAGAAGATCTATATATGGTCTCAAGCGGTCATCTAGGCAATGGTACCTCAAGTTTCATGAAGCCATTACATCGATTGGTTTAGATATGATTGAGGAGGACCACTGTATGTACATTAAAAAATCAGACGATGAGATTCTAATCTTGGTGTTGTATGTAGATGACATCCTAATGCTGGGAGTTCTATTGGAGTGATCAAAGCCACTAAGGAGTGGATGTCCTCTGTCTTTGAGATGAAGGATATGGGTGAGGCGAATTTTGTGCTGGGTGTGAGGATCCTAAGGAATCGTGCTAAGAGGTTTCTTGGTTTGTCACAAGAAACATATATTGAGAAAGTCTTAGAACGATTCCGAATGCACTATTCTAAACCCGTTGATACTCCAATAGAGAAGGGCTGTATTTTAAGCATCGATCAGTGCCCTAAAACTGATGAGGAGAGAGAAAAGATGAGTAGGATCTCCTATGCTAGTGCAGTAGGGAGCTTGATGTATGCTATGTTGTGTACTCGCCCTGACATTTTCTTTGCAGTCGGCTTGGTTAGCCGATATCAAAGTAATCCAGGACTTGCTCATTGGGTTGCAGTGAAAAGGATTTTTCGTTACCTTCGTGGTACTGCCAATCTCACCCTATGCTATCAGGGTGGAGATTTGAGATTAAAGGGTTTTTGTGACTCTGATTTGGCAGGTGATAGGGATGAGCGTAGATCCACAACAGGATATATTTATCTTTGGAGGTGGAGCTGTCACTTGGTGCAGTAAGAAACAAAGCTGTGCCGCCCTGTCCACCATGGAAGCCGAATATATTGCTTGTTCGGCTGCTGTCCAGGAGGTTGTGTGGCTGAGGAGGTTCTTGAGGCACCTTGAGATATCAGCTACTCCACATGAGGCTATTCTGATCAGTTCTAATAGTATGGCAGCATTACAATATGCTAAGGATCCTAAGTACCATGGAAGGATCAAGCATATTGACATCTCATTAGAGACATGGTCAAGCAAGGAGAGGTTATCCTACAGCATATCTCCACTGGCAGAATGTTGGCTGATCCTCTGACGAAGTCTATTCCTAGGGATGTGTTCCAGGCTCATGTGAGGGGTCTAGTTCTGTATAGAGTGTGACAGACTGTGTTATGTTTCAGACTTATGTAGGAGTTTGTGTCTGTTTTTTTGTCAGACAGGGATTGTATGGACATAAATGACTATGTGTTAAAATTTATGAAATATTTATTTTTATTATTATAATGAGTTCATATTTATAGGCATATATGTGTATAAATGTCACAGGCTTAGATCAGCCCACTCACACGGATGATCGCCCTGACACTTTTGTAGTGGGCATGATGAAACTAATGTAGCCATTATATATGCTTAAGTAACAATGCATGAGTTGCAGAATGCATAAGTTGCAAAATGGGCTATATATATTACGACTGAATAGATTATAATAATAGTCGCCTTAGTGTGGACTGAGATGAGACTCAGGAGGGTCGAGTATGGTGTACATACATACATGATGTATGCATTTTGATATGTCCACTACATCGTACTAAGCCTGTTGTAGCCAAACTTGGAGCATTAAAGTGTGCTCGAGTCAGGCAATTTTGTGATGCATGGACTTGTGTTCGTACGGTGTTTGAGTATGACATGGCCCATTGAGTGGGAGCTCCACCGTAACATGTATTATGTTACATGTGCTTAAGATGACCTAGTCAGGAGTAACGTGATATATTCCCTCTCTGTTACCGTGTGAGCCTTACAACTATGTAGTGTCCTTGGACTTGAACCTATATCATGAAGTTGGAGTTCAGGATGACTTCCTTAGCCTTGTCCTCCAGGGTCATGGAATTGATACGGCCACATGAGACAATCCTAGGAAGTTAACTGGATAAAGATGGACTGGTATGAGTGTTCAAGGAAGGTTATTCGCGATCACACCTTATGTTTGTGATCCATTGCCCGGGCAATCATGTGTATACATTGCATATCATTATGGATGCAAACATTATGATTTATGTTTGATCAAGCGCTGTTCAGGGAAGATCTCTTGAGGGGTTGAGAGTACTTGATCAGGTGTGATCGGATTATCTAGGACACAGACGGGATTGGATTATATTCCGGTTCACTGCGTTAGTTATTTATTAACTTAATGCTGTTCATCCGCTATGTGTCACTGTGTGTGAGTTTCATCGGATCGCACACCCCACCGTACTGCAAGTTGAGAGAGGAGGTTATTATGTTCCTGTGTGGACGAGTGAGAGATTGTTGGTATAGATGCTAATTAATACGTATTGTTGGCCTGGATGCTAATTAATACGTCCACTCGGTATCCGAAGAGTCCTAGAGTAGGGAGCTCTTCGGAAGATAAACCTCTGGCTTATCCGCTGCTCTCCTTTAAATATAAGACCGAAGGTATTTTTGAGTAGAGGTCTTCTGAGAGAAGGACATAGAGGTAACCGAAGGGCTCTTCCTCCTCCTTCTACCGGCACCGCGGCTTAGGGATGTGGACACATTGAGGACTCTAGTAGCCCTCAACAGCCGACAAGTTATTGCTTCTGCTGTTGCCATCAGAGTGGTATGTCCCTTTGCTTCCGTTCTTTCACTGCTCAAGACGAACACTTGTAAAAGAATGCTCAATATATTAGCGAGCAAGTGGGCAAGCCCGGCATGTAGCCACGTGCAAGCGAGGAGTCTCCATCTTTCCCCTTCCTCTACTACTTATGATCCAGCGCGTTCAACCCATCGAGTCTGCATGGATGAATGATGATGATGATGATGATGATAGTAATAACAATAATAATAATGATAATGATAAGAAATAGCCATAATGAAGATGGGAAGAAAGCCATATGCATATTGCAATATGAAGATGGACGTGTAGTAATTGGGGCCGAGAAGGTAGTTAACTTTTAAGGGGCTCGAAGGCGAAGCGGCCAAGGACGAGGAAGACAAAGTCGGAGGCGTGGCAGTGGACGGAGGGGCAGTCGTTCATGTACATGGTGTAGGCGAAGGCGATTATGTTGGTGACCGCGAAGGTGGGGTCCAGCCACGCCACCCATGACTCCTGCTGCTGCGGCGGAGGCGCCGCAACCACACACGCCGCCTTCACGTCCTCCGATGACGCTGGCCGCATCTTCCCTGTCTTCTTCTTCCTCCTCTTCTTTCTTGATTACTTACTTTTCCAAAGGCTCCTCCTCCAACTTTTCCTTTATCCTTCCTCTCCTCCGTGCCGTCGGCAACGGTGCCGCGGAAGAGGAAAAGAGAGGAACAAGGAAGGAGACGATGGAATGCGAGCGGAGAGAGGGGCGAGGACTAAAGGAAGGCACCGAGCGAACGCGCGCGCGCGTGCGTGAGAGAGCGAGCCGGTTCGTTTGTCAGTGGTGTGCATTCGGAAAGCGCGCGCAGTTCCTTCGTCGAACACGTGGTCGGGGTCAAACGGGGACTGGACACGAGTTCGATTGACTTCCGCGCCCTTCCTCCGTTTTCCAAAACTGGAAGGCCACCGGGTTCCACGGTTAATCTTGCCGCGGTTGTAACACCGAGTATGCACGTCTGAAATTCGAGTCGCGTCGAGAATCCAAATTAATACTTATCTTATCTTGGCACGACTCCGGCTTAATTCAATGTTATTGAAATATTTTTTTTCCTTTCTTTTTAAACTTATAGAGAGACGGACGAATAATACATAATTTTATGAAATAATAATTTGATTTATAAATTACTCTATAAATAATATTTCAAATTTTAATTTTTTTTTGCTTATTTTTATTTTTAAAATCCTTAGATATGTCTTATTTTACTACGTGTCTAGCCTTATTTAATAATACTTAATACTAACAATTTTATCTTTCTTATATATATTAACCTAATATATAGAGAGAAACTCAAAAATAATAGTAATTATGATTTTATCTTAATTTGATTTTTAAAATTTAAATTAAAGCCGTGCATATCCCAAACCCTATTGAAGGCCCTTAAATGTTCACCTTTTCTATCCTAAGATTTTCTCTTCTAAAATTAAAACCTTTTTTTAAATATGAGGAGTTGTGTTATATAGGTTTTATTTAACAGAAACATAAACACATTACCTTTCTAGATGGTAGAAATTTTGTCAATGTACAATGGTTGTTAATTAATTCTTGGCGTTTGCCATAAACTATTTTCACAGGAAGAATGTATGACGATATAATCTAATAATATAGAAAGATAGTAAACCTAAGTTAGGAGCTTGCATCTAATATATGATTATAGGATGGTCGAGCTAATGTTGAAACTCTAAAAATATTTTATAATATAAAAATATAAAATTTTAAATTATTATTTTATAAATAATAGTTTAATTTATAAATTAGTTTATAATTTTTTAAATATTTATATTTATATTTTTTTATTTTTAAATTTAAATTATTAATTTAAAATTTTTAACGTTGTTGTCCAGCTAAGCAATCCAAGAGGAAGGGTGAATTGAGTTTTTTTTTATTAAATTCAGCAAGTATGTACAATTTTAAAATCAAGGATTCAAGATCAAAAATATTAAGTGAAGTAAAAAGCAATTAAACATAAGAAGCCAATCATACAAACACAAGAGATCTATAATGGTTCGGTACCAACCTTGCACCTATATCCACTCTCCAAGGATCTCTTGAAAATTTTCTTCACTAATCATTTCCACAACGATTACAATCCCTAAATATAATTAGTTTCTCGTTGGGTTTGGCATAACCAAGACAAGTTTCGACCAAGTTGAAACTCAAACAAGCAGGAAATGATACAAGTATCAAAGTAAAAAAAGGCCTTAAATAAGCATATAAGATAATAATGGCACTTAAGAAAGCTTTTTTTGTTGTTTGGTGGAGTCTTGAATAAGCTTTTAATGGCCTTGAATCTCTTAAAGCACAATGGTTCTTGAAACAAAGAGGGCTGAAATCTCTCTTGAGTTTTTCCTTTATTTTCACACTTAAAACTTCTTAAAAACTCTTTTAAATCACTTATTTGAACTTATATTTATAGCTTTATGAAGGATTACAATATTCACTGGTCATTTTGGACCATTAGGAGTGGTTGCATTGAAGACTGCATAGGCTAAAACGTGTCAGAACTAGCCATTAGAAGGTTTGTCACTGGGTTAGTCGGCTACCATGCCAACTAACTTGAGTTTGCTTATTGTATAAGTTACAGTTGTCAGCTACCATGCTGACCAACTTGGTTTAGCTTCTGTAATTTTTGGCTATGATTCAGACTTCACTCATTAGCTAGCTTGGAAGTCGGCTACTTTGTTTTAGGACAAAGTCTTCTTATTGCTAGTCAGCTATCATGCTGACTAATTGAACCATGCTCTCCGTAACTTCAATCTAGCACTCAAATTCACCTTAGTAGCTAGCATGGGAGTCGGCTAATCAGTTCCAAATTATTAAAATTCATTCCAAGGACATGAAAACTTCTTGTTTTAATAAATCCAAAGGTGCTAACTCTTTTGTATCTTGATTCTTCTTCATAGAATATCTTCTCAAACATTTAAATCTTAATCATTTAAGGCATGATTACCATTTTTTGGTCTTGTTCTTTCTTCAAAACTTTCTTCCTAAGCTAAAGAAATCATTAAGAACTTGACTTCCATGTTCTTCTTCTTGATGACTAATGAATACCTACCTGTAGCTCCACACCAAACTCATTAGTTACTTACTTAATTATTTTATGATCATCAAAATCAATGTAGAGTCAACAAATATTTTATCATATTTTTATTTTTTTTAAGTTAAACCAAATCAATGCTCATGTGATTATAAAAAATATATTTCATGTATATAATTTAAATCAATGCTCGTGTGATTACAAAAATAATTTTCATATAATTCATATTATAAAAATTAAAACCCTTTTGTTGAAATTTAAATCAAATTAGCATCCTTGTGATTATAAAAAAATATATATTTCATATTATTTTATATAAAATAGACCAATCTACAAAATTTATCTATAAAAAATTTATAAATTTTAAAACCTTTTATTATATTTTTATTGTTTAAATTAAATCAAATCAGTGAAAAAATTCAAATTTCAAAACTTTTTATCTTCATTCTATTTCTTAAATTTAAATCAAATTAGTACCTTTGCAATTATAAAATTATATATTTCATATTATTTTATTAAATAATATATATATATAAAATTTATTTTTAAAAATTTTTGAAATTTTGAAAATTTTTGTTCTATTTTTATTTTAAATTTAAATCAAGTTGGCATAAAAATTAAATTTTAAAACCATTTTATTTTATTTTTTAAATTTAAATCAAATCAGTGCCTTTTGTGATTACAAAAATTATATATTTTATGTTATTTCATAGAATAATAGATCAATCTATAAAATTAGTCCATAAAAAAATCTAAAATTTGAAAAAAAAATTTGAATCTAACTCAAATCGATGCAGAAAAATTCAAAGTTTTAGAACTTTTATATTATTTTTATCTTTAAAATTTAAATCACAATAATCTAACTACCACATGTTATATAATTTAATTAAACTAATTTAACAATATACAAATAAATATAAATGACAAAATTTATTAGTTCATAATCATTTCTAGAAGTTTACAAGTTAACAATAATCAATATTTCACAATATCTAAAAAGTTCTACATCTATAGGGGTAAAACAATTCTATTAATCTAAAAGTTCACTCCATTCTCTTGTCCATTCTTTGTTTGTGCCCTCCCATGCTCGAGTCTTTGCAAAGAAAATAAAGTCAAAGAGGAATGAGCTGATGGTTCAGTGAGCAACCACAATTCTAATTACAATGGATCAAGTAAATTTAACTATAAAAACTTTTGCCACCATAATGATTAATATAAATAATTTGCTATTCATAAGTGTTGTCGCTAAGACACCTCCTCAATCATCAGCGAGCCTTCGATCATCTTATCCAGCGAACCAAGGATTATTTGATAGGCTTCTCTCGATTGAGAACCAACAAAAAGTCCTCGGATTGGGAAATCCAGCGAGGATACTTTGATGCTTAAATTAGTGTTCTGGGCAACACCCCTGAGTTTGAAGGAAAGCTTGAGAGTTTTTAGAGGAATCTCTCCCTATGTGAGCGTATAGATGCTTCTTACCTAGTCGAAGGTTTCTCTTATCCATTTATGAAAATTCATGGAACTCATGGCATAGCAGAAGGTCAAAGCGTATGTTCTGGGGCCTGGGTGGCCAAAATAGAATTAGCGGAATTTGCTTCCCACATCTATGGTGGAGAAAATATTTTTGTTGTAATTCAAGATCACGAAAGGATTGCACAAATCGTTACGAGCAGTAGCAGTCATGCATGTGGGCTCCATAGGGAGTCCAACTCGGTGGCTGATGAAAAATCCTACTAGGTGGCCGATTGAAGATCTTACTCGGGTGGTTGACTGAAGGTCCTACCTGGGTGGCTGATTGGGAGTGCGAATCACCACTGTCAATTGGGCATTGCCCCATTAGATGCCCCATGAGTTCTGAGCTTATGCGACTACGTGCCTTGCATCCGTCAAGCGAAAGGAGTGCAAAGCTTCATCGCACTGAGGAGAGGGGTAAGGGGATAGATATGGTATCATCGGCAGACAGTGAGTCACCACAGGGATTCAAGGCAATATTTTCGAATGGTGAGAAGCCGCGCGCTATCATTAGAAGCCGCACACCATCATTGTCCCATTGCAAATTGCATTTGCCTAAGCACTACCAAAACGTCACTTTTCGAGTGGTGAAGAGACATTCGTCAGTTGAGATGCCAACTCCCAATCGTGACTATCCACATGGCTGTGCCATCAGGCGGGATGAGTGTTTTGTTTTGAAAATATTTGGATAAAAGCTTTCCATCTTCCCCATCGAGATTTTATGCTTTCAGTGTTATCGAGAGAGAGAAACAGAGCTTCTTCTCCTCCCTCCACTCTCTAGGTCTTCTGATCCGCCTTTCCTTGTATCATAGGTTGGTTTCCTCCTCCTTCCTCTAGGTTGCCTCCTTAGGCTCTTCTGCCCTCCTTTAAAGTAGTTATGGACCCTAGCCTCCTCTGTAGGAAGGGCAAGAAGCCCATAATAGAACGCTCCTCTTCTTCTTCCTAAGATGATGTCCTGCTTTGGATACACCGTAGGGCTGACGACATAGAGATCCGTGAGCCCTTGGTGACTCTAGCTTGTCCAGCACCTCCTCAGGCTACTTCTCTAGCGCCTCTTCAGGCTGGTCCAAAGAGTGTTCCTTTGACTATGACCCGGTCGGAGGTGAAAGAGATTTGGGTTATGTATAGGGTGCTAAAAGAAGTTAGGTTATCCACCCCTGGTCCCGATGACAGGGTGATTGTCGGCCTCGCCAAAGGGATCGCCATGTATGAGGAATTCTTTAAGGCGGGACTTTACCTCCCTTTACCCCTTTGTCATGAGCCTCCTAAAGAGGTATGACTTGGTTCTGGCATAGTTGTCCCCAAATTCTTTTATGATTGTTAGTGCCTTCATAGTGCTTTGTCACTTCCATGGCTTAGTTGATAGAGTCTCCCTTTTCTGAGACTTGTATTCCCTTCGATGCCATTCGTCTGAAGTAGGATGATGGTTCTTCGCTCCTTGGCAAGGAAGAGTACTCAAATTCAACATCCCCTCTTCCATCAAGGGATGAAGGTCTTATTTCTTCTTTGCTTATATAGGCGAAGTGTGGGGGAGGTGGGGGGAGCCGGACCAGTCCCCAAATAAAAACTTAGCTATAGAGCAGGCTGATAGGGAGGTGCTCGACCAGTTGTTGAACTCTTAAATCCCTCCCTGTCAAGTTCTCTTGTTAAAGAACAACCTATTGGAAGCCAGTGTTAGCCCAACGCCAACCCTAGGTGAGTGCAGGAGCATTCTTTTCTCTTTTTCTTTTTCTTTTTTTTTTAAACCTTTTATGCACTCATCTCAAGGATGGAGTTCTCACTTGACCGGCTAAAAGAGGTCCGCAAGAAAAGAAAGGAGGCGGTTGACGATGCAGGGAAGTGCGAGGTGAAGAAACCTCATTCGTCATGCCCAGCGCTACCTCGACCTTAGGGAGCCCACGATGAGGTGGCCCTAATTGGAAAGTCCTCGGCCGCTGGCCCAAAGGTAGCAGACCCTAACTCAACTGTTCGCTCAATTGTGGCGACGGAGCTGAGGGCAGAGAAAGCTCCTCCGCAAGTCAGGGGTATCGGGTCAGTGTCAGCCCCAATGTTTGCGCCCATGATGGTGGTGACTCTCAAGTTTGCAGCGCCCCCGCCTATCAGCGATGTGCCAGCTATGGAAGAGATGGCTTTCGGTGGCCCCGCCAGCTTGATGATTCCCCCAACAACCTCCGCAAGCCTGTCTATAGCTAAAGAGATTCCCACGGGGGCATCTACATTCTATGACAGCCAGCTGGTGGAGCAGTTGATAGAGTCCATCTTGCTCCCGCAAGACCAGAGGAGAATAGTCACCGAGACATTGGTGAGATCCTGGATGACTTCTTCACTCATATGCTCTGAGTAAGTGATCTTCGACTCATATTTCTGACTAGCACTTTTGTTAGCTTGGTGTGCTGATTCCCGTTGCTTTATCTTGTAGATGGAGAACGGTGACTTTGCCATCTGGGAGGCATATCTCTGAGCCATGGAGACATGCTATGTCGAACAGGGTAGGGCTACTATCGCTCAAGTCGAGGTGAAGAATGTGAAGTTGGAGCTCACTGCTATCCTGACCCGCGAGGTAGCCCAAAACCAGGATCACCAAGTTGCCTTGGAGGCAAACTGGGGGTTGGAAGCTCAGCTCACAGAAGCAGAGAAGAAGGCCAAGAAAGAGGCCGAAAGCCTAGCAATCGCTGAGGAGAAGTGGGCCAATGCCATGGCTCAGGTGATGGTGCTCGAAGGCTAGCTCGAAGGAGCCAGGTTGAGGAGAGAGTTGGCGGAGGCAAAGGCCAAGGACACCAAGGCAAGGACCGAAGCCGCCGAGGTCATTGCATGGGCGGTGAAGGAGGAGGCTACCCTCACCAGAGAGGAGGCCTCCCTAGTGAGGGCTAAGGCCCAAGTTGCCAAAGCCAAGGCTATGGAAGCTTTAAGGGGCTCCACTGACTTCAACAATGAAGTCGTGGAGGCAGCATACGATGCATTCCTTAAAAGATTCGAGGAATGCAAGAAGGTATCCAAGGTTCTGCACGTCGAGAACCTAAACACCATCATTGCCAAGGACCCCAAGGAGTTGGCAAAAAAGTCAGCGATTGCGGTGGCCAAAGCGGTGGTGGTTGGAGACGACATTGATGTCACCAAAGCCAAAGGGGGCAATGGTGACGGCGCAGCGAGCACGACACTGGAAGGCACTGCCGAGAGTGCACCACCACCTCTCAAAGAGGAGTCAGTCCGAAAAGTCATTTCTCGAACAATGTCAGAGGTGGGCACCATAATCGAGGCTGCATTAGAAGTGATCAAATCTGATAGCTTCTCGATGGGGTCAGCCAAATAATAAGGGTCCACTTCCTTCTTGATATTTGTACATACTGCTATTTCTATACTTTCATTGTAGTCTGGCTTTGGCCGATTCCGTTACGTAATATAGACTTTTGAATTTAATAAAGAGATCCTTTTCCTTCTAGTATTCATTTTCTGGCTATTTGTATGCGATTGTATCTCTTCACTTCTCTCTATATTTGTGCTTCTCTTTGCATGCTAGCTTTGGTTCCGACTCCTTCCAGTATTGATGTTTTTGTCTGCCTTACACGATCTCGTAACCACGTTTGCTTGTTCTACGAAACTATGCACTCATTTGCTAAAGAAACTTCAAAAAAGGTTAGTCATCAATCATCTCCTGACTCAGAGTCGAGAGGCAATCTCCAGTTGGCGGGGGGCCAACTAGGTCTCTTTAGCCGACTGGAAATGGCTAGCAATCATCTTCCGACTCAGAGTCAGGAGGCAGTCTCCAGTCAGCAAGGGCCGGCTAGATCTCCCTGGGCAACTAAAAATGGTTAGCAATCATCTCTCGACTTGAAGTCGAGAAGTAGTCTCCAGTCGGCGAGGGCCGACTAGGACTCCTTGGCCGACTTAGAGTAGCCAGCAAATATCTCCCAACTTGGAGTCGAAAGATAGGCATTCGCCAACTATGAACTAGAAGGCAAACCTCTCCTAACTATGAGCCGACTGAACTATCATACCTCGATGTGGAGTTGAGAGGCAGGCATCCGCAAACTATGAGCCAGAAGGTAGACCTCTCCTTGGCTATGAGCCAACTAGACCATCATCCCCTAACGTGGAGTCAGAAGGCAATCTTCAATCCACTGGGAGGCTGGATGACGGAACAATATATTAGAAACTCCTTTTTTACTCTCCTCAAATGGATTCTAATATGTTATTGGTAATACTTGTTGAGATTTTCTGCATTCCATGTACGGAGGATTGGCTTTCCATTGAGCTCTTCGATCCGGTAGGCTCCCTTGTGAAATGCCTTGGCGACCTGATAAGGTCCTTTCCAATTTGGGAAGAGCTTGCCTCCTTCTGTTGGTTTGAAGACTTTAACACGCCTTAGGATGAGATCCCCGATGCGAAAGGTCTTGAGACACACATGAGCGTTGTAGTATCTTGCTGCTCGTTGGTGAAATGCTGCCATCTTGATCTGTGCTTGGTCATGTGCTTTGTCGATGAGCTCAAGATTGGATCTCAGCTGTATGGGGTTATCTTCTTCGTTGTATGATTCTACCCACAAGCTTGGAAGGCCAATTTCTACCGAAATAACTGCTTCTAATCCAAAGACAAAGCTGAATGGTGTCTCTTCAGTGGATGTCTTGGAGTTGTATAGTAAGCTCAAAGCACGATCGAAAGCTCCTTCACCCATCTACCTTTGAATTCATACAGCTGGGTCCGAAGGCCCTAGATGATGGTTTTGTTCATCACCTTAGCTTCTTTGTTGGTTTTTGGGTGGTCAACAAAGGTGAATTGATGGTGAATGTTCAACTCAGTGAAAATTATTTAAATATTTTGTTGTCAAATTGCCAGCCGTTATTAGTGACGACGGTGTGAGGTAGTCCAAAATGGTAAATGATAGACTTTCAAAAGGACTTCACATTGCTCTCGGTGATGCATGCCAGCACCTTAACTTCAATCCATTTGGTGAAGTAGTCGATTACGATGAGTAAGAACTTTCATTGGCCCAACATCAAGGAAAATGGACCAAGGATGTCTATACCCTACTGAGTGAAAGGCTACAAGTATGAGAGCTGGCTTAGGTGGGAAGCGGGCTGCCGCTGGATGTGTGCATGTCGCTGGTAGTTGTCACACTTTCAAACTAACTTGGCAGCATCCTCTTGCATGGTGAGCTAATAATACCCTTGGCAAAGCACCTTGTACGCTAGCAACCTGCCCCCCAGGTGGTTTTCGTAGTTGCCTTCGTGGATCTCTCGAAGGGTGGTTGGTGTTGGCTGGACCTAGGCATTTGAGCAAGGGGTAGGAGAATGACCTTCTGTATAGCCGTTCATCTATTACTACAAATCTTAAAGCTCTCCGTTTGAGCAGTTTGGCTTCTTCGTGATCATCTAAGAGAGTGTCGTCAGTGAGGCAATGGACATAGGTGTCCATCCAAGTTGGCTCCTATGTGACTGGCAGTACTTCCTCCATAATGTTGATGCTTGAAACGTCTAGATACTCAATGTAAGCCCTCCCCAGGATATTATCTGCCGATATAGCTAGCCAAGATAGGGTGTCGGCCTTGGCATTTTCACCTTTGCGGATGTAGCTGATGCCGAAGTAGACTTAGCATGGAGTCCTGCAGTCAGACTTTAGCTAGGTATCAAGACATGGTGGTATCTCAGGCTTCGTACTCTCTTGTGATCTATCTGGCGATTAGTTGGGAGTCAGTGAAGGCTTTAAGATCCTTTATTTTGAATTTCTATGCAAGCCTTAGTCCCGCCAATATGGCTTTGTACTCAGCTTGGTTATTGGTGACCTTAAAGATAAATCAAAGGGCATACTCTGCTACTGTCCCCTCTGAGTTTGCAAGCATCAGCCCTAATCCACTCCCTTGGGAGTTAGAGGTGCTATCGACGTGAAGGATCCAGGTCTCTCTCGTATCCTTCGACTCATCAATTGGATTTGTTGAAGGAGACTCCTCCTAGCCGGCTTTCGATCCAGGTGCATTCGACCACGAAGTCTGCTAGAAGTTAAGCCTTCATGGCCAACCTTTGTCGATAGGAGATATTGAATTCTCCCAGTTTGATGGTCTACTTGGCTAACCATCTAGAAGTGTCTGATTGAGTTAGTATGGACTTCAGGGGTTGATCAATGGGATCATGATCGGGTGAGTTTGAAAGTAAGGCCTAAGACGCTGAGCAAAAATAATTAGTGTAAAAATAATTTTTTTAATTTTAGAGTATATGGTTTTCGTGTCATGAAGCACCTTGCTAGTATAGTAAATCAGCTTCTACATCCCTTCAGAGTTGATTCGGATAAGCACAGAGCTAACCACCTCCATAGAGGCGATAAGGTAAAGGAAGAGATTCTCCCCTTCTTTCAGCTTTGATGGTAAGAGTGGGGAAGATAGGAATTCCTTCAATTCCTCAAGGCCTTTTGATATTCCTCCATCCAATCGAAGCCGTTTGCCTTGTATAGGGCCTTGAAGAAGGCCAAGTACCTCTTGGCAGGCTTGACACGAAACAACTCAAGACCGCCACTCTTTCGGTGAGTCATTGCACCTCCTTCTTGTTGGTGGGTTGCCTCATGTTGAGGATTGCTTGAATCTTTTTGGGGTTTGATTCAATTCCCCACTGGGTTACCATGAAATTCAAAAACTTTTCCGTAGTGACTCCGAGCTCACACTTGCGGGAGTTTAATTTCATTCGGTACTGGTAGAGGTTGTTGAAGGTTTCTTTTAGGTCGGCAACATGATCATCTATGTGGATGCTCTTGACTAGCATATCATCGATGTACACCTCCATATATGTTTTACCCAATCAGGTCTTCAAATACTTTATTCACCAGTCTTTGACAAGTGGCCTCCGCATTCTTTAAGCCGAATGGCATTATCTTATAGCAGTAAATACCTCTCTCAGTCATGAAAGAGGTGTTCTCTTCATCCTTCGGGTTCATCTGTATCTGGTTGTAACCTAAGAAGGCATCCATGAAACTGAGGAGCTTGTGGCTGGACGTGGCATCGACTAACTAATCAATTCTGAGCAATGGAAAGCTATCCTTTGGGCATGCCTTATTCAGATTGGTGTAGTTGATATAATTCCTCTAGCTTCCATTTTCCTTGTAGACCATTACCACATTGGCCAGCCAATTCGGATAGTGAGTTTCCCAAATGTGACTGGTGATGAGCAGCTTACCGACTTCTTCATCGATGGCCTTCTTCCTCTTAGGGGCAAAACTCTTTTTCTTCTATCAGACTAGCCGATATTTTGAATTAATGTTTGATTGATGAATGATCATCTCTGAAGGAATCTTGGGCATATCCGATGTGGACCATGCAAAGACATTTGAATTGGCTCGCAAGAAAGCAAGGAACTAATCTCTTTCTTCCACAGGCAGGAGTGCACCAATTTGGATCGTCTTTGCCGGGTCATCATTCAGCTAAAATGTCAGCAAATGTTCCACTGGTTCTCCTCTCTTTTTTGACTTCCTTGAGTCCAGTAGTACTGGAGTCGATAGCGTGATCATCTTCCGAGAAATGGGGGCCATGTGATAGTACAATTGCGCCAAATGCTAGTCACTACGCATCTCGCCAATTTTGTTTTTTATAGAAAATCTTACAAGGAGGCATTTGGTGGAAATGACCGCATCTAGTAGGTTTAGATTAGGATGCTCGAGTATGGCATTATAGGCTAGTGGCACTCGAACAACTAGAAACTTCATGAACACAGTGCTCTGGCAAGGCAGAGTCCTAACTTAACATGAAGGGTAATTTCACCTTCAACCCTTACAAAGTCTCCTATGAATTCGACTAGGGGAACAAAAACAGGTTCGAGGGAATTAGGAAAGAGATTCATCCAAACAAAGTTATCATAAGAAAGAATGTTTGTTGAGCTTGCATTATCAACTAAAACTCTCTTTATAAGGTGCTTGGCGATCATCATGGAGATGACAATGCCATCATTGTTCAGGTTATTCACCCCAGCTAGGCCCCTGTTAGAGAAAGGGATTATAGTTTCTACCCCCTCTTCCCCCGCAACCTCTTGGAGGGGTGGCCTACCCCCCAGGAAATCACGTTGACTGTCCTCTCAGTCAATGCATTGTTGATGTTGGCTTGGGCAGGTAGAGTGCTCACCGGACATGGAGCGATTGGGGGTCCTTGTTGAACATGCTTCCCTAAGTAGTCTCACTGGATCAGGTCTTTAATGGCATGTTTCAGATGGCGGCACTCCTCTGTATTATGGCCATAGTCCTAATGAAATTGGTAGTACAAACTCCTATCTTGGATAGTTGATGGCTTTAGAGGAGGAGGGCACTTGAGGTACTGCTCCCTCTCAATCTCCATCAAAATGTGCGCTCTGTGGGCGAGAAGAGGGGTGTAGTTGTCCTCCCTGGTGGCAAAGTTTTCTGCCAGGTATTCAGCCAACGTGGAGGCTCTAGCTTCCTAGGGCGGGATCTACTTGGCTCTTCGTGGGCTTGCTTCTTCTTGGGCCTCACATCCATATCCCTTTTCGTATGGTCGGCCTCATTAGCACGAATGTATTTCTGTGTATAACTTAGAAGCTCCGTATAGGAGTTGGGAGGCTTCTTATCGAGAGAGTAGGTGAAGCGAGAGGGATGATGGCCACACTTTAGATCCAGGATGGCCATAGAATCATCGAGGTGATAAACCTCGAGGGCGGCCATCTTGAAGTAGGCCACAAAGTCCTTGAGGGACTCTCCATCTTTCTGTCGGACAGAGAAAAGACTGTCCACCACCCGAAGGATCTTCCGGCAAGCATCAAAGTGGGCCAAGAAACTTTTCTCTAACAGCTTGAACGAATTGATGATGCACAACTTGAGACGAAAATACCAGGCACGGACGGCCTTCTATAGAGTAGTGGGAAAGGCGATACAGAGAAGGGCATCAGTAACCCCCTGGACTTGCATGAGAGCCTTGTAGCTCTCTAAGTAGTTGAGTGAATCCGTAATGCCATCGTACGGATCAAGCTAAGGGAGATAGAACTGATGAGGGACCGGTTTCTTCATGATGCGATGAGTGAGGGGGGGACAAGTGTTGTAGTCCCTTTTCGGTAGGTCAGTGAACCTGTGACTGAGTTCTTCTAGCTGGCAGTTGTACTCATCAAGGTGTCGCTCCGCCTTGTGATTGATCAGTTTGCGGGTGGACCCCTCTCTTGATGACTCAAAAGATGAAGAAGGAGGGGGGAGATGCCGATGTCCTCGCTTAGGCTCCTTTCCATGCCGTCGTCCGTAAGAGGGAGGGCTGTTTCAATGGCAAGTGGAAGATCAAGGCCGTTTGGGAGCCTCTCAGTGGTAGTGCTCTTGCCGGTGGGGAGATCTCTCGCGAGTGGATCGATGGCTATCACAAGCAACAACCATAGAGTGGAAGCCCCTGGTTGTGGCTATGTGGCTGCGGAATGCTAGTCCTGCAACTTCTGAACCACCACCACTAGTGCTTGAACTTGTTGGATGAGGGTGGTGAGCGGGTCCGACTGGGTGATATGAGGCGATGGCGATGGTGAAGCAGGGGGGTTGGCCTCCTGTTGCTCGATTTGCTGCAAGGGATCTCCCATGTGGTTGGTAAAGGCCTCTTGAGTGTGCATCATCACCACCATCTTTGAAATGAGGCGATGGGAATATGCAAGCTTGTATCGCTGATCCGTGTTCTGCCCCCCCCTCCTAGCATGCCAATCTGTTATCACCAAGATGTCTCCTCAATCATCGGCGAGCTTTCGATCATCTTCTTTAGTGGACCAAGGATCCTTTGATGGGCTTCTCTTGATTAGGAACATGTAAAAAGTTTCTGGGCTGAGGATTCTGGTGGGAACACTTCGACGTTCAAGTTAGTGTTATGGGCAACAACCCTGAGTTTGAAGGAAAGCTTAAGAGTTTTTAGAAGAATCTCTCACTGTGTGAGCGTATAGATGCCCCTTACATGATCGAAGGTCCCTTTTACCCATTTATAAGAGTTTGCAGAACTCATGGAATAAGCCGCATAACATAAGGCCAAAGCATATGTTCTAGAGCCTAAGTGGCCATAACAAAATTAGCGGGGTGGAGAAAATATTTCTGTTGTGATTCAGGATCATGGGAGAATCGTGCAAGCCGTTATGAGCAGTAGAAGTCATCCACGTGGGCCCCACAGGGAGTCCAACCCGAATGGCTGATGGGGAATCCTATTCGGGTGGCTGACTGAAGGTTCTACCTAGGTGGCCGACTAGAGATCCTACTTAGGTGGCCGACTAAAGGTCCTATCCGAATGATCGATTGGGAGTGCGAATCATCACCATCAATTGGGCGTTGCTCCATCAATAAGTAACTAATTAAAATATGTATATTATTCCTAAAAAAGGATAAGATTTTTCTTGACCACTCTTATGCTAAGAGAAAACAATTAGATGGTTGATTGGATCACATTCTCGTTACATATGGCCAAGAGGTAAGTGTATTGGGATGACCTAATTACTTCACAATGAAATGATTTACTAACATCTAATGTATTTATTTCTGATAGGAATTATATATTCTAAATATGAATCAAATTTATAAAAATATACAAGAAGATATAATATAAAATTTCCAAATGCTCAGGATCCTTAGGAATAGATTCATTAAATCTCAAATAAAATCTAAAATATTAGATTTATTCATACTTGAGTCCTTTATCGATGTAGAAAAGGATGAAGCCGGTGAATCCTCTACCACTAGTCGTCCACGTATCTGGTCTCTAATGGCGATCCACGCGGAGAAGAGTGGATGAAAACCTTCAAGGTATGAAGATGATACTTTGGGAGAGAGGGGTGCTAGTGCCTCTTGAATCCCCTTATAGAAATACAGAAGATATATATGAAGATCTAAAAGATCTAATCTTTTTTTTCTCATGCTCTCACTTCCTAGGAGGAAGGAACCATATTTATAAGGTGAGAAAGAAACATTCCAAGGGAGAAGAGGAGACCTCTTTTCATGGTAACGTCATGGTAACGTTAATCCAAAGAAACATAAGAAACTCTCATTCTCATGGTAACGTTATGGTAAGGTTAATCCAAGGAAACATAAGAAACTCCCATTCTCATGGTAACGTTAATCCAAGTATCACAAAATCAGCCTTTGAAATTAGGAGTTTATTATCTCATAACGACATGCCCCAATTTGTACGTGTTCATCATCAAACCGTAGAGATTCATCATGCCTCATCCCATGAGCATGATTCCATCTTTACATGGCTGAGATTGGCCATCCATACCGAATAATCAGAGCCATCTATCACATGGATCAAGTCATATTTGATATCCAATTATTTGTTCATCATATGCACAAATAATTTCTCCTTAACATTCCTTCTACTATAATGGATCATATCCATTATTATTTTATCTTCTTTAAATTGGATCTCACCCAATTATTTAATTGATCATCTTATCTGAATTAAATCTAATTTAATTATCATTTTAATTTATCCAAAATTCTCCTTAATGCGTGTGACCCATTAGGCCCTTTAACATATTGGCAATAATCATGTCCTAATCAAATACCCTAGGAATGATTGGACAACTCTTTGTCCAAGTCAACAACATGATTATAGATCATGAGAGGCCTCTAGCAAAGCATCATGACCATCCAACTGCTAAAGGTTTTATTGATGTGACCATCAATAACACCTGTCCATGAACGGTTACCGTATGATCGAATCCTTTCGTCACATATCCCAGATCAATCAGTGGTATGGAATGTGTCAACCTTATAATTAATCTTTGTTTACTTGATCTCAGAAAAAATTGACTCATATGAATTAGAACTTGAAACCATTTCGAATTCCAACTCAACCTTGCAAGGATTTAACAATCAATTTAATCCATCAAGTGGCTATGAGATATAACCCTTTCTATCAAGGGAGATGAATCATGTCTTGATCAAACACCATCTTCATATACTCATGTCATACCCAACCGACACCATATTTGCCACCCGTGGCTAGAGCGACGTTTGGATATCGTCAAAGCATGACATTCTACACATGAGATGCAATGAAGATCTCAAGTCAAAGGATCACTCACACCACCGTCATTAGAGATCAACCATCGATACTATATAGAATATCCATATGGGATCTCTGTACGGGTCATCCAATGCATCGTTATAATAACAAGCATCCACATACCTATCCAAGTATTTCATACTTTAGCTTGTGAAATCAGATGCTCACCCCAAGGGTGAGGATATGCAATGTGTGCCAGTCTCACGGTGTTCAATGGTGTCCAGTCCCATCTACACATCAACTAGGAAAGTTTAAAGAATTGAACCATAATGTGCAATTTAAATCTCACAATTTGTAATCTCTATTACAAATTCCATATGCACGGTTCATATTCTTTTGGACTTTATCTCACAGACAAATATATCAAATAAAAGATATCTGGATAGATAAAATCCTTATGGACTTAAGCATGGCTACAAGAGAAAAGGTTTCATCAAAGTCAACACCTTGCCTTTGCTTGTAACCTTTTGCAACTAGCCTCGCCTTATAGGTAATCACATTACCATCCATGTCTGTCTTCTTCTTGAAGACCCTTTTGCACCCAATGTGTTTTATCCCTTCAGGTGGATCAACCAAAGTCCATACTTGGTTGTCATACATGGAGTCCATTTCAGACTTCATGGCTTCAAGCCATCTCTTAGAGTCAATGTCACAAATTGCTTCCTCGTAGTTAGTAGGCTCATCATCTTCTATAAGAAATCCATATCTCTCAGGAATATGATGTGTTCTACTAGACCTATGTAGCTGATGTGTACTTGGAGCTATCTGTTGCTCCATCATTTCTGATAGAGGCTCACATAAATGTTGCCTGAATGTGAGTTGAGTCTCTTGCTCAACTCCCACTGCATTTGACATTTGCTCCATGTCATCTAATCGGTCTGTGTCAATTTGTTGTTCTTGAGTTTCACTAATCTCAATATTTCTCCTACTGCCATTTCTTAGAAAAATCTCATTCTCTAGGAATATGGCACGCCTTGAGACAAAAACCTTTTGCTCGAGTGGGTGGTAGAAGTAGTATCCTTTTATTTCTTTAGGATACCCCACAAAATTACACTTGTCGAATCTAGCTCCTAGCTTGTCCGACTCATTACGCTTTACATAAGCGTAGCAACCCCAAATCCTTAGATGACTAAGGGTTGGTTTCTTTCCACACCATATCTTATAGGGAGTGGAGTTGACCAACTTAGACGGAACTCGGTTTAGAGTGTATTCGGCTGTGTGTAGGGCATAACCCCAAAACATTTTTGGAAGATTTGCAAGGCTCATCATTGATCGCACCATATCTAATAATGTGCGATTTCTCCTTTCTGATACACCATTATGATGTGGTGTACTAGGAGGAGTCCACTGATAGAGAATCTCATTCTCCTTCAAATATTCTAAGAACTCATGGCTTAAGTATTCCCCATCTCGATCTGATTGAAGTATCTTAATACTTTTGCCACTTTATTTTTCTACCTTGGATCTGAATTCTTTGAACTTTTCAAAGGCTTCAGATTTGTGCTTCATCAGATATACATAACCATATCTGCTATGGTCATCTATAAATGTGATGAAGTAAGAAAAACCTCCTATTGCCTGAATATTGATAGGACCACATACATCTGAATGTACTAGTTCTAAACATTCAGTTGCTCGCTCACCCTTTTTAGTAAAGGATGACTTAGTCATTTTGCCATGTAAGCATGACTCACATTCCTCAAGCGATTCCCAATCGAATGAGCCCAAGTAGCCATCCTTATGTAACTTAGTTAAACGTGTTTCATTTACATGGCCTAAATGACAGTGTCATAGGAACGAGTTCTTAGAATTATTTGATTTTAATTTCTTAGTTTCTACATTGAGAATAGGGCATTGTAAATTCAAGACATAAATCTCATTGAACATTTCAGCAGAACCAAAGAACATTACATTTTTAAAAATTGAAATTCCTTTATTTCCAATTTCAAATGTATATCCATCATTTACAAGACATGAAACAAAAATAATATTCTTTGTTATGTTTGGAACATAGTAACAATTATTAAGCTCCATTATAAGCCCAGTGGGCAAAGACAAAGAACAAGATCCTATAGCTAAAGCAGTAACCTTTGCTCCATTTCCCATGTACAGGATCACTTCATCTTTTTTCAGCTTTCTACTGCTTCTTATCATCTGCATATTAATACAAATATGAGATCCACAACCGGTATCCAATACCCAAGTGGAATAAGAAGTAACAAAAGAAACATCTCAATCATAAATATACCTGATGTAGAAGCATCTGTATGTTTCTTTTCTTTTAGGCTAGCCAGATAAGCCCTTGCAGTTTCGCTTCCAGTGCCCTTCCTTGCCACATAAGTGACACTTCCCCTTAGCTACTTTGTTTTTCTTAATGCCCTTATTTGGTTTAGTCGCCTTGGCCTTTTGGACCTTATTCTTTTTTGGCCACTTCTTACGAGCGCCAGAGGACTCCACGACCATAACCTGCCCCTTTTCTTTCTTAATGTTGGGCTCGGCATTCGTCAGCATATTCGCAAGCTCAGGTAGAGATGTTCTAGCTTGTTCATGTTAAAATTAAGAATAAACCGCGAATAACTGGGAGGTAATGACTATAGAACCAAGTCAATACTTAGTTCATGATCCATCATAAAACCCAATTGTGCCAACTTCTCAATCAGATTGTTCATTTTCAGTACGTGGGCATCCACTGATGAATCCTCAGTCATTTTACACTGAAACAACTCTTTAGAAGTTTGAAACCTCTCATATCGAGACTGTGCACCAAATAACTCTTGCAAGTGCATCAAAATTTCCTGAGCATTCATATGCTTATGCTGTTTCTGAAGATCAGGTGACATCGAGGCCAACATCAAACATGTGGCCATGTCTTCAGCATATTTATACCAGTTGTATGCCACATGAACCTCAGTCGGAGCATCCACTGGTGGGACCTCCGATGCAACCTCATTTAAGATAAAAAGAATTTTTTCAGATCGAAGAACGATCCTTACATTCCTTAGCCAATCAGGGAAGTTGAGTCCAGTCAATTTGTTGGATTTTAAAATATTCCTAAGGTTGATGTTTACACTCATGGTTTCTCTAATAACCTACATAAAATTAGAACGAGTCAATTACTATGAATACTAATCACCAACTTAATATGGTAATTCTAGATTTTTAATTAAGTTAGTTTCTCCTACTATTTTATCAAGGTTAATAGCCCTCTCTATTAATCTCGAAAAATTGGCATTCAATTTCCTTAGTGGGTTAGGATCCTCATTTGAATTACCTTGACCTTGGCTTTAGCACAACAAATCTTGGTAAGCCAAATTTGGTAGATTATTATCAATCACATCTAATGTGACTCCTAGATCATTTAAGGGACATTGCCTTGTCAATTACATCCATATGTGATCACCCTAAAGGTTGCCTCTATATTAGACTGACCCTGACTTTGGCCAATTATGCCAGCTAATCTAGTTAAGTCAACCCATTGTTCCACAATCAACTCCTCATAAGTACACTCGAACTCGACTTTGGCACGACAAATCTCATGACCTAATAATTTTGTATCATATGAACAATGGAAGGCTTATGACTTAATATTCATGGAGGGATTTAGCGCATATAGGTCCCATCTACATCTACAACATTTGTACTATGCTAGGTTACATATCTTATATGTAGATTTTAGATTAATCTCAATTAACCTTAATTTTATAAGATCCAATTTTATGATTGGGACTCCTAATCAAATTAGGATCCTGATCACTATCTAATTTAGGAACCCTAATTATGTGACCAAATCAATTGCTACCATCCTGATTAACCTTAATTGATTTAATCAATTAAGAGCTTTCCTTAACAATGGCCAGATCAGCTGATCAATGGGGTCCTATTTAGCATACCCTTCGATCCCATTAAATGGCACTACAAGAAAATAGTATAATAGTGACAAAAATTTTCATCACTATTTCATCACAAACTAGGTTTAGTGACGGATTAGTGATGAAAATCTTATCGTCACCATTTTTGCCGTCACTAATTTAGTGACGGAAAGAGGTCCGTCACAAAATAATAGCGATGGATTTGTGACAGAATATTTCGTCAAAAATTTGTGACGAAATATTTTCCGTCACTAAATTGTGACAGATTTATGATGAAATATTTCGTCACAAATTTGTGATGGAACATATTTTCCGTCACTAAATTGTGACGGATTAGTGACGGACTATCCATCACGCATATTCCATCACTATTCCGTCACAAATATTTTCATCACTATTCCATCACAATTTAGTAACGGATTATTGACGAAACTTTCATCACTAAAACTTTCGTCACTAGTCCGTCACTAATAGTGACGAATTAGTGACGAAAGAATCGAATTAGTGACGAAAGAATCCATCAGTCATTCATTATTGTTCTATCACTAATCAATCATTAATATTTTCGTCACTAATCTGTCACAATTATTTCTATCAAAAATCCATCACTAATCCATCATTAGCCTAATAAAATTTCATCAAATTTTTATTCTTACAAATTTAGAATTATTTTTAAATTATAATATATTTAATGCATTCTAATGAAATTTATAGATGAAAATTCAAATTTAAGAATAAAAAATGCATTTCATAAAATAAGATAAATATATCTGTATACATCAACAATACTAATGTTTTGTACATTAGACATCAAATTATTAAGATGTCTTCGGCTGCCTTGGGGACTCTATACTTGAGAAATGTACATCTCAAACAGTCCTTTGAACACCATTTACTGGCTCCCCCTTTGATGTAGCCTGAAGTGAACAATGCTAGTGTGTAACGTCCATCTGCAACTACTGAAGCAATCCTCACTTCCGTGTTAAGTATCACTGGACATGTAGGAGCTGAAAGAGTTTCATCACTAGATGTTGGGCTATCATGTCCAAGCTTAGATGAAGACAATCTTCTGCGCTTTATGCTTTCCTCCCTATCTCTACTCTCAGGACCAGATGCATCATTTGAATAGAACATCAATAAACTTCCAGTGCCCCATCAATCGGTTATTGCGCATCAAGTTCTTCTTTTTCTTCTTGTCAGGTAATCTAATCACAGAAGGTTCATTTGTCTTCCCTGCCAATCATGCGGAACAAATATGAGATGAAGATTAGAATTATTCTACAGTTAAACAATAAAATCAAATCACTGTAATCTGATAAATAAACTGATTCAAAACCATTGATCCATTTGTAAGACATTTTAATTAGATTTCAAAAGAGCAAGAACCAAGAATGCTACATCACTTAACAGAAAAAATGAAACAATAACATGAGATTATCAGGTATGGTTGAAGGCATCCATCCTTTATTGCCTTCGTCCAAGAGATTCTCACATAAGCACATTATGGGGGGAAAAAAACCAATAAGAGAAAAACCTAGAATAGTTAAGCAAGGTTTGCATAAAACAAACTAACGCAACCCCCCTCCCCCCTCCCTCCTTCAAAAATAATAATACTAATAATAATTATTATAAAAACAAAATCTATGGCATAAGAGTAGTAGGAAAACAAATATTAATTAAAATATTAGCAAACCCTAATGTCCTATACTGGAGAATCTCTGCAACTAGGAACTATTTGAGCATCTGTTAAGTTGATAAAGAGGCAAATTCGTACCTTGCTGAATGAAGAGTTAAAGGTCATAAAAACTACGCTGATCAAAAATTTTAAAGTAGATGCCTTGACCGGCAAATGTTCGGGATTTTGAACGTACCAAAGATCTCCTGGGGTGGATTTCTGGTTGGAATCTCCGGTCATTTTGAAGAAGATTTCGAGATTTCTGAGCTCGAACGGTGGCCTGAGCTCTGATGAGAGCTTGCATGCTCTGAAGGGTTGCGGCTGCTTTCTTGCGAACTAGATAGCCTCTATCTAACTAGGGCCTGCAACTTAACAAGTGCTTTGAGAGCCCGGAGAGCTTTCTTTGCCTGCAAACAAGTCAAATCTAATACTGAATAAAAGAACAAAATTTATGAATCACCAAACAAGAGATGTGGCACTAGAGGAAAAGTCTCTTAGCAGCCCAAACTAACTTTAATTCCATTCAGAGATGAGTGAAGAAAGTTAACTGAATTAAGAACAGAACGAATTAAAAACAGTAAGGAACCCCATAATTACACGACAGAAGACCATAGTAAGTAGCTGAATGCCCCAGAGGGAACATCGTGCACTGATGAGGACCCATTGTAAATCAAATAAAAAGCAATAGAAGTCCACGGTTCCCTTTCGAACATCAGAAAGCTGAGAAAAATAACAAAAATACGAAAGGTTCAGGTTTAAATGGACAGTGCGGGATGCATGCTTAAAGTAAAAACTGTGTTCTTACCAAGAGAGAGAGAGAGAGAGAGAGAGAGTAAAATGTAGTGACTGAAAAAGAAATGGCAAAGAACAAGGAGGGCAGGTATCAAATTTACAGAACAATATATCCTGCGAGTTAAAATTTCACAGGCATTTGAAACCGGATTAAATATAAGACTAGTTAGAAAAAAAGAAAAGGCTTCTAATTATCATTACCAAATAGCGTCTGAAAGCAGTCTGGATCTTCACAGCCGCGCCTGCTCGTGGACTTCAAACACGGTCCCTGTCCCCTGGCTTGTGAGCCTGACCACTGCTACCGCCGCCTGTGCTGCAGCCATCGCGGCATCGGCAGCTGCGGCCGTGGCCGCCGCTACTGCAATGGCGTGCTTGCTCTGTTCCTTCTCACTCTCAGCATAAATGGACCTCAACTATGCCATGTCCACTGCCACCGCTGTAGATGGATTCCGGCCCACAGCCACTTCGGCCGCTTCCTTGGCTGACTTCCCAAAGCTCCACCTTTTCTTCTCCTTCCTCTCTTCACTCCCATTACTGGTGGTGTCCTTCAGCTCCTTAGTTTCCTTCTTCCTGCCCAGGAGGTTCCTCAGCCACCGTGTAGCCCGACCCATTTCCCGGCCGCCGGAACCTAAAAAATTCCGGCCGAAAAGGATAGGAGAAGAGCTACAATGGGGAATGACTGCCTTGGATGTCCTACAGAGAGAAAAAGTGGGAAATGGATGTGAATCAAATGGTCACCTCATATAAAAAACTAAGCAGAAGGAATCTCTTTCCAGGTTGCGGGATAGGAACTGAAAAAACTCAAAAAGAAAGTAGATACAGTGATAAAAGCTTTCAAACGTGAAAGGAAAATATTAATGGAAAATGGAAAGCATGGATGGATGGGAACCTTCTTGAACAAAAACCTGTCAATCGTCGTGATGAACTGCATTACAAGACAAAACGATGTCCCCGAAAGAAAGAGGGGAAAGGAAAGTCCTTCCTACCCAGAGCCCATTAAACTAATAGGAATTACAGGCAAATAGCCATTAGAAAACAAAACGAGAGAGGGAGGTAGATGAAAGAGGGAAAGAGATTGGTAGATGGGATAAATGAGCCGGTCTCAGAAAATTTAAAAAATACGAAGAAGTCGACGGAGACGTGTTAAGCTTTAATTTACCTTCTTATATCTATAGCTAATTCGGAGGTTCAAAAAGGCGGAGGAGGAAGCAGCTCATGTTTCCAAAATTCTCTACCTCTCCAAAAACTTAGCAGAAGAGACGGAGGGTAGGGGGAAAAATGTGGAGGAGGAATAGATTATCTACCTCTCCTGTCTAACTTGGAAAACCTACGGAGTTTGCTTCTCTCTCACAGAACTACTATTTCCAAAGGACGTGTGGACATATGCACACGGTCACACAAAAGGAGAAAGAAAGAAAGGCACCTTCGCTTCAGCTGTATTCTTCTCTTCTCTGAGAGCCAATAGCCGAGCTCAGGAAAAGGACGATAACGCACAATAAAAGAAAGACAGGCTTATTCATTTGTTTTCCAGTATCAGCTAACTCACTTCAAGTTGAGAACCAGGCCTAGAGAAATGCAAGATGATCAGAGTGCAAGTCAAAAGTTGATTTGATAAACCAAACAGACCTCACCTATGGTTTGATCTGTTTCAGACAGCAGGATGAAAACAAATCACCTGATTTTGTCAATTGCACAACACTACTAGGTTCAGCAGCACCACAGATGACAAGAGCTCAAAAGGATTCAACCAAATGATGAGCATCAACTAGGGGCACTCAGAATTCACAAGTTATGCAACACAACCATAAAGCTTGGAATAAGACCACAAGAGTATTGATCCTGAGCTACCGTGCTATATATTTTGATGAGCAAGGGTAACGCAACTTCTTTATAGAGCACAGCCAAGAACATTCGATTATATGGACTCACCCCTAACAGGAAACAACACAAGTATTATCACAAAGAAATGATGTACAAATTCCACACTAGAAAAACTGTGTAGTTCATGTGAAATGGAATAATAATGTTCTGAAAACAGATACAATGATGAAGAATCAATTGCTGCAGTAGCTTTCTCCTGGAACTAAATGCCATGATAGATAAATCAACTAAATCCTTAAAATCAACCAAGGGTTAATTTAGAATTTACCGTTTGAGGGCCTGGAGATTGGGAAGGGTTAATTTAGAATTTACTCAGATGAACTCATAACCATTAAAATTCAACCAGTAACCCAACCTTATATGAATGATTTTCATCAAGAATAGAACAAAACTAGAACATGCAATCTACTATTTGAAGAAGCTGAGCAGGGACAAGTAACGACCCCAGCCAGCTCCTAAAACAGCCTAATTTATATTCTCCTGTCTTCATGCTGGTAGCTCTGAAATCCAGAACAGATGGCCCTCTCCATCTCTTTCTTGGATCCAAATATGTAATCTCTGATGCCTTGCATTAAAGGCAATTCCTCAATTCTATGTTATGTTAGAATTATTATTAATGAGAAACTCATGCAAGTTTTATGTCATATGTTATATTAGAATTATTATTTAAATCAAAGTTAATCACCAAAAAGTATTCCAAAGTTGACATATTTATGTTATGTTAGAACTATTATTAATGAGAAACTCATGCAAGTTTTATATCATCCTCTTTAAGTATGAGCAGGCAATAAAATGAGCTTAAAAGGAGTTCCATGATAATGGTACAGTCATCAAGGTTGACTATATTCAGTGGTCAGAATATTGGGAACTAGAAGAATACAAAGTGGATATCACTGTATCATAATAATATGAATGCTGAGCTAGTGTAAGGATAAAAGTTATCTCAAAAATGAATAAATTGGCAAGACCATCCGAGTCCAATCAATAGCTAACAACCACCAAAGTCATCTTGGCTTGGAGATGCTTTGCAATTTATTAGAACAAATATTGGCAGCATATACTGTGGCACCAGAAAAATCAAACAACAAAGAAAAAAAGTTAACTGGCCATGATTCTTGCCGTTGTTGAGAAAAAAAATTATATCACTGACCGTGATTCTTGCCACTGTTGAGGGATGGCGCGCTACTGCTAGCAACCGGCACCGGAGGCTAAAAAAAATGGGCTCTATCTGAGTTGTCAGTTCAACCGCAATAGATAGACTCATGAGTCTTTGGGTTGAACAACGTTGCAACAGAGTACCAGAAGAAATCAAAGCAGCGATGGACTGGAGCAGTTGCAGCAACTTTGATGAAAACCGTAGAAAGTTTCAAAAAATTAGGAAACAAAAACCCAAAATCAAGTGAGAAATCAAACGAATTAAACAAGAAAAATAATGAAATCAGCATTAAATCACAGGCAACCTAAACCTACGAACCCTGAATCAAGCAAAAACCTAGAAATCTTGAATCAAGCGAAATAAACGAAGAAGCTCGAGAATAATACAAACCTACCAACCCTAAATCAAACAGAAATCCGCATAAACATGAAAAAAATTGAAAATTCTCTGATGAGAAGAGAAGATTGAGAGCCTCCAAAAGAGAGATTAAAGGAATAAGAGAGAGGATAAGGGAAGGAAAAATACTTTGACGGAAGCGATTGGCTCGAGCGGCCACGGATGTGGACGGGCACCGATTGGAAATCGAGCCCCTTCCTCCGCCTCCTTCTCCAGCTTCGTCAAGATTGCAACCCTAGAGAGAAGCGCGGATGCCGATTGGAAAAAAAAAAGCTAATAAGAGGGGATGTTAGTGACGGAATAGGATTTTTTGTCACTAATTAGTGACGAAATTATAATTCCGTCACTAAACTAAGAATAAAAAAAATTATCATGTTGATCATTAAATTTATATTTTAATTATTTTTTAAAAAAATTTGATGAACAAATTAATTCATTTAATGATGGATGGGATACTTCGTCACTAAATTAATGACTAATTAATTTTTTTATCATAATTTTTTTAAAAAAAATTAGAGTATAAATTTAGTGATGGAAGAGCAATTAGTTATTCAATTAGAGATGCGCAAAGGTGCGCGCCAATGACAGGCGTAGGGCGCTGGGCACGCGCAGACACTGCGCAAGGGGCGCCGGACAGAGGCGAGGTTGTGCAGCCAAAGAGACAGGCTGATTGGTGCAAATGCGTGTAGGCCATGGTAGGCGCGCGCAGGCCGAATAATGATTTCATCACTAATTAGTGATGGAACAATGATTCTGTCACTGAATTAGGCAGATCGGAATAATAATTTCATCACAATTTTTTTTGAAAAAATTTAAAGTATAAATTTAGTGACGGATGAAAAATTCATCACTAATTCGTCACTAAATTAGTGATGGATTTGGCAGTCCGTCACTAAATTAGTGACGGAATGCTCTTCCATCACTAATTTTGTGATGATTAGTGATGGAAGGACAATTCGTCACTAAATTAGTGATGGATGACCTTGTCGTCACTAAATTAGTGACGGATTGTCCCATCCGTCACTAAATTAGTGATGGTAATACTCTTCCATCATTAATCCATCACTAAATTAGTGATGAAAGAGCAATCCGTCACTAATTTTGTGATAGATTAGTGATGGAAGCACAATCCATCACTAAATTAGGGATGCACGTGTAGCCAAGTGCAGTCATGCATAGGTGCGTGCATGCGCAGATACGGCACTGGGCGTGCACAGACACGACGCAAAGGGCATCGGACATAGGCAGGGTTGTGCCATCGAAGAGACAGGCCGATTGGTGCAAATGCGCGGGCCATGGCAAGCGCGCGCAGGTCGAGAAGCAGATGCACATGGCGTGGGCTGAGAGGCAGACACATGGCTAGGACGCGCATGGAAGGCAGTGCACGTAACTGACACATGCGGATGCGGCTTTTTTTGTCACAATTTTTTTTAAAAAAATTAAAGTATAAATTTAAATAGATAATCCGTCACTAATTCGTTACTAATTTAGTGACGAATTAATCTTCCGTCACTAATTTGTGATGGATTAGTGACGGATAGGATAATCCGTCACTAATTTAGTCATGGATTGCCACATCCGTCACTAATTTGTGACGGATTTGTGATGGAAGGCAATCCGTCACTAATTTAGTGACGGATTTCCCCATCCATCACTAATTTGTGACAGATTAGTGATGGAAGACAATCCATCACTAATTAGTGATGATTGCTTTTCCATCACTAATTTATGACGGATTAGTGATGAAAGGGCAATCCGTCACTAAATTAGTGATGGATTGCCCCATCCGTTATAAAATTAGTGATAGATTGCCCCATCCGTCACTAATTTGTGATGGATTAGTGACGGAAGGCAATCCGTCACTAATTTGTGATGAATTTTCCATCTATCACTAATTTGTGACGGAAGACAATCCATCACTAATTAGTGACGATTGCTTTTTCATCACTAATTTGTGATGGATTAGTGACGAAAGGGTAATCCGTCACTAACTTAGTCCGTCATAAAATTAGTAACGAATTGCCCCATCCGTCACAAAATTAGTGACGGATTGCCCCATTTGTCACTACTTTATGACGAATTAGTGACGGAAGAAAAATCCGTTACTAATCCATTACTAATTTAGTGACGGATTGCTCTTCTGTTACTAATTTATGATGGATTAGTGACGGAATGGCAATCCATCACTAAATTAGTGACGAATATGATAGTCCATCACTAATTTAGTGATGGTTTAGTGACGGAAAAATTAATTTATCACCAATTTTAATTTTTTGTCACTATTTTGTTACTAAACCGTCATAATTTAGTGACAAAAAATTTCATCACTAATTTTCGTCACTATTTTGACATTTTCTTGTAGTGTGGGTTTTCTCAAGCAGCGAACGGAGCAATAAAACTATAATCAAACCTTTCTAGACACCAATGTAGTTAAGCCCAATTAATTAGATCAATTATGGGATCATAGGATCAAACAATGACATGGTTAAGTCTAAGTTTCCTAAATCTTTATCATCTATTACATTTTATGATAACTATAGATAGTGATCTAGCTAGGGTATTATGATAAGAATTCTCAATTCAAATTTTTAAATTTTCTTATCATTTAATTACATGTTATGGCATGTCGGTTTCATATCCCATGTAAATCCTAATGTCTCTAACAAACCCTAATCATATTCTTGTCATGATAAAATTTTAGATTCAAAAATAAAATTTTAAATTCCATATGATTACATTTAATCACAATCTTATCTTGATCCAAATATCCAAACTAAGTTTTCAATGTTCATTATCATAAGAATATCATATTTTAATCATATCATTAATCATGTTAAAATTAAATCCTAAACATAATTTCTAGGATTTCAGCATATAGTATCTATCATGCATAAATAATTATTATTATTAACATGACACATATATGATTAAATCTAAATTAATTATTAATTATTATCATATAATAAATCTTTATCTCTGATATCATATATCAAAGTACTCTATTTTATTATGATAATGAACATGCATAAATCTAAATAATATTGTTTATCATCAAATAATAATCATTTTATTATATTTTAGATTTATTATCAACATATGAAAACTCTTCATGATTTTAAGCATAATAAAAACTCATATTATGAATCATATGACTCAAGTGGATTAATGAATCTGTAGCCTAAGGTGGCTATGATACCACTGTTGAAAATTATGTATTCTAGATATGAATCAAATTCATGAAAATATAAAGATCTAATATAAAATTCTCAGATGCCCAGGATCCTTAGGAACAGATTCATTAAATCTTAAATAAAATCTAAAATATTAGATTTATTCATATCTGAGTCCTTTATCGATGTAGAAAAGGATGAAGCCGGTGAATCCTCTGCTACTAGCCGTCCACGTGTTCGGCCTCTAACGGTGATCTACACGGAGAAGAGTGGATGAAGACCTTCAAGGTATGAAGATGGCACTTCGAGAGAGACGGGTGCTAGCGCCTCTTGAATCCCCTTATAGAAATATAAATATATCTCTGAAAATCTAAAAGATCTAATCTTTTTCTTCTCATGCTCTCACTTCTTAGGAGGAAGGAACCATATTTATAGGGTGAGAAAGAAACATTCCAAGGGAGAAGAGGAGACCTCTTTTCATGGTAACATCATGGTAACGTTAATCCAAAGAAACAAAAGAAACTCCCATTCTCATGGTAACATCATGGTAACGTTAATCCAAAGAAACAGAAAAAACTCTCATTCTCATGGTAACATTAATCCAAGTGTCATAATCTCAGCCTTTAAAATTAGGAGTTGGTTATCTCATAACTACATGCCCCAATTTGTACATGTTCATCATCGAATCGTAGATATTCATCATGCCTCATCCCATGGGCATGATTCCATCTTCACATGGCTGAGATTGGCCATTCATATTTGAATAATCGAGCCATCCATCACATGGATCAAGTCATATTTGGGTATCCAATTATTTGTTCATCATATGCACAAATAATTTCTCCTTAATATTTCTTCTACTATAATGGATCATATCCATTATTATTTTAATCTTCTTTAAATTGGGTCTCACCCAATTATTTAATTGATCATCTTATCTGAATTAAATCTAATTTTATTCTCATTTTAATTCATCCAAAATTCTTCTTAATGTGTGTGACCCATTAGGCCCTTTAACATGTTGGCAATAATCATGTCCTAATCATAGACCCTAGGAATGATTGGACAACTCTTTGTTCAAGTCAACAACATGATTATAGATCATGAGAGGCCTCTAGCAAAGCATCATGACCACCCAACTGCTAAAGGTTTTGTTGACATGACTATCAACAACACCTGTTCATGAACGGTTACCGTATGATCGAATCCTTTCGTCACATATCTCAGATCAATCAGTGGTATGAATGTGTCAACCCTGTAATTGATTTTTGTTTACTTGATCTCAGGAAAAATTGACTCATATGAATTAGAACTTCGAAACCATTTCAAATTCCATCTCAATCTTGCAAGGATTTAACAATCAATTTAATCTATCAAGTGGCCGTGGGATATAACCCTTTCTATTAAGGGAGACAAATCCTGTCTTGATCAAACACCATCTTCATATGCTTCATGTCATACCCAACCGACACCATATTTGCCACCCATGGCTAGAGTGACGTTTGGATGTCGTCAAAGCATGACATTCCATATATGAGATGTAATGAAGATCTCAAGTCAAAGGATCACTCACACCACCGTCATTAGAGATCAACCATCGACACTATATAGAATATCCATATGGGATCTCTGTACGGGTCATCCAATGCATCGTTACAATAACGAGCATCCACACATCTATCCAAGTTTCTTCATACTTCAACTTGTGAAATCAGCTGCTCACTCCAAGGGTGAGGATATGCAATGTGTGCCAGTCTCACGGTGTTCGATGGTGTCCAGTCCCATCTACACATCGACTAGGGAAGTTTAAAGAATTGAACCATAATGTGCAATTTGAATCTTACAATTTGTAATATCTATTACAAATTTCATATGCACGGTTCACATTCTTTTGAACTTTATCTGACAGGCAAATATATCAAATAAAAGACATCTGGATAGATAAAGAAACCATTTTATTTGATTTGTATTCATAGAATGTATATAGCATTCAATCCAATTGAATTTAGGGCATACACTAACAATTTCTTCCCTTCAAGTTTAAAGGAGGCTTTACTCCCAAATAATAATTAAAAAATAAAAAATATCCGACATCCCAATATGATGAGCATTGTGCAAAATATTTTAAACCGATTCAAATCTTAGCAAGATGGAATTTGAAATATTCGAGATGTCTCATTCCAGATAAATCCTGAGATTGATCTCAACTTTCCCATTATGTCTTATCTCAACCATAATATATTATGATGTCAACTATAAATATATCTAATTTATCATAAAAATATAATATTAAAGTTTAAATATGCTTAAAAATTAAATAAATCATCAAAAATTTAAAATATATTTTTAAAAAAATCATTTCAAACAAATATTGAGACGCTTGATTGTATCGAAAATTAAGACGCGGGATGCTACCCTTTATGCAAAAACTGAGACATTTTATTCATAAGATTTAAAATTTTATTTTAAATAATTATTATTTAAATTAAGCAAAAGAATGGAGATAACAAGATAAGATTTAGAGTCCATCAAAAGTGATCAGCAAGGCTTCCACTGCATGAAAATCTAGTAATAGTTATAATTAATCAACGGGCAATGATTTTAGGATAAAACTTAGGTATAGTATAAGTGGCGCTTTTGTTCTATCAATCTCTCTTATTTCTTACAAGTTACCTTAATCTCCATTTTGCCATATTGTGCTTGGAAAAAATAAAAAATAAAAATAAAATAATAATATGCATATAGAGGACGGTTTGTAGCAGGTAATCTATCCAGATATCGGTAATTTAAAAGGGCCCATCACATAACTGTGTTTGGTATGTGTTTTGAATGAGAATCTATCTTGCAGTGGTAATCTTGATTACCTCATGAGAGATAATCCAGATTACCTCGGAGGGAGATGACTATTCACATTACAGGATATGTTGTAATCTAATAAATTTTTCTTTGATAAAATTGCCTTTGCCTCTTTTGTAAAATAAAATTATCTCTTTCTCCAAACAAAATCATGCTCTTCTTTTTTCTCTTTTCTCATATTTTGCCGCTTCGCCGCCGTTATCTTTTCTCATATCTCCAAATAAAAATAAATTGCAGTATTATTCATTCATAGAAAAGAAAAATATCGAATAAAAAAATAAAAAAATAAAAAAATAAAAAAAAAAAAAAAAAAAATATAGTTATAAAAAAAGTCTAATTGAAAAAAATTTAAAAAATTAAAAATGTTTAATTACTATTTTTTAAATTTTATTAAAAAATAAATTAAAATTAATTTAAAAATAAAAAATTAATTAAATTAATTAAAAATTAAATTAATTATAAAAAAATTAAATTACTTAAAATAAAAATTTTTAAATAAATTTTTAATTTTATTTTAGAAATTATTAAAAAAATTTAAAATTAAATTAATTTAAAAATAAATAATTAAATTTTAATTAATTTAATATTAAAAAATAAAATTAAAAAATTATTTTTAAAAATTAAATTTAAATTTTAAAAATAAATAATTTTTAAAATTAATTTGTTTAATTAATTTAATATTTTAAAAATAAAATCAAAAAAAATAAATAATTTTTTAAAAAATATTAATAGATTAAAAAAATATATTTAAATTAAATATAATTTTTAAAATAATTAATTTATATC
>UESW01004015.1:572878-658617 GCA_900491605.1 Calamus simplicifolius
TGGGGGAGGGAGGGCAGGGGGGGGGGGAAGAAAGAAATTACAGAAAACAAAAGCAATGCCAAACAAGAACCTGTTCATCTCTTACTACAACATGGTCCCCTTTCACCTTTTATCCCGCTTGTGGTTCTCTTGGATAACTTGCTATGGATCACGTATTGTCTTCTACGTGGTTTTTATTTTGATTCTTTTTATGTTTCTTCTTGATATTCGTAAGAACATTGCTAATAAATTAGGATTGAATGTAAGAAGCACATGCTTTAATAAATAAGCTGCCTGCATCTCATATCATTTTTAGTTGCTTTTTCTGATATATGACGTTATTGACTTGAGCACGTGCTGAGTGATGGAGTTGAATGTTGGTGCATTTGTGGAATCCTTCTTTTCATCCCCAAATCAAATCTTCAACCTTGTATAGGGTGTAAGCTAGTTATCTCTGTCTTCCTCAAAGCAAGGCTTTAAGCTTCTTGTGCTATCATGTTACATGTGCACTTATTTCTTTCCAATATAATTGCTATTATCATGTTTTTTTTCTTTTTATGGTCTTTCACCTTTAACTTAATTTTTGCATCACCACTGAAATTGGAATTGGATAATTGTGATACATATTGTTTCAATCTGCTGGTGATTGAAAATATCTTTCTTCCTTTCCTATTCATCTTCCTCATGGCATAAGCTCTTCATTTTATCTCTAACATCACAGTTTTTCAAGACCCCTAAAGTCTTTCATTCTCCCCAAGTTCTATTGTTGTTTGAGAAATATCTTGAAGTGTTCATTAATGTCAGAAGGGCAATTTGGGCAGTTTGTTTTGCATCAACTTTATCAGAGTTAAATTTGAATTCTCATTGGTCTTTTACAGCTTAAATTTATTGTCAAATGGTCCCTAGTTTGCTTCAAAATTTTCTGTTTTATTAGATACATATATCCATATATACATCTTAAGGACGGACATGCTTGCATAACCAAATTCATGATCATGAGCTACATATTTAAGGATCCCTTGAGCTAAATAACTAAGGATCCTTGCCTGTCTCCAATTTTAGTTGTCACTCTCCAACTCTCATTCCTTATAATTTGAATCTTCTATCATTATACTATTTAGTTGCCAATATTAACAATAATTAAGTGCTCATATTTGTTACTCATTATGGACTTGCCATTAATTCTTGAAATCAAAATGACAACCATGAAATGTTGGGTCAGGCAAACCAACAACATTGATGTACTCCTGAGTACACTAGTTGAGTTTTTAACTATGCCTTCTTGATTTATGATGCAAAGGCTAAACTTGGGCTAATTTCAAGAGTGCAGAGTAGTAGCATAATGAAGGAGAATGATGAGTTGCATCGCTTCCAAAAGAAATGCACAAAAAAGAAAATATCTTTGAAGTAAGAAGCTGAATGGAAATATTCTTTCATTTCATAGCAATGGAGTTAAACAGGTGAATCAGAAAAGGAATTTTTAATTCCATCAAACAACTCTAACTTCCAGATTAATCATTGGAAGCAGTTCGAGCCTATAAAATTTTCAACAAGTCCTTGGGGCTTTCTAAGAAACAAAACTATAACCATTATACAATATTTCTAATAATCTTGTGTTTGACTGGACACATTAACTACTCCTAGAAGTCAATTAGGTTAAACATACATTTGAGGACTTATGAAGGAAACATCACGATGACTCCCATAGTGATGAAATAGCGTGCTGGATGAGACCTTAATCCTCCATCAGCTAGTGGACTTTCGAGTAATGGCTAAACTTTAAGTTGGCCATTTGAGCATCAATTAATTTGACCCCTTTTTGCTTCTAGAAAATTCTTGTTTTTAGTTTCAATGATAAGCTTTGTTCATGTGTCAACTTGTTGGTTCATGTCTCTTCTAGTTATTCTCTCTATGAGGTTCATTATCTTCTTTGTGAGACATCATGTCTCTTTCTTGTTGGAAGAACAATTAATGTAAGCTACCACCCTGAACTCCTTTTTTCACTCAAGTATTTATGTTAAAATACACAATGCGGTTGGATTCAGCACTTGTGTACATGTTAGCAAGCAGAAATTTTAGGGATAAGGATGATAACACTTTGAGACACACCTACACCTATATCACTATATAAGAAACATAGGTTAATGCATCATACTCTTACTAGTCACAAATTTGGATGTAGGATATGTTCCTACTTTGGAATCTCTCTGGATCTTTAACCCATGCCCTCTTCCATTTTTCTTATTAAAAGAATTTTTAGGACATCCAATTTCTTGAACACACACTCGCATATGCTCTTTCTCCCACACCACTTCTTGTTTTTGACCACTAAGATCATACTTTATATTTGATGTGTGAATTTTTGAGCGTTATAAGTCAATATAACTCATCTTGAGGGGTCTGATGTAGACTGGGGCAAATGTAGCCTAGCTTGCCTAGCTTGATTTTGGTTGGCTTCAGGCAGAGGTTTCTAGCCCATTAGGTTAGGTCTAGAATTTGAGGCCTAGATGAACTTGAAGACAGGGCCGAGCTAGCTACAATCTAACTTGAAATAAACTTAATATAGGAAAAAAATGTCCTATATTGTTATATATTAAAAAAATATATAATTTGTATCTTAAAACCCTTGCTGCCCTTTCACTCATGAGCAAACGCTCTTCATCATCCCCTCTCCATCAACCTACTGGCCTTATATTTGTAAGAACCCACACCCTAGCTGCCCTCCTTGAGGCAGCATGAATAGTGAAAAGCGAATTGATTGGTAGGAATTACACTTCGATGATCATAGACAAATTAAAGGCAATTAGATTGGGGAATCCTTTGCTTGTTGAAGTTCTCTCCAATAATTATTTTATATTAATATGTCAAAAACCACCTTCATATGATGTATCAGAAGCATATAAAGGGCATGACTCCTTACTTTAATTCGGCATTAAACTTGATACGAAATCTTATGCAAAATAGGATGTAGTAATAAAGAAACATTCTAGACTTATTCAACTACAATTATGAAACCTTAGACAAAATTTTGATGCTATCTCTAATGAAAAATTTATAGAAAAATCTAGCAAATATTTTTGAATGAAATATTTATTTGTCGAAGACTTCGCTCATGAATCCATGAGCTCTTGTGAAGCTTGGCATGGTCAAGTTGGTTATTGTACTTCCAGTTGCATCTTATGCTGCATCATTGCTTGCCCGGCCCCCCCCCCCCCCCCCCCCCCCTTGGAAAAAAAAAAGTGGCTTACACTAAATTTAGGTATATTGGATATTGTTCCTCTTTATTGCCATAATGGGAATTTCATTTTCATTACCTCTTTTGTTTGGATCTGGTATCGTCCTCACTATATCTCCCTAGTTGCTATTGAAACCTATCAATTGCCCTACCCTAGCATTGGCACCCACGAAAATAGCTTCATAGGCCATCTTCTCTCTATTCCCCCCCCCCCCCCCCCCCCCTCCCTGTTGCTAGTGGAACCTCATTACTGTCCTTTGATCATTCTTCCCTTCCCACCTCTTCAAATCACAATTGTGAAGGCGTCAATATGTACCCCAGCTTCATTGGAATGTGCTGGGTTGGTCTGAGCTTGAGTTTTAGTGGAAATCTCTACCACAAGCTAAAGACTCCAGGCCCAAGGCCAAGCTATGCTGTGTTTGGACTATCATCATGTAAGCCCTTATATCAAGATTGGGATGGCTTGGTCGATGCCTAGGTTTAGACCCCAAAAATTTATATTTGTAGCTAAGAATTTACAAGAACTCATGAAAATGAAAGAAAATCAACCATGATGCCATGCCATTGTTTAATTCCCATGCCGAACTTTAAACCATGAAGTCCTTCAATTCATGTGCTTAACTCTAAAACCCATAGAAATCCTTTAATTCCCATGTTTGGAGACTGGAAAAGACCCCATTTGGATCTAATCAAGGAGACAACCTTTACTCTAAGAGGCCACATCACCACCCTCCTTTGCTATACCAAAATGAATCTTGTTACACTCATCCAAGTTGGCCTTTCAGCTGCAACCATCTTCTTAGAAAGAAACAACTCGCACCTTAGTTCCTTACAAATGCCAATTCCCTCAAACCTTGGGCTCTTTCCATTCCAAACCCATCTAGGCATGGGACCTAGTCGTCCATCTCAGCTGCTTTTACACCTCTGCACCGTCTTCCTATTAACTTAAAAGCTGTAGAGGCACCCATCTTTTCTTTAGATAAATTTGGACTATCAACCTCAAACTCTTTGATTTTGATATCAATGTATGCACTCACATTTGTATAACACTTGTAACTATTAACCCTCCTCCAAGATAAAATAGTGGACCTTCTAACAATGGAATCTTCTCATATTCTTTGTTTCATGATGAAATCTGATGTTGTCATGTTTGACTCTCTCAAAAGTAGTAGTCCCTTTTCTTCATTTCCCACAGTGTGAGATGTGGAATTTTACTGAAGTTTGACTCTCTCAAGGATCTTTGTTGAATTGATTTGGTCTTTTAGTTTTTTATTTTTATTTTTTCTTTAATCTATACCTACAAACATATATTGTCTCTTAGGTTATGTCTAATTTACTAATAAACCCTGAATAAGTGCTGAATAAGGGGTTTATTCAGCCAAACTCCAAAATTATGTTCATCTTTAACCAACAAAATTTTATCTCAGTCAGTGGGTACAAAACCACATGAACTTGCATAAATCTTTCTGGTCAGGATGAGTCAAATAATTTTATTCAACTTTTTGAAAAATCTTTTGTTCATCTTCAATTCCTGAGAAGTCAGCAGTACGTGTATTTCAGCTTATTTAACCAAACAACATTTGCAGCTATTATAGTTTATTCTGGACTATTTGACCAGACAGAATTAAGAACTTATTCATGCAAAAAAGGGACAAAGTTGAATACTTAAAGACTGCAGAGAAATAAAATAACTTATTCTGTTTTCTCTGTTCGTGAACCAAACGTAACCTTAGTGCATGATACTGTCCACCTTGGAATCTTCCTTTTTTAAGGCCCCATTTCCCTTCTCTCCCTTTCTTATTTGTTTTTCCATACACCTAAAGTGATATCTTTTTACAGGCTTATGCCAGCGTGTGGATCTTTATTTATTTATTAATTTATTGCTTATGCTAAGAATCTATGTTTTTTAAACAATATTAATGTTTTATTAATATGTAAATTACTTTTTATATATTTTTTCTAAGATATAATATCACTGCTTGTTGCTTATACAGCCATATGTAAAGGTAAAATGCTTTGGCTCACCTTATTTCATTTCAGTGTTTAATTACTGAGAAGCCATTTTTCCATCAGGTATAAGAATATTTCTTAAGTAGTTCTTTTTTTCCTTTTCTGTCATGTCTAGCATTTACTTGATAGGCTGCATTCTGTTCTTTGATCTCATTTCTTAGGAATTGGTTTTCATTAATTACATTATTATCTTTAACAAATGAATGTTAAAATAATTCAGTTACGACCCGCTCTTTCTACTGTTTGCATTAGTCTTACTGTGCACTGTGCATAGAAGGGGCTATTGTCCATTAAGGCTTGTTCATGCTAGTTGATGCTTATTAGAGCTGAATTTTCTTTCTTCTTGTAGTAGTTGTAGTTGTCATTGGAATTTTTAAAGTTTTTCTTGTATGAACATTATTTTGATGTTTGTTGTTTAATGTTGTTAGGGTGGGAGATGTGTTTTCATGATGTTTTGTAGTTACTAGAACATGCTTGTTTTTAGAATAGATGTACACTTACATATTCGTGACATTGGTATGTAGTTGTTTAATTGCCTCTTTTGTGATATATATATATATATATATATATATATATATATATATATATATATATAGAGAGAGAGAGAGAGAGAGAGAGAGAGAGGACTTGTTTATATTCAAATTATCCAAGTCTAAGATCTGGCTATTTCTTCCACCCTTAGATCCACACATATTCCAAAATCACTCCATTTTTTTTATTTTTTAATCTTTAGGATTCGTGAATTCTGTGGATCCAAAGATGGATGAGGTTACCAGATTTAAGCTGGGCTATATTTGAATGTAGCCAAGAATGGGAGAGGCTATCACAGTTGTTTTATTCTCTGATCGGTCCATGAATTTGTCTGCCGAGAATGAAGATAAAAATCCGATATTGTGGGGATGCTCTGGATAAAATTGGTAATTCCTGTGGTTGGTCCACCTTATATGCTATTATAGTCATTACATGATCTGTTATGTTTGTATTGTTTCTGAGATGAGACACCATCAGAATCAGTATTTCTTTGATAAAAGGCAAGACGTTATTCAATACACCTGCATATAAGCCTATAGAAGAAATTTTTTGATGGTTTGAGGTTTTTAATTGACTCTAGCTGATATATCTGGCTGTCTATCAAATTGCTTTATTTCTAATATTCATAATTAGTGTTATTGTTACAGCTTTTATGGGTGGCTATGGTGAGAAGTATGAGGAGATTGATTATTTCTAGGAGTAAAACCAGCTCACAAATGGAGATATCAACATGTACTAACTAACATAGTTGGATATTAAATGATGTATATCCATGTAAATCTCTAGTCCTGATATTTCCTTCCATGCCATGGATCAAAGGGAAAGATCAGAATGTCTATCCCAAGGTCAAAGGAGAAAGTTATCTTTCTTATAATAATTAATTTTTTGATGCCAACTTTAAATGATACTGCTCTCCTGGTGCCCTGTGTAATATTATTCACTTCATCAGTGTCATGCAAATATTGGTTTTTGTGAAATTATTGACACAAGATGCTGAACACTCCTTAACATGATAACCTTTTGATTCCTCTTATACAAGGCTATCATATATTTCAGCTTATTGAGAAGAACATTTTTCTCTGTCATCTTAAAATTTCATTCTTCTAGCGAAAATTTTTATGTGTACCGTCACCTCTTTCGATGATTTTGATTGTGCCAGGAAGGAACTGGTCCAATTGATTGTATGTTATATAGGCACATCCAAACAAACTAATGCTTGGACTTGCATATGCTTCGTGGTTTCTGTTTGAAAGCTTCAATGTAAGATACTTTGTGGCTTTGGCAAATCTGTGACTGCAGTCCATGTCTTACCATTTCTTTAGGAGATCTGGAAAAGACAACCTCTTCAGGTGCACATATGTTCTCCCTGATGGTATTACGCATACAAAAGGTTATGTCAAAGACTTGGATGAAGCACGAAGGTATCTTTCTCTGCCAGATGGAAGCTTAGCTACACAGTGTGGGCAGAAGGAAGTAATAGAACTTCAAGATGATACAGAGAAACCTGATGATCGGAGGAGAATCGACTTGACAAAAAATGTAGCATCTAAAACTGCTTTGGCAAAAAGAAATCCTCTAGTTTTGCTCTCTAAGGAATTCTTTCACTGTGCAGGAATTCAACTTGACTAATGAGCGTTTTCTTGTACCTGAGATGCTCTTTCGGCCTGCTGATTTGGGTTTGTATTACTTAAAACTATGGAGATTACATACCATTATAGTTAGCCTTTTGCTGACAACATCTATCTCTGGTGGATATATCTAAGCACTCCTGGGCTTCCACCATTACAAGCATGCCGCAAAACAATTGGATCATGCTGATGATGTGGCTGAACTCATCACCGGATCCTGCCTGCTACTTCGCAAATACTAGCATGTGCTACCACAAACCCATTGCAAAGAAAATATAACCATAAGTGTATTAAATGTTGTATATCTAAATCATTTTGCACATATTTGTTGTTTCATTTAGCTAAAATTGCAGAATGTTTCTCTAGACACTGCTGCCCGAGCCATTAGATATGATTTACTATCTTTAAAATATTTAAATAAAAATCATCTGAGTCGAAGATCCCTAGTCTATATACGTATGATGTATGGTGCATATGTGCGTGCGTGTGTGTATATATATATATATATATATATATATATATATATATGAGAGTGTGTGCATGCGTATACATATATATATATGTGTATATATGTGTACATGCTTGCATGCAAATGTACATACACAAACACAAAAAGAGCAGTACACAAATGGATACTAAGAGTATCGGGCACATGTTTTAATAATCCTATCGTTTGTGCATATGTGTATATATGTGTACATGCTTGCATGCAAATGTACATACACAAACACAAAAAGAGCAGTACACAAATGGATACTAAGAGTATCGGGCACATGTTTTAATAATCCTATCGTTTGTGCATTTGGTTACTTTTCTGGGCCTGTCAGGGCTCTGCCGCTGATGTTAGTTCGTAAAGTGCTTTACGCAGAATCCTTTTCTGGATCTTTACAGGTATGAATCAAGCTGGACTAGCTGAATGCATCGTCCGTGCTGTTAGTTCATGCCATCCTTATCTTCATCCTGTGCTTTTTGAGAGGTAATCATATTTGGTAACATTTTCTGTAGAAATGCATTTCTTGTTCAATTGTATAATTAAGGTAATCTATTTTAGCTTTTGACTACCTGTGTGTGGCCTTGCCCTTTTGCAGCATCATATTGACCGGTGGAAGCACATTGTTTCCTCAATTTACAGAACGGCTGTAAGCTTATATGTCACTACTTGACATGATTCTGAGGCATGTCATTCTTTGACATCTTATTTTTATGATGACAGAGAAAGGGAGCTACGGCCTCTTGTACCTGATAATTATCAAGTGAGGATTACTACTCAAGAAGAGTATGGCCAATCTATGATTAAGCTTCTTCATATCTATTTATTTATTTTTTCTTTGATACTTATACTAAGCTGCCTGTCGATCAGTCCTATTTTAGGTGTATGGCGGGGTGGCTCACTTTTGGCATCTAGTCCTGATTTTGAATCGATGTGCATCACGAAGTCGGAGTATGAAGAGATTGGAACAACCCGCAGCCGACGCCGTTTCTTTCACTGAATATCTGCTTTGGAAGGTTAGGATGCTAGCAACTATTTCTGCCTTTGATGACATGCATGCGGAAGAGCACATAGTAGGAATTTTATGCAGTGGCAATTTGAAATATCATTGAATTGAAAGCAAGCTACAAGTTCATATGATGTCAATTTTTTATCCGAAACAAGTGCATGTTTTAAGAAATCCATGCTGCCTCAGATAGCCACTGTTTACTCTTGTTACCAGCTACGCGTATTATATGACAGGACGGGTAGGAGGCTCCTTGAACAAGGTTATATGGTCGGATCCTAGCTTGCTCGATACGCTATTAAGGCATGACGGTCATGTGACTTGCTGGCAGCTTTAAAAGCCTGCATTAAGCTGTTTCAAACTCCGGTTTGAAGTTCCATGAATGAATCTGTTAGGAATTACGTATATTTTAGAATTACATATATTTTATATTAAGTATATTTTATATGAATCAAATTCATATAACACTCAGTGAAAGATAAAAATAAATACAAATTTAATTTTTAAAGCCCAAGATTCTCGGAGAACAAATTCAGTTAACAAAAAATAATATATGATTAAATAATAGATCATACCTATGTTCTTTATTGAGGATGAAGTTCGATAAAGTCGGTAAATGATTTATTACTAGCCGTTCATGTATTCGGCCTCTAATGATGAATCTTTGGATGACGTCCTTTCAGAATTGGATGATAACCTTCTTGCGAGAAGTGCTAGTGTTTTTTTTTTTTTTTAATTAATTTTTTAAATCAAGAAAAATTTCTTGATCAAGATCTTGATCAATCAAAAAAGAGAAAAGGATGTTCTAAAGAGAGAAAGGACGTTCTAGAGAGAAAAAGTAGGTGTTAGGCATCTAAGAGAGAGATGGAAGGAGTTAGGCATGCCTTTCGAAGGGGTATCTCTTTCCTTTTTATACATGAAAAGAAGGTTGTGTGGTTTCATAAAAGGAAAATTTTATTTCAACCACATAACCATTCAATCATATCAAGTTGATAACAAATTATCTTGTTATCACGATAATGTTAGGATTACAACCATCAAACCACATCCCTAAAAAATAGGAAATTGGTTATCCCATGAAACCAACGTTGCAACCTTGCATTTGGCTTCATGATGACGCCCCAAATTATGGGGTTTCCTTCTTCATGACGTGGAGATGGGTCATGTCCATCACATGTGCATGGATCCATCCTTCACGTGGTACGATCTCAGCCTTCGGCTCAATTGGGTTTCCACGAATCAAATCATGCCATCATATGGATCCAATTAAATATCATATTATTAATCTCAATTAATCTAAGCCATCCACATGGATTAAGCCTAATTAATAGATTTCATATGTACATCACATGTACAAAAGGTCTTTCTTTTGAACACAAAATTCTTTTCTCTATGATGAATCCTATTCATCAATTTCATGCTCTCATTAAGATTGAGTCAAACCTAATCCTAATTAATTGGTCATCTAATTTGAATTAAGTCCAACTTAATTCCCATTTTAACTTCATCCAAAATCTTCTTAATGCGTGTAACCCATTAGGTCCCTTGACACGTTGGTAATAATCATGTCCCTAATATTGGTCACTAAGGACGACTTGATCAACATCTTGTCCAAGTCAATTCTTTAACCAAATCAACTCTTTGATTAAGTCAAAGAATCCATGATTATAGATCATGAGCGGCCTCCAGCAAAGCATCATGACCACCTAAGTGTTAAAGGTTTGTTGACGTGGTCATCAACACCTGTCCATGAACGGTTACCGTACGATTCAATCCCTTCGTCATATATCTCAGATCAATCAGTGGTATGTAATTTGTTAACTATGTAATTGATCTTTGTTTACTTGATCTCATAAAAATTGACTCATATGAATTAGAACTTCGAAACCATTTCGAATTCCAACTCAACCTTGCAAGGATTTAACAGTCAATTTAATCCATTAAGTGACCGTGGGATATAATCCTTTCTATCAAGGAAGACAAATCATGTCTTGATCAAACACCATCTTTATGTACTTCATGTCATACCCAATTGACACTATATTTGTCATCCGTGGCTAGAGCGACGTTTGCATGTCGTCAAAGCATGACATTCCACATATGAGGTGCAATGAAGATATCAAGTCAAAGAATCACTCGCACCACCGTCATCAGATCAACCATCGACACTATATAGAATATCATATAGGATCTCTGTGCGGGTCATCCAATGCAGCGTTACAATAACGAACATCCACACACCTATCAAAGTATCTCCATACTTCAGCTTGTGAGATTAGCCGCTCACCACAAGGGTGAAGATATGCAATGTGTGCTAGTCTCATCGGTGTTCGACAGTGCCCAGTCCTGTCTACGCATCGACTAGGGAAATTTAAAGAATCGAACCATAATGTGCAATTTTGGATCTCACAATTTATAATCTTATTACAAATTTCAAATGCACAGTTCACATCCTTTTGGACTTTATCTCACAGGTTATATATATATATATATATATACATCCGGATAGATAAAGAAACTAATAAATTTGATTTGCATTCATAAAGAAATATGTACAAACTAGCATCTAATCCAATTGGATATAGGGTACATACTAACAATCTCCCACTTGCACTAAGTCAATCACCCATGTATCTAATACCAAGTGACTGGCATGACTATCATGCTTTGTTGCGGTAGGACTTTAGTGAACGGATCGGCAATATTGTCATCCGTGGGGACTCGTTCTACTTTTATATCATTTCGTTCAATGATTTCTCTAATTACATGATATCTTCTAAGTACATGTTTGGACCTCTAATGAGACCTTGGCTCCTTAGCTTGCGCAATAGCTCCATTGTTATCACAATATAAGAATACTATATTAACAATGCTTGGAACCACTCCAAGTTTAGTGATAAACTTTTTGATCCAAACTGCTTCTTTAGCTGCATCTGATGCTACAATATACTCGGCTTCAGTCGTAGAGTCGGTGATCATCTCCTGCTTGGAACTCTTCCAGCTGACTGCACCACCATTGAGTGTGAACACATAGCCTGATTGTGATTTATAATAATCTCTATCATACTGAAAACTAGAATCTGTGTAACCCCGAACTATAAGGTCGGGTCCTCCATAAACCAAGAACGTATCCTTAGTTCTTCGCAAGTACTTAAGGATATTCTTGACTGCCATCCAATGTTTCTTACTAAGATTTGCTTGATATCTACTCGTGATACTCAAGGCATAAGAAACATCAGACATCGTACATAGCATCGCATACATAATGGATCCAATTACTGATGCTTATGGTATCCTGTCCATGTACTCTCTTTCTTCTTGGGTCTTAGGATTCATGTCCTTGGAGAGATGTACACCATGCGACATTGGCAGGAATCCCTTCTTGGATTCCTTCATGCTAAACTGTTTTAACATCTTATCTATGTGCGTGGATTGGGTCAATCCAAGCAACCTTCTAGATCTATCTCTATAGATCTTTATAACAAGTATATAGATTGCTTCTCCCAAATCTTCATGGAGAATTTACCTGACAACCAATCCTTCACTTCTTTAAGGAAGGATACATTGTTTCCTATTAATAATATGTCATCCACATATAATATCAAAAAACAATATCACTCCCACTAACCTTCTTGTACACATATGGATCATCCTCATTTTTGATGAAATCAAACTCTTTGATTGTCACATCAAATCGGATGTTCCAACTTCTAGAGGCTTGCTTAAGTCCATAAATAGACCTTTGTAGCTTGTACACTTTCGTATGATCTATGGATTCAAAACCCTATGGTTGTGTTATATACACATTTCCTCTAAATTTTTATTTAGGAAGGCAGTCTTGACATCCATATGCCAGATCTCAGTCAAAATATGCTGCTATTGCAAGCAAAATCTTTATGGACTTATGCATGGCTACAGGTGAAAAGGTTTCATCAAAGTCAACACATTGTTTTTGCTTTTAACCTTTTGTAACTAGTCTTGCCTTATAGGTAATCACATTACCATCCATGTCGGTCTTCTTCTTGAAAACCTATTTGCACCCAATGGGTTTTACCCCTTCAGGTGGATCAATCAAGGTCTATACCTGGTTGTCATACATGAAGTCCATCTCAGATTTTATGGCCTCAAGCCATCTCTCAGAGTCAATATTAGACATTGCCTCCTTGTAGTTGGTAGGCTCATCATCCTCTATAAGAAATGCATATCTCTTAGGGATGTAAATTGTCCTACTAAATCTACGTAGCTGTGTGTACTTGAGCCACCTGTTGCTTTTCATGCAATGTCTGCCTGAATGTGGGTTGAGTCTTCTACTCAACTCCCACTGTATTCGGCATATGCTCCCTTCCATCTAATGGGTCTATATTAATTTGTGGTTTTGAGCTTCACTAAGTTCAATCTTACTCCCACTACCCATTGTGAGAATCTCATTCTCTATAAATATGGCATGCCTTGAGACAAACACCTTTTTCTCACGTGGGTGGTAGAAGTAACATCCTTTTGTTTGTTTTGGATATCCCATAAAATTGCATTTATCAGATCTAGCTTCAAGCTTGTCTGATTTATTACGCTTCACATAAGCGTAACAAGCCCCAAACCCTTAAATGATTAAGGGATTGTTTCTTTCCATACCATATCTCATAGGGAGTGGAGTTGACCGATTTAGATGGAACTTGGTTTAAGGAATATTCGGTAGTGTCTAGCGCATAACCCCAAAACATTTTTAAAAGATATGCAAGGCTCATCATGGAACGTACCATGTCTAACAGTGTGCGATTTCTCCTTTCTGACACACCATTATGCTATGGTGTACCATAAGGGTGTACCAGGAGGAGTTCATTGAGGAAGAATCCTATTCTCCTTCAAATAATCTATGAACTCATGGCTTAAATATTCACCATCTTAATCTGATCAAAGTATCTTAATACTCTTGTCAGTTTATTTTTTATTTCACATCTATATTCTTTGAACTTTTCAAAGGCTTCAGATTTGTGCTTCATCAGATATACATAACCATATCTACTATGGTCATCTATGAACATGATGAAATAAGAAAAACCTCCTATGGCTTGAATGTTGATAGGTCCACATACATCCGAATGTACTAAACCCAAACATTCAGTTGCTCGCTCGCCTTTCCGGTAAAAGGTGACTTGGTCATCTTGCCAAGTAAACATGACTCGCATTCCTCAAATGATTCCCAATCGAATGAGCCTAAGTATCCATCTTTATGTAACTTGGTTAAACGAGTTCCATTTACATGGCTTAAGCGACCATGCCATAGGTACGAATCCCTAGAATTATTTGATTTTAATCTTTTTGATTCAATATTGAGAATATGAGCTTGAAGATTAAGAACATAAATTCCGTTGAACAATTTAGCAGAACCAAAGAACATTTTGTTTCAAAAAATAGAAATACTTTTATTTCCAATTTCAAAAGAATACCCATTCATTACTAAACATGAAACGGATATGATATTCTTTGTTATATTCGATACAAAGTAACAATTACTAAGTTCTATTACAAGCCCTGTGGGTAAAGATAAAAATCAAATTCCTACAGCTAGCAACCTTTGCTTCATTTCTCATGCGCAGAATCACTTCATCCTTCCTCAGTCTTCTACTGTTTCTTATCATCGAATATTAATACAAATATGAGACGCACAACCGGTATCCAATACCCAAGTGGAATAAAAAGTAATAGAAGAAAACATCTCAATTATGAATGTACTTGATGTTGAAATATCAGTATGCTTCTTTTCTTTTAGACTTGCCACATAAGCCCTGCAGTTACGCTTCCAATGCCCATCCTTGCCACAGAAGTGACATTTTCTTTGGCTGCATCCTTCTTAGCTATATTCTTCTTAATGCCCTTTGTTCGCTTGGTTGTCTTGGCCTTTTGGGCCTTATTCTTCTTCAGACGCTTCTTCTGAGTGCTCGAAGATTCTACAACCATCAATTACCCTTTATCCTTTTTGATGCTAGGCTCAGCATTAGTCAGCATATTTGCAAGCTCTGGCAATGTAGCCTCAAGCCTGTTCATATTGAAATTCAACACAAAATACGAATAGCTAGGAGGCAATAACCGTAAAACCAAGTCATGGTCCATTAGGAAACCTAATCGTGCTAACTTTTTAATTAAATTGATCATTTTTAGCACGTGTTCACCCACTGATGAACCTTCAGTCATTTTGCACTGAAACAGCTCTTTGGAGGTCTGAAACCTCTCATAGCAAAATTGTGCACCAAACAACTCTTGCAGGTGCGATAAAATCTCATGAGCATTTAAATGCTCATGTTGTTTTTGAAGATTTGGTGACATAGATGCCAACATCAAGCATGTGGCCATCTCTTCAGCATCTCTATGCCGATTGTATGCCAAGAACTTCAGTTGGAGCATCCGCAGGTGGGACCTCTGATGCTGCCTCATCAAGGACATATAGGATTTTCTCAGATCGTAGAACGATCTTGATATTCCTTAGCCAATCAGGAAAATTAGGTCCGGCTAGCTTGTTGGATTCTAGGATACCTCTGAGATTGATGTTCACACTCATAGTGTCTCTAATAATTGAGAAGAAAATAGAATGAGTCAATTATTATGAATGCAAATCATCGATTTAATATGGAATTTTAAAATTTTAATTAAATCGATTACTCCCACTATTTTATCGAGCTCAATATCCCTCTCTATTAATCTCGAAAAATTATCAAATAATTTTCTAGTGGGCTAGGACCCTCAAATTGACTTACCTTGACCTTGGCTATGGTACAACAAATCTTAGTAAGCCAAATTCGATAGATTTTTATCAATCACATCAAATGTGACTCCTAGATCATTTAGGGGACATTGCCTTGTCAATCACATCTGATGCGATCACCCTAAACATTGCCTCTAATTAGACTGACCCTGACTATGGCCAATTATGCCAGCTAACCTAGTCAAGTCAACCCATTGTTTCCCAATTAACTCTCATAGGTTCACTTGATCTTGGCTATGGCACAGCAAATCTCATGCCCTAATGATTTTGTATCATGTGAACAATGGAAGGCTAATTACTTAATATTCGTGAAGGGATTTAGCGCATCTAGGTCCCATCATGCATGTACAACATTTATATCATGCTAGGTTACATATCCTATATGTGAATTTTAGATTAATTTTAATTAACTTAAATTTCATAAGATCCAATCTTATGATTGTGACTCCTAATCAAATTAGGATCCTGATCACTATCTAATTTAGGAACCCTAATTATGTGACCAAATCAATTGCTATCATCATGATTAACCTTAATTGATATAATCAATTAAGAGCTTTTCTTAATAATGGCCAGATCAGCTGATCAATGAGGTCCTATTTAGCATATCCTTCGATCCCATTGAATGGGTTTTCTCAGGCAGCGAACAGAGCAATTAAAAACTATGATCGCACATTTCTAGACACCAATGTAGTTAAGCCCAATTGATTAGATCAATTATGGGATCATAGGATCAAACAATGATATGGTTAAGTCTACTTTTTTCTAAACCTTGTCATCTATTACACATTATGATAAGATAAGATAGTGATCTTTAGAGATTTATGATAAGTGTCAAATATTTTATAATAATTTATTTTAAATATTTATCTTATCATTATATGGTATGATAAATTTGTTTTCATCATATGAAAATCCTAATTGGTCTCTATCATAACATCCCTAACATAATAACATATCAAAATTTAAAATTTTAATTTTAATCTTGATTATCATGTTATCATAATATAATTATTTTAGATTTAATCACGTTATTTATCATGTCAAAATTAAATTCTAAACATGATATGTTAAATTTCAGCCTTTATGATTATGTCACACATAAATTATAATTTTTAATTTTTAACAGGATCAAATCTAAATAATTCACGTTTATTATCATATAATATACTTATTAAATATTTAATCTTCATCAATATAATTATTTCAGATTTTAATCACATTATTTATCATGTCAAAATTAAATTCTAAACATGATATTTAAATTTCAGCCTTTATGATTATGCCACACATAAATCATAATTTTTAATTTTTAACATGATCAAATCTAAATAATTCACATTTATTATCATATAATAAACTTATTAAATATTTAATCTTCATCAATATAATTATTTTAGATTTTAATCACATTATTTATCATGTCAAAATTAAATTCTAAACATGATATGTTAAATTTCAGTCTTTATGATTATGTCACACATAAATCATAATTTTTAATTTTTAATATGATCAAATCTAAATAATTCACTTTTATTATCGTATAATAAACTTATTAAATATTTAATCTTCATCATATGGCAAGATTTATATTTTACATAGCATGTAAAATTTAGATCTATGTATATAAAAATTAGAGCTCAGGTAATCTATCAAATTAACTGAACTTGAAGCCTGAGTTGGCTCTGATACCACTTGTTGGGACATACGTATATTTTATATGAATCAAATTCATATAACACGCAGCGGAAGATAAAAATAAATACGAATTTAATTTCCAAAGCCCAAGATCCTCAGGGAACAAATTTAGTTAACAAAAATAATACATGATTAAATAATAGATCATACATGTATTCTTTATTAGTGATGAAGCTCGATGAAGCTGGTAAACGATTTACCACTAGCCGTCCATGCGTCCGGCCTCTAATGGTGATCCACACGAAGATCTTTGGATGATGTCCTCCCAGGATTGGATGATAACCTTCTTGCGAGGAGTGCTAACTCCTCTTTTCTTTTTCAATTGATTTCCCAAATCAAGAAAAATTGCTTGATCAAGATCAAATCTTGATCAATCAAGAGAGAGAAAGGACGTCCTAGGGAGAGAAAGGACGTTTTAGAGGAAGAAGTAGGTGTTAGGCATCCAAGAGAGAGAAGGAATGAGTTAGGCATGTCTCTCGAAGGGGGTATCTCTTTCCTTTTTATACATGAAAGAAGATTGTGTGGTTCCATAAAAAGGGGAATTTTATTTCAACCATCTAACCATTCAATCATATGATATTAAGTTGATAACAAATTATCCTAACAAATTTAGGATATTTGTTATCATGATAATGTTAGGATTACAACCATCAAACCATATCCCTAAAAAATAGGAAATTGGTTATCCCATGAAACCAACGTCGCAACCTTGCATTTGGCTTCATGATGATGCCCCAAATCATAGGGTTTCCTCCTCCATGACGTGGAGATGGGTCATGTCCATCACATGGGCATGGATCCATCCTCCATGTGACATGATCTCAGCCTTCAGCTCAATTGGGTTTTCACGAATCAAATCATGCCATCATATGGATCCAATTACATACCATATTATTAATCTCAATTAATCTAAGCCATCCATCACATGGATCAAGCCTAATTAATGGATTTCATATGTACATCACATGTACAAAATGTCTCTCTTTGAACACACAATTCTTTTCTCTATGATGAATCATATTCATCAATTTCATGTTCTCTCGTTAAGATTGAGTCAAACCCAATTCTAATTAATTGGTCATCTAATTTGAATTAAGTCCAACTTAATTTTCATTTTAACTTCATCCAAAATCTCCTTAATGCGTGTGACCCATTAGGTCCCTTGACACATTGGTAATAATCATGTCCCTAATATTGACCCTAAGGATGACTTGATCAACACCTTGTCCAAATCAATTCTTTAACCAAATCAACTCTTTGATTAAGTCAAATAATCCATGATTATAGATCATGAGCGACTTCTAGCAAAGCATCATGATCACCCAAGTGTTAAGGGTTTGTTGACGTGGTCATCAACACCTATCCATGAACGGTTACCGTATGATTCAATCCCTTTGTCACATATCCCAAATCAATCAGTGGTATGGAATATGTCAACCATGTAATTAATCTTTGTTTACTTGATCTCATAAAAATTGACTCATATGAATTAGAACTTCGAAACCATTTCGAATTCCAACTCAACCTTGCAAGGATTTAATAGTCAATTTAATCCATCAAGTGGCCATAGGATACAATTATCCCTTTCTATTAAGAGAGATGGATCCTATCTTGATCAAACACCACCTTCATGTGCTTCATGTCATATCCAATCGACATCATATTTGTCATCCGTGACTAGAGCGACGTTTGCATGTCGTCAAAGCATGACATTCCACGTATGAGGTGCAATAAAGATCTCAAGTCAAATGATCACTCGCACCACTGTCATCAGAGATCAACCATCGATACTATATAGAATATCCGTATGGAATCTCTCTGCGGGTCATCCAATGTAGCGTTACAATAACGAATATCCATACACCTATTCAAGTATCTCCATACTTCAGCTTGCGAGATCAGCTGCTCACCACAAGGGTGAAGATATGCAATGTATGCTAGTCTCATCGGCGTTCGACAATGCCTAGTCCTGTCTACGCATTGACTAGGAAAATTTAAAGAATCGAACCATAATGTGCAATTTTGGATCTCAAAATTTGTAATATTTATTACAAATTTCATATGCATAGTTCACATCCTTTTGGACTTTATCTCAGGTAAAATATCTAATACATATATATATATATATATCACACCCGGATAGATAAAGAAACTAATAAATTTGATTTACATTAATAAAGAAATGTGTATAAACTAGCATCTAATCCAATTGGATTTAGGGCATGCACTAACAGAACCTTCACCACCACCGTGCACGAAGTTTCTGTATGGCATAATGCTATTTTGTCTCTACGCTGGTTTCAGGATCGCCAATTTTGTAGGAGCACCGGAATTAGATATGCTAGAATCCTGAATTCTAAAGGGCGATGCCTCATGAAACTGGAATTTTCTTTGTTTAACATGATCCTTGATAGGGAGGATTTGTGGCATTGCAATATGACATGTATTATATATGAAAGAGTGCCTGTTTTTTTTAATGCTTCAGACCAGATCTGGTTCGTTAACGGATGAATGCTTTAATTTTTATTTATATTATTTAAATTAATAGCTTTTATTTTTCAAATACATTTTGAATTATTCTGTGGAGGACATGAACACTTTTGGCTTTCTAGCAGCTATTTGTAACACTTCTTTATGCAATGGAACGAGGCAACAGCTTACCCAGAAACAAAAACTCTGTAGAAAGAACTTATGGACACTCAATTAATAATTAATGCCAATATTTTATGACTAGTGTAGATTTTCCAAAATACGGAATAAATGTGAATTTAATATAATATTTTGTTGCCATATGTATTTCTACTAATGTATTTAATATTCTTTCACCTGAAAAAATTCTTTTCAAATTTTTTTCTATATTTTTAATTGGTGTAGTATTATCATATAGTTCCATCGGATTGATCATAGTGCAACTCCTTGCATGTGTACGCTTGGCTCTCTTTTGTTTAAATATAATTGGCTTGTTCTTTTTTAATTTTTCCTTTTTTTTTTTTTTTGCTTCTTTTTTTTATTGTTTTATTCCATTTTATAAAATTTCTTTTTGTTGTTTTTCCCCTTTTTTTGCTTTCATTTTTGTCATTTTTGATTTCATTTTTATAACTTTTCATTTTTCTTTTTCTTTTTCTTTTTCTATTTTTTAACTTTCATTTTATTCCTCATGTTTAGCTTTTTTTTTTTTTGCTTTCATTTTATAATGAATGTTTGGTTTTTTTTGCTTTTAGTTTTAAAATTTTCTTTTTTTTTTTTCTTTTTCTTTCATCTTATGACAAAAGTTTGACTCTTTAATTTCATAACGAATGTTTAGCTTTTTTTTTTATTTTTTCATTATAAGTTTTTATTTTTTTATTTTTTATTTTATAATGAATCATAATATTTTAAAATTTCAACTCACATTTATTTCTTATTTCTTTTTTGTTTTAAAATTTTCATTTTTATTTTATAAATTTTCTGCTTTTTTTTCTTTCATTTTATAATGAGTCATATTTTTTTAATTTCAAGTCATAATTGGATTTTTTTTCTTTATTTTTTTATTTTATAATAAATGTTTGTATTTTAAAATGAATTATAGTTTATCTTTTTTATTTCAACTCAAGTTTGGCTCTCTTTTTTTTCTTTTTTTTTTCTTTCATTTAACAAAAAGCATAACGGTAGAATCAAGAATTTTCTCCCAAATAATAAAAATGAAAGTTGAGCTTGTGCTAGAAATGAAAGTGCGGCTTAAAAATTTATATTCAACTCATCTAAGCATTTTTTTCGACTACACGACTTAAAAATTTATATATGTAAATATTATATTAAATCCCTATTTAATATTTAAAATAAATTTAAAATATTTAATTATATTAGCTATATAAAAATAAAATATAAGGATATATAAAAATATGATAAATAATGATAGAGATTTCAACACTTTGAAAATTAATTCTTCTCTTTTATACCACCTGAAATCAAAATGTTAGTAAGAACATTATAGTAAGAAATTTTCTTAGGACTACTATAATAATAATTTTCATAATAATATATCTTTAATACAAAGAAGTTTATTTTATTTTGATTGTATTTTTTAAAAAATATTTAAAAATATTTCATCTATTTCTTAATCTATACTTTCAAATCAATTAATTTTTAAAAAATTTAAAAATAATTTAATTTAATACACATATTCTATTTATCTTATATCTTATCTTTAGTTTTTTATTTAAAAATAAAATTTTACAATTTAAATTTAATAATATAATTTTTAAAAGATATAAATTTATATAAATTTATATATTATTTAATTGTTAAATTAAGGAAGTTTTTTTTTGGTATAGGTGGATGATCACACCATTCTAGTGCGAGTCAAGCCCGATATGTCAGAAAATAAAATTTGTTTAAGTACAATTGGGCAAGGGTCTTCCAGCTTTCAGCTTCAGAAATCGGAGTGATAGGCCACCCAGACGGCAATCTACTATTTTGCTGCTGAGTTGGCTTTCTGATAGACATGCTGAATCTGAATTCTGTAAGCATCCTGAAGAGTAGATCGGATGTTGCAAATCAAGGGGTTGATTGGCAGATGATCGCATGAGTCCTATTATAGCCATCAAATAATTATAATAGAATCTCACTTAATAAAAGATTGTGGGCATTAAGGATATAAGTGGCATAGAAGATGCCCGTCCAAGTAGCATAAAGCTTGGCAAGAGGAATAGAGGAGTCGAGAAGGTCGAAGGCCGAATTCCTTTGCCATCAACGTAGCTTCATCAAGACCCATGGATAACAAAAGTCAAACCTGTAAATATGTACCGAACACTCCATTAAAATTGATTTTAGAATCTTCTTTGAGCAACAACAAAAAAAAAAAAAAAAAAAAAAAGGAAAGCGACATTTTGGAATCTTGAGGTTGGCAAAAGGATGCTTAGCTAAGAAAAGAATGGGGAGCGGAGGCATAATTGAAATGACCTTTTTCGCCATGTGTGGGTGCGGAGTGAGATCACATTTTAGAGGCTCCGTGCCGCGGATTGTGCTATGGTGGCCCTGAAAACTTTGCTTGAGACGGCCGCATTCCCTTCCATCCTGTTTTTGTTTTTGTGATGACCAATGTTAATGTTCCCACCCCCGGGGCATGCTTTGCTCATATGCATGACAAGGCGTGCTTCTTTTTGCCTCCTCCTTTAAGAAATGCTGACACGGGGCTGCGCTTCTTCAATTAAATGACGGAGGTAGCCATAGCTGACGGCGATTCTTAAAGAAAGAATTCACTTGCGTTCTGATGACGGGAAAGGGCATAACGCAGGGCTTATTATAGTAAGTGGGTTGGGTTATGATCATCATGTTTTTCATAACATGCGAAGTCTATTACATCGGTCCAAACGCGCAGGTATCTAGGTCGATCGGGAGGAACTCGAACTTTGTCTCTCTCCTACAATATTAATTAACCTTGGCCTTCAACCCAGGGAAAAAAAAAAAGGTCAATTTATAAGTTTCTTTCCAGACTATCTAATGACTAGTCGATGCAGCCAATTGAAAAAAAAAAAAAAAATTGAAACTACTTAGAGCTCCACGCTGTCCAGTCAGTCATGGTTATTAAGATGGTCGAAGAGGTAATATCAGATCGAACAAAGTTTTCTCTCTAAGATCCAAAGAAGGCTAAAAGCTGTTCTTAAATATATATATAGTTGTCTGTGAGCTCTCGATTGCTTTTATGCTTTTTTTGTTGCTTATGCTACCACTATGCTACTGCTTAACTTATATAGTACTGCACTAGTGATTATTAACATACGAGAAATGCCTAAATTAATTGTTTTCTTTAGCTACAGGATCGAGGGGCCAAAAATAGATCTAATCCTATCAACTTGTGGTTAACATGGGATAGATGGCGGTTACCCTTCCAAAAAAAAGAAGAAGAAGAAGAAGAAGAAGAAAAACATACATCGAACGCTGCAAAGCATTAATTAGGAATATTCTTGCTAGTATTATTATGAATGGTGACGGGCCAATTTAGGGAGCGAAAGCGATTCTTCAGAGTTATGGCATCAATCAATTCAACATTTATATTGGACCCGTGGCAAGAAAAATAACATCTCCTTTAACAAAAGCATCTCAAATTAATTTTCCTTCCCATGTGCCAGCTACAAATAAGCATCTGGATGCTATCGTCTGAACATGCTCTATCTCTCTCTCCCATACATACACGCACATACACACAAGAGAGAGCATTTATGTGGACATTGATAGGAGCATAAATTAAGTACGGTCTAATTCAAGCCAAGCTAGCTTAGGCAGCGTGCATGAGAACTTGTTTCTCCTCTAAAATCGATCATATAATGTTAACTTCATGGCCAACTTGGACGTACTTAACGAAATTCAAGACAGTAAACGCTGAACTCTCTGTTCTGCATGTTTGTTGCGAATTTTCAGTTGAACACCATATCGAAAGAAAAAAACAAAGAAAACTCGTCACAGGAAAGCAGTTATAATGCATCTCAACTCCTTCCGTTATTTCATGAGCTATATATTTTGCACTATCTATATGGAAACGGTTGAGGAGTCGGAAGCCTGAAGCTTATACTACATCGATCACTACTCTGTGTGGTAGTGGTAGGAAATAATTTTTTTTTTAAAAAAAAAAAATACTGGCAATGCGGCGCATAGCCGTGCCTTTGCGCTGAACAAGAAAACAAACCCAGGGTTCGACCGAGGAATGAAAGAAAACAAAGAGGGCACGGAGTGAAAAGTTGGGGAGGGGAGCAGAAAAAGGTCAGCAAAAAGGAGGCCGTGTTGAGTTTTCTCCCTCTTTATTTATTTATTTATTTTTCCTGGGGTGGGGAGGTCTAGCGAGAGGAGACTCTGACCAGGCAGGCGGTCGGCGAAAGGGAAGGTGAGAGAGAGAAAAGAAAAAGAACAAACCGAGAACAAAAAGGAAAATGAGGCAGCACGCGAGGTGACCGCGGGTGGTCCGGGTCCAAATGTCACTACCCTGACACTGGTCCTGTAAATACCAAGCATTCACCTCGATCCCGTGCACCAACGCACGCCCGCCCGCCCGCAGCCCGGCTCATGCACCTTCTCTCTCTAGCTAGACGACTGTGAGGGATGAACGGGACGGAGTAATAGCCGCATTAGCTATTAATATAGCAATAACTCGTGTGCCTCTTTTCTTTAATCCCCGCCGCGCGGGTGGGGTTGCTGGCGGTGTGGGAGTCGTCAAGGAGTCCTCGATTGATTCTACTTACCAGCTACTTTAAATACGAAACTTTGACCCCAACATCTATCTATACGCTTCCTTGAGTCTCGGTTCCTCTTGGAGACCCCAGGCTTGCAGGCAACGGTCGACTATCGATCCTATTCCTCCCAGCCCTGCTCGATATACGTACTGAAGATCGGAGGAGGAAGAGATCGAGAAAGAACGTCGGTCAAGACGGGTCTGCCGGTGTGGATGTTGGGTTTGGGTGCGGCTCGCTTGGAGGCCGACATGAACAGCTTAACAGCCCAGCTCTTCCACCAGGTTCCTCCGCTGCCCCCCCCCCCTTTTTTTTTTTTTTCATCCCTCCACTGGAGCTATTTAGTGATCTCCTGGTTAGGTTAGCTTCTTCTTTTGTGTGTGCGTGCGTGCGTGTATATATATTTTTTTCAATAAAAAAGAAAAGGAAACAAAAAAAAAAAAAAAGAAGAAAAAGAGAAGATGGGGAAGCTATCTTATCCCTCTGCTAGATGGCTGATGTGGGTGGGACACGGCGCAGGGAGTGCTGGACGAGCAGTTCACGCAACTGCAGCAGCTGCAGGATGAGTCGTCGCCCAATTTCGTCTCCGAGGTCATCTCTATCTACTTCCGAGAATCGGAGAAGCTCCTCAAGAATCTCAGATCTCTCCTGTACGTAAAACCGTTGCATGCCTGCTCCCATCTCCACGTTCCAATATGTTCCGTTCCACATTGCACGATATATATTTGGTTCTCATCTCCCTTGCGGCTTTTAGTGCTGCTGCATTGCATCTGATACGTACATTTTGTTGCTAACTGGCTTGAGAATGATGTTGTGAGCCTCAGGGCGGACAGGGACTGCACGGACTACAGCAAGATAGGAATACATCTGAACCAGTTGATGGGCAGCAGCTCCAGCGTCGGAGCCAAGCGCGTGAGGAATGTCTGCCTTGCCTTGCGCGCCGCTTCCGAGCACGGCAACTGGTCCGGGTGCGCACCCCCGCTAGCACCAAATGCTACTTTAATTTGTCATCATAGTCCCCACCGTTGTTAATTCGCACACACGACCAATATAAACATGTCGTGCATGGTTACGAGGCGTTAAAAAACAAAAACAAGAACAAGAAGAAGAAAAAGAAAAAAAAAAAAAAAAAAAAAAGACCGCAGCAGCTTTTGGAAGGTGAGATTAGTGTCTCTAGCCTATGGCCTATAGGAGGAGCCGCGCGCTTTTACTGGAGTAAGATAATGGATCGTGCAGAATTAATCCCGTTTGTGGGACTGTGCATTGCAATCCTCAAATGAGTTTTTCTCTGCCGTGCATTGCATTTGCACCAACGTCCCAGTATTTGAGACACGGCTTTAGCTTCTCCTTCCAGTGTTGGTGATGGCGGGAGCCACCTGGCACCGAGCATCCCAGCCAGGAAGAGTCAACCAACAGGGGATGGACAGTCGGTCCTTCAAACCTCTGCCATCGTGTCGGATCCGGAGAAGTGACCGCTGGACCACGCCCCCGTCGCCAGCCCCGATGGTACCGGATGCTTGGGTACCCTCACTAGTTGGTAGTACCTATTGCATGAGACATGCACGCAAGTTTTTTTTTAAAATGTACCGACAACGTCCATCTCGCCTATAATAAATAAATCTGACATTAAAATTTATATTTGAACATTAATCTTCAGATTTATTAAATACAGCTTTAATATTTTTATGATACGTTAAAAAATAAATTAATAATAACAAAAACAAATCGATTTGAATTTTATATGGATGGGTCGGGATCGATCAAGCTATATTTGATGTAGTTTTGCTGCGACAATTAAGCTATTGTTGTGAACATATGATGTGAAGTTTCTTTACGCTGAATGGTCAAAACAATATATGCTATTACATTTTTTTTTAAAAAAACTATCTAATTTTTAGCTATATTAAAATTACTAAATCATAAAAAAATTTAAATATAAATATTTTAGAAATAATGCATCATATATAATTATTTTAATCATTATTTAAATTTAAAAAAAAAAATCTCTTCACCTATCTATCTACCTACTTTCCCGCGCCTCTCTCTCTCTCTACTCGCACGCGCAACATCTCCATTTCAAAATTAGATAATGATGGGAGTTAGCGTACGTGTGCGTCACATATTCGGATGCCAGTTCGACGTTACAATTGCTAGCTACCTCCTCGTTCCCATCCTTTCCCTCCCCTCACCATCACTCGCCTTTCTCGGATGCGACCGAGTTGTCCTGATTTATTTTGCTTGGAATGGTAGAAAGAAACAAATTAAACTTTGCTTGGATTTCTGTGTCCGTGGGGTTTCTTGATTAATGGCTCATTAGTTTAATATTTATGTTTCGATCGTAAAGATGCCTGCGCTCTTTGGAGGTGCTGGAGGACGAGTACTGCTACCTCAAGACCAAACTGCACGAGCTGTTCCAGGTACTGCCTTTTATTTGCGAATAGTTACTGTCACGGCTATCGCTGTTACCAATTCAATTATGTATTTATAACGGGCTAAGCCCGAGACGGGGAGGCTGGTTTTTGAGGCTTTTGATGCACCTGCCAGATGGAGCAGCAGAGAGTGATGGCAGCTGGGGCTAGGTACCAAGCTCTGCTGCCCTGAGGAGGGCTACCTCACGGACTTTGCACCGGAGAGGCGGGGGGAGGAGCCGGGGGCCCTCCCTCTCCATCGCCGTCTCCAATTACGACGCTGTTTGTTATCTTTGCACCAGGATGGTTGCTGCCGGGCGAGCGGAGGGTGAGAGAACGAGTTAAGCTGGCGATGAGGAAGCATGAGAGGGCGGGAATTGAGGGCTGAACGGGGAACCTCTGATGATGGTTGGCTGGTTGTGCATATATATATATATATATATATATATATATATAAAAGACTGTTGAGGGAGGGAGGGAGGAAGGAGGGAGAGGTGGTGTCCGCCAGCTGGTTGTGGCATTATCGTGGTGATGTTATAGCTTTCAGGTTTGTCACATGAATACTGGATCCTTATTTAAGTCTCTTAAATACCCTCCCGTTGCCTCTTCCCAATAATTCAAGTCTGTTGAATAATTCCCGTCGTCGCCTTATTCATGGGCTGTCTGTCTCTATTTATCACGCACGCTCGCGCGCGCTCTCCTCGCTCCCTCTCTCTCTCTCTCTCTCTCTCTCGTGACAGCGAGTTCTATGGCTTATCCGCGAGTGAATGCGGTTAAGTGAATGTGAATTCATTACACCTGGCCCGACGCCGCACGAGTGGAAGCCCACCATCTAGAGGTGCCAACTGCCCATAAAACTCAAATTTTTTTTGATCTTAATCTTAATTCTATTTATAAAATATTAATTTTAATCTTAATTCTAATTTTATTTATAAAATGTTAACTCTAATTTTATTTTTAAAAATTAGGTTCAAATTAAGTTTAAATTTGGATTGATAAAAAAATAAATAAATATAACAATATGAAATAAACAAGCTTGTACAAATAAACTAAAATTTAAAACAAATAAGCTTTACATCACACAAACGAGCTAAAGTTTGAAATGAACAAGCTTCATATTTTAAATTATATATTTAAATATATATATTTTTTATATAAGATCAAATACACACACACGCGGCTTTTCCATACCACTGGAGATTATTCATTCTTCTACCAAAATCAAGAAGAATATTAGTGGCGAAGGAAAACAGTTTGGTACTCATTTTGGTCCTCTCCTCGCAAATGAAACCAACAAAGAGTTTAAAAAACACGGGACAAGGAAACAAAGGAAACACAACGAGATGGCGTGAGAAACGCACCCATCCATACTTGCCTAACTTCCTTCTTGCCGCCCCAATGGGCAATGGGTTGGTCTCCCTGTTTCTCCCCCTACCCTCCCCATTTCCCTCGTTTCACCGCTAAACCCATCGATCCCTCGCACTTCTGCCACCCCATCCTTAATGGCCTTCGCCACCCATCGGCCAAGAAAACTCATCCGTGGTCCGGTGACCTCCGGGAAGTGGACTTCTCCTAGAACTCCCTCAAACTCACCGACTACCGCTCCCCTCCCGCTACGCTCAGGATCGTCGTCTTCTCCCAGAAATGACCTGTCGCCTCCACCCCAAGCGGCATGGAGCGCCACGCCCTCACTCTCCACTCCGCCCTCGCCTTCCGTGGCCACAACGTCCACTTCTTCACCTCCTCCCCACCTCCCACCGAGCACCCTCCTTCCCAGCGTTCCGACTTCCCGCAACTCTACTTCCTTTCCGCCCGCCGGGGCATTGGCGTTGCGACGAGGCCTGGACCCTCTACGAGGTGGAAAGCCCAGACCGGCAGCTCGTTCGATGTGATCCACTTGGATGTAGGGGTGCAACTCGGGCTCATGAAACTCGGGTTTTTCTCAACCCTAACCCTAACCCTATTTATAAAATGTCAACCATAACCCTAACCCTAACCCTATTTGTAAAACCTCAACCCTAACTCTATTTTTAAAAATTGGGTTCGGGTTGAGTTTCGGGTTAGAATTCGGGTTGATAGAAAAAAAATATATGACAATATGAAACAAACAAGCTTAACATTGCACAAATAAGCTAAAGTTTGAAACAAATAAGCTTTATATTGTACAAACAAGCTGAAGTTTGAAACAAACAAGCTTCATATTTTAAATTATATGTCTAAAAATATACATCTTTTACATAAGACTAAACAAAAAAAAGTACATTCTTAAACCAAAACATATTCAAAGTAATTCAAATGTTGCATAACATTTCAATAGCCGCCATATGCATTGATGAAGTCACCTTTATCCTTCAGAAGCAGAAAATATTAAGACGATATAAAGAGCCAGTTAGAAGACCACATAAGTCTGGTATGAGAGATCTTTTCCAAGTAGTGAGACTGCATTCGACATCCAAAGCTCTCTGATTTTTTACTCATCACTCCTTTCGTAGATGTTTTAGTTTTCTGCTCATCACCTCTTCTCAGATGCTTTCATAAAATTTTGGCAAACTTCATATTAGAAGTTACAAATGTCTCAAAGAAGATAATTAAAAAAAAAAAAGATACTAGTTTGGCCCACCAACATTACATGATAAAATGCAATGGTTAAAGGTATATTGCTCATTTTAAAAGGTAATGAAGATTTCGATGGAATGTTCATACCAAGAATAATCACTTTCACAAAACTATTGTCAGCTCTACATACTTTAAACCTAACAACAAGGCTAAATCATCACTTCTACAACACCAGTGGGCCTGCTGCTTATGGCTTTGCGGGTTCGGGTTGACTGCAACCCTAACCCGGCCCAAGTTGCAAATCGGTCCGGGTTCAATCCGGATCCTTCGGGTTTGGGTTAAGCAAATTAGAGTTTGAGTACTGCTGCAAATCGGGTTCTACGGGCCGGGTTCGGGTTGAACCCGGCCCAAGTTGCACCCCTACTTGGATGTATTGCGGGTTAGGTTATCTTGAGTTTGGATTGATCGATTGGATCAATTACAAATCGGTTCAGATTAAATCTGGATCCTTCAAGTTTAGGTTGGACAAATATGAGTTCAAGTACTGCTGCAAATCGAATTCAATGGATCAGATTCGGATTAAATTCGGTCCAAATTGCACCCCTACCACCATCCGTGTTTGATAGTCCCAGTCTACGAGCATCAACGATCTTGCCTTTTTATTCTTTCTTTTATTCAAAGAGAAATAAGAAGAGAGAGAGAGAAAAAGAAAAATAATTTGCAAGTGAAATACGTGCCATACAAGGCTTCCTGCTTATCACCGCCTATTGGCTTTTATTAGTCTTTTTTTTTAGTGCACCCTTTTTTTTGAGCCGTTATTCTATCTAATTGGATGGTTGAGATAAAAAATTTTAGTCAAGAGGGTAGCATTGAGGAAATGGCTTCCATAACATATGCTGTTAATGCCAAATCATCTTTTTTGATCATCCGCGAGCATCCAATCGCCTTCTTCGATGAGCCTAAGATCTTTTGGTAGGCTCCGCTCCAGTTAGGTTCCTGCAAAAAGTTCTGAGGACCGATGATTTCGGTGAGAACCCTTCGATGCTCAAGTAAGTGGTTTGGGTAATAGTTGTGTATTTGAGAGAGCTCGAGAGTTTGAAAGCAAAAAACTCTGTGTGAGCGTTTAAGTATCCATACCTGGTTGGAGATCCCTCTTACCCATTTTACGGATACTCGTGAGCCTCGAGGTGTAATCACTTGGCAGAGAATGATCAGTGTGGAAGCAACGTGATGTGCCTTCCTCGGGGTACATCAGAGCTAGCAGGCCATGTCCCATTCGAAGTGGGTGGCCTTAGCTGGTTAGTGGGCTAAGCCTTGTCAGACACGGTGGCTGTAGAGAGGTTGGTGGGCTAGGTCCCGTTAGATGCGGCGGCCGCAGAGAGGTTGGTGGGCTAAGTTCCGTCAGACGTGGCGGCCGTAGAGATTGGTGGGTCAGATCCTGCAAATGTACGGGCCACCCTTGATGGGGATCTTGTTAGAGTAGCTAACTGAGGGCGCAACTTGGATGGCCGAGTCAGAGTCTGACTTGAGAGGCCGACTGGGGGCACTGCCCAGATGGTCGAGTCAAGGTCCTACCTGGAAGGCCGATTGGGGCGCTACCCGGGTGGCTGAGTCGGGGTCCTACCCGAAAGGCCGAATGGAAGAGGCCGACTCCGGGGGCCAAGGCCGACTCCAGAGGCCGAGTAGAGGAGGCCGAGGTCGACTCCAAGGGCCAAATGGAAGAGGCTAACTCCGGGGGCCGAGGCTAACTCCGAAGGTCGATTCTAGAGGCCGAGGTTGACTCCGAAGGCCAAATGGAAAGGGCCAACTTCGAGGCCGAGGCTGACTCCGAAGGCCGAAGTCAACTCCGGATGCTGAATGGAAGGGCCCGACTCCAAAGGTCGATAGGGGTGGATTCGACAAGTCAATTGCCGCTGTTGTCCGAGCGTGTACATGTCAGCTTCATCAGATGACTTCTGTCATCTATTTGATCATGGCTTCATCGATTATTCTCCACTGTTGATTAAAGGTGGCTTTATTAGCCGCATCAAATGTTTCTATGCTCCTGAGCTTGTGCGGCCACGTGTCTCACACGTGCCAAGTGAAAGGAGCATAGAGCTTTTGCGATCATTAAACTTCATGCGTCATTGACTACGGAGCCTGGCACATGCTCCTTGGAAGGTCAGGTCTTTTCATATTTAAGGATAGGTACAAGGGGCAGTGTCACCGTCACTTAGCAAGTCGTCGTTGCAAAATTGAGGAGACTCCCCTTGGATGACAAAAAAGTGGGACATTATTATTGGGATGCCATCACCAGTGTCCCATCATTAGCCATGGATCGCACCTTCCTGCACATTGCAGAGCATTGTACTCCGGGCAATGAAGGGTCATGCGATAGTTGGGATGCCGCCTCCAATCTTGGGCGCCCACGTGGCTATGCGATCGGGTGGGACGATTTGAAAGCCGAGTATAAAGGGTTTTTCGTCTTCTTCGCTAGACTCTCCGTGCTTCCAAAACTTGAGAGCTCTTGTCCCTTCTTGTATTTTGAAACCAAGTTCTACTGCATCATCGTCCTCATTGGCTTTGGCATCGTCAATGCCATGGTCTCCGATGCCATCGATTACATTCTCATCGTCATCCTCACCGCTGCTTGTGCAATGGCCGGTCCTCCAGCTATATCGTTGATGCCAAAATGAAGCAGATGGAGATGTGCTTGAAGGTTGCATACGCGATCGATACATCGTTGATGCCAAGACAAAGCAGATGGAGATGTGCTTGAAGGTTGCGTATGCGATCGGTGTCCTCCTGTTCTGCCTCAGGACAAGCATGCTGGTATATCTGTTGGTGATGTCAGTGACGATGGTCGGGGTGATAAGGTGATAAGGTCTTCAATATTTTTACATCGTCACTTTCTACACCGTCGGTTATGGAGAGATTGTCCTATCACCCCCCGCTACTAAGGCATTCTATTGCATCTTCATCCCTGTCAGCTTTAGCCTCATGAACATCGTCTCTGACGCCATCGACTACATTCTCGACATCATCCTCGCCGCTATCTGTGCAATGGCCGATGCCTCCAGCTACATCATCGATGCTGAGACGGAGTGAATAGAGATGCGCATGAATGTGGCATGCATGATCGGCGTCCTTTTGCTTTGCATCGAGGCGGGCATGCTGGCTCTACTCTCATGGAAGATCTTGGATGGATAAACTCGGTGTATCTATCGGTGATGTCGATGACGATGGTCGGTTACGGAGATAAGGTGATAAGGTCTTCAATACTTCAGCGTCATCACTTTCTGCTCCGTTGGCTATGGAGAGGTCGTTTCTATTACCCCTTGCTACAAAGGCATTCTACTACATCTTCATCCTTGTCGGCTTTGGCTTCATAAAGATCATGGATTCCGACGCCATCGACTACATTCGATCGTTTAGCGACAGGGTTTTGGCATCGCAATGCCATCGCTAAACTTAATTAGCAACGCATTTCTTATGTTTAGCGACGCATTTTGGGCGTCGCTAAAAATTAAATTTTTTGTAGTGGAGGTTTTATAGGTTCAGGATCGTGGAGGCGACGCAGTACGAACGGATGGAATGTGTTATGTCGATTATGTGGATAGCTGATAAGCATGATAACTTCTATAAGGAATTTTTTTTGAAGCACATAATGATGATGTGACACGAGGTGAACCTATTCAGTTACAAGCGAAACCCATGCCATTGCAGTCCTACATAGCATATGATTTCTGAGAAGGACGCGCAATGATGATGTGACACAAGGCAAACCTATTCACTTACAAGAGCACTGAATGCGTCGCTATTTAGCGGCGTACTGAATGCATCACTATTTAGTGATGCACTAAATGAGTCACAAATGCATCGCTATTTAGCAACGCATTATTGCATTCATCACAAATGCATCGCTAAATAGTGACGCACAAGATGCGTCCCTAAATAGCGACGCATGGCATCGAGCGACACATTTGTGACGCATGAACCCCCGATCGATCGTTTAGCGATCAGCAATGGGGCTTTGGCATTGCGATGGCATCGCTAAACTTAATTAGTGACGCATTTATTATCTTTAGCAAAGCATTTTGGGCATCGCTAACTATAAAATAATTTTTTTTGGAAGCACGCAATGATGATGTGACGTAAGGCGTAATTATTCGGTTACAAGTAGGGCCCACACCGTTATAGTCCTACATCAAGATACGATTTTCGAGAAGGACGTTACAAGCTCAATGATGATGTGACATAAGGTGGACCTATTCAGTTATAAGAACACTAAATATGTCGCTATTTAACTATGCACTGAATGCGTCCCAAATGCATCGTTGTTTAGCATGCATTATTGCGTCACCAAAGCATTGCTAAAATAGCGATGCATTATTGCTAAATAGGGATGCATTTCGCTAAATAGTGACGCATTCAGTGTGCCGCTACGCTTGTAACTGAATAGGTCACATCATTATTGTGCTTGTAACGTCCTTCTTGAAAATAGTATAATGACATAGAATAGTAACAGCGTGGGCCCCGCTTGTTACTGAATAGGTCCACCTCGTGTCACATCATCATTGCGTGCTTCAAAAAAAAATACTTTATAGTTCTCATGCTTATCAGCTGTCCGCATAATCGACATAATATATTCCATCCGTTCGTATGGCGTCGCCTTCACGACCCTGAACCTATGAAACCTCCACTACAAGGAATTTAATTTTTAGTGACGCCCAAAATGCATCGCTAAACATAAGAAATATGTCGCTAATTAAGTTTAGCTATGCAATTGCGAAGTCAAAACTCCGTCGCTAAACGATCAGTAGGAAAAGGGTTCATGCATCATAAATGCGTCGCTAAATAGCGATGCTTTTATGACACAATAATGCATCGCTAATAGCCACGCATTTGCGATGCATTCATTTAGTGACAGAATTTTGGCATCGCAATTGCATCGCTAAACTTAATTAGCAATGCATTTCTTATATTTAGTGACACATCTTGGGCATCGGTAAAAATTAAATTTCTTGAGGTTTTATTGGTTCAGGGTAGTGGATGCGACGTACGAACGGATGGAATGTTAAATGCGTCGCTATTTAGTGGCACACTGAATAGGTCGCTATTTAGTGACGCATTGAATGAGTTATAAATGCATCACTATTTAGCGACCTATGATTGCGTCTAAAGAGCGACACAAAATGTGTGGCTATATAGCGGCGCATTCAAAGCGTTGCTAAATAGCATGCTTGAACCCTTTACTGATCAATCGTTTAGCGATGGAGCTTTGGCATCGTAATGGCATCGCTAAACTTAACTTAATTAGTGATGCATTTCTTATGTTTAGCAATGCATTTTGGGCATCGCTTACTATAAGTCAATATTTTTTTTGGAAGCGCGCAATGATGATGTGAAATGAGGCGGACCTATTCAGTGGGCCTACACCATTATAGTCCCGTGTCAGGATATGATTTTCGAGGACATTACAAGCACAATGATGATTGACATGAAGAAGACCTATTCAATTACAAGCACACTGAATTCGTCGTCGCTATTTAGCGACACATTGAATTTGTACTGTTTATGAGTGTCTCATATTGAAATTGAAACAGGTTAATTATTTACGTAGGTTATTAGTAAAATAAAAATTATAAATTTTTTTAAAATTTTGAGATTTGCATCGCTAATCAGCTATGATAGTTTGGCATAGCTAATTAATTAGCGACGCTAATCTAGCATCGCTAATTAGCGATGCCATTAGCGATGCCACCTTAGCATCGCTAATTAGCAATGCCAACTTAACGTCGCTAATTAGCGATGCCATTAACGATGCCAACTTAGCGTTGCTAATTAGCGACACCAATATGGCATCGCTAATCTCAATTTTTTTAAAAAAATTATAATTTTTATTTTATTAATTTTAATTAACTTGCTTAAATAAGTACCCTGTTTCAATTTTCAATAGAAGACACTCATAAACAGCTGATAAGCATGAGAACTTTTATAAGGTAATTTTTTTTGAAGCGCGAATGATGATGTGATACGAGAGTGACCCATTCAGTTACAAGCGAGGCCCACATCGTTACAGTCTCCAAGAAGATCGTTACAAGCATAATGATGATGTGACACGGAGCAGACCTATTCAGTTACAAGCGCACTGAATGTGTCGCTATTTAGCGGCGCACTGAATGAGTCGCAAATGCGTTTAGCGACGAAATTTGTTGTGTCGCTGCGTTGCTAATTGGGATTAATGATGGATTTTTAGGGATTAGCGATGCCAAAGTGGCATCCCTAATTTTATAATTTCTTGTAGTGATAGTTACAAGCGCAGTTGCTATTTAGCGATATATTTCTTATGTTTAGTGATGTATTTCTTATGTTTAGTGATGCATTTTGGGTGTCTCTAAAAATTAAATTTTTTGTAGTGGAGGGTTTGGGCCACTCGGATGCGAGAACAAAAAGAGAGGTGATAGGCCACGGAGGGAAACAAGCCTCGGATGCGAGAACGAAAAGAGAGGTGATATAGGCCATGGAGGGAAACAAGCCTCGGACGTGAGAACAAAAATAAAGGAGATATAGGCCATGGAGGGAAACAAGCCTCGGACATGAGAATGAAAAGAGAGGCAATAGGCCACGGAGGGAAACAAGCCTCTCCACTCTATTTATAGGTTCTGGGTCGTGGCGTCACCTCTCTCTATTTATAGGTTCAGGGTCATGGAGGCCGCTCTCTATTTATAGGTTTAGGGTCGTGGCATCGCTGCTATCTATTTATAGGTTCAGGGTCATGGATGCGATGCCGTACAAATGGATGGAATATGTTATGTCGGTTATGCGGACTATAGATAAGCATGAGAACTTCTATAAGGTAATTTTTTTTGGAAGCGCGCAATGATGATATGACACGAGGCGGACCTATTCAGTTACAAGCGGCCCACATCGTTACAGTCCTGCATCAGGATATGATTTTCAAGGACGTTACAAACACAATGATAATGTGACAAGCGGACCTATTCAGTTACAAGCGCATGTCACTATTTAGCAATGCACTAACTGAGTTCCAATTGCGTTGCTATTTAGCGGCGCATTATTGCATCACAAATGCATCACTACGCACAAAATGCGTCCCTAAATAGTGACGCATTCAGTGCATCGCTAAATAGCGATGCATTTGTGATGCATGAACCCTTTACCGACCGATCGTTTAAAGACGGGACTTTGGCATCACAATGGTATCTCTAAACTTAATTAGCGACGTGTTTCTTATATTTAGCAATGCATTTTGTTCGTCGCTGAAAATTAAATTTCTTGTAGTGGAGGGTTTGGGCCACTCGGATGCAAGAACGAAAAGAGAGGTGATAGGTCACGAAGGGAAAAAGCCTTGGCGAGAACGAAATGAGAGGTGATAGGCCACGGAGGGAAACAAGCCTCAAACGCGAGAATGAAAAGAGAGGTGATAGGCCACGGAGGAAAACAAGCCTCTCCACTCTCTATTTATAGGTTAAGGGTCATGACGTCGCTGTTTTCTATTTATAGGTTCAGGGTCGTAGCGTCGCCACTCTATTTATTTTAGGGTCGTGGAGGTGACACCGTACGAATGGATGCAATGTGTTATGTCGGTTATGAAGACAATGATAAGCATGGGAACTTCTTAATTTTTTTTGGAAGCGCACAATGATGATGTGACATAAAATGGATCTGATCTGTTCGGCGTCACTATTTAGCGACGCATTGAATGCGTCACAAATACCGGCTATTTAGCAACTCATTATTGCGTTATAAATGTATCACTAAATAGTGACACACAAAATGCGTAGCGATGCATTAGCAACGCATTCAGTGCCTCACCATTTTTGGCACATGAACCCTTTACCGACTGATGGTTTAGCGATGGGGCTTTAACGTTGCAATGGAATAGCTAAACTTAATTAGCGATTCATTTAAACGATGGATTTTGGGCGTCACTAAAAATTTCTTGTAGTGGAGGGTTTGGACCACTCGGACTTTAGAACGAAAAGAGAGGTGATAGGCCAGGTCACAAAGGGAAACAAACCTCGGACGCGAGAACAAAAAGAGCGTGATAGGCCATGGAGGAAAACAAACCTCTCCACTCTCTATTTATAGGTTCTGGGTCATGGCGTCACCGCTCTCTATTTATAGGTTCAGGGTCATTGAGGCCGCTCTCTATTTTTAAGTATACGGTCGTGGCATTGCCACTCTCTATTTATAGGTTCAGGGTCATGGAGGCAACGCCTTACGAAAATGTGTTATGTCGGTTATGCAGTTGATAAGCATGAGAACTTCTATAAGGTAATTTTTTTTGGAAGCACGCAATGATGATATGACACGAGGCAAACCTATTCAGCTGCCAACATAATCGACATAACACATTCCATCCATTCGTACGGCGTCGCCTCCACGACTCCAAAATGCATCGCAAAATATAAGAAATGCATCACTAATTAAGTTTACTGATGCAATTGAGGCCAAAACCCTGTCGCTAAATGATCAATTGGTAAAGGGTTCATGCAACACAAATGTGTCGCTAAATGGCCATGAATTTTTATGACGCAATAATGCGTAGCTAAATAGCCACTTATTTAAGATAGCGATGCATTCAGTGAGCTTTAGTGCACTTGTAACTGACACTACAAGAAATCCGTCTCTAATCCACAAATTTTATCGCGGAGTGGAAATTAGCGATGCCAGAATTTTCGCTAATTAGCGACGCATTTGTGACTCATTCATTACATCGCTAAATAGTGACACATTCAATGCGCTTGTAACTCTGCCTCGTGTCACATCATCATTGCACTTGTAACATCCTTTTGGAAATCATATCCCCGCTTGTAATTGAATAGGTTTATCTTGTGTTACATCATCATTGGGCGCTTCAAAAAAAATTACCTTATAGGAGTTCTCATAATCGACATAACATATTTCATCAATTCGTACGACATCGCCTCCATGACCCTGAACCTATAAAACCTCCACTACAAGAAATTTAACTTTTAGCTACGCCCAAAATGCATCGCTAAGCATAAAAAATGTGTCGCTAATTAAGTTCAGCGATGACACGCCAAAACCCCGTCGATAAAGTGTTTACGCATTTATGATGCAATAATGCATCACTAAATAGCGACGCATTGCATTTGGGACGCAATAATGTGTCGCTAAATAGCGACGAATTTGGGACGCATTCAGCGCGTGCTACATAGCAACGACCTATTCAATGCACTTGTAACTGAATAGGTCCACCTCGTGTCAAATCATCATTGCGCTTGTAACGTTCTTCTCAAAAATATGGGCCTCGCTTGTAACTGTATAGGTCCGTCTCATGTCACATCATCATTGCATGCTTCCAAAAAAAATTACTTATACTTAGGGACCGCTAAACATAAGGAAAGCATCGCTAATTAAGTAGTTTAGCGATGCCATCGCAATGCCAAATCCCCATCGCTAAACGATGGATCAGTAAAGGGTTCATGCGTCACAAATGCATCGCTATTTAGCGATGCATTTATGATGCAATATAAGGTGTCGCTAAATAGCAATACATTTCTTACTCATTCAGTGCATCGCTAAATAGTGACGCATTCAATCGCTAAATTGTAATACATTTAGTGCGCTTATAACGTAGTTCTCAAAAATCATACCTGACATAGGACTGTAACGGCATGGGCCCCGCTTGTAACTGAATATGTCTGCCTCACGTCACATCATCATTATGTGCTTCAAAAAATAATTACCTTATAAAAGTTCTTATGCTTATCAGCTATCCACATAATCGACATAACACATTCCATCTGTTCGTCGTCGCCTTTATGATTCTGAACCTATAAAACCTCCACTACAAGAAATTTAATTTTTAGCGACGCCCATGATGCTCAAAACGCAACGCTAAACATAAGAAATGCGTCGCTAATTAAGTTTGGCAATGCCATTGCGATGCTAAAGCCTTGTCGCTAAACTATTTATCGGTAAAGGGTTCATGTGTCATAAATGCATCGCTATTTAGGCGTATCATATCATCATTGCGCTTGTAATATCTTTTTCGAAAATCGTATCCTGACGCAGGACTGTTATGGGTGGGCCCAACTTGTAACTGAATAGGTCCTTCTCATGTCACATCATCATTGTGTGCTTCCAAAAAAAAATTACCTTATAGTTAGCGACACCCAAAATGCATCGCTAAACATAAGAAATGCATCGCTAATTAAGTTTAGCAACGCCATTGCGACGCCAAGCCCCGTCGCTAAACGATCGGTCGGTAATGGGTTCAGGCGACACATTTGTAATGCAATAATGCATCGCAAAATAGCGACGCATTTGAGACGCATTTAGTGTGTTGATAAATAGCGATGCATTTGGTGCGCTTGTAACTAAATAGGTCCACCTCGTGTCACATCATCATTGCGCTTGTAATGTCTTTCTCGAAAATCGTATCCTAAGGACTATAATGGTGTGGGCCCCTCTTGTAACTAAATAGGTCTACCTCGTGTCACATCATCATTGCACACTTTCAAAAAAATTACCTTATAGTTAGTGACACCCAAAATGCATTGTTGCTAAACATAAGAAATGCATTGCCAATTAAGTTTAGGGATGCCATTGCGACTGCGACGCCAAAGCCCCGTTGCGAAACGATCAGTCGACAAAGGGTTCATATGTCACAAATGTACGCAATAATGCAATGCATTTGTGACGCATTCAATGCACTTGTAACTAAATAGGTCCATCTCATGTCACATCATCATTGCACTTGTAACTCCCAATTAGTGATGCCACAAATTTTGTCGCTGAAATGCTCGTTTAGCAATGCTGAAATTTTCATCGCTAATTAGCGATGCTAATCTCTGGCATCACTAAATAGCGATACATTTGTGACTCATTCAGTGCACCGCTAAATAGCGACGCATTCAGTGTGTCGCTAAATAGCGACGCATTCAATGCGCCGCTAAATAGCAATGCATTCAGTGCCGTCATATCATCGTTGCACTTGTAATCGTGACGTATGAGCGGGTGGGCTTTGCTTGTAACTGAATAGGTCCCCCTTGTATCACATCATCATTGCGTGCTTCAAAAAAAAATTACCTTATAGTTCTAATGATGCTTATCAGATGTCCGCATAATCGACATAACACATTCCATCCGTTCATACCACGTCGCCTCCCCTGAACCTTAAAACCTCCACTATAAGAAATTTAATTTTTAGCGACGCCCAAAATGCATCGCTAAACATAAGAAATGTGTCGCTTATTAAGTTTTTAATGATGTCATTGCGATGCCAAAACCCCATTGCTAAACGATAGGTCGGTAAAGGATGGGTAAAGGGTTAGCATTATTCAATTTGTGATGCAATAATGTGCCGCTAAATAGTGACGCATTTAGGATGCTTTCAATACATCGCTAAATAGTGACGATGTATTCAGTGTGCTTGTAATTGAATAGGTTGTCACATCATCATTGCGCTTATAACATCTTTCCCAAAAATCATATCCTAATGTGTAATAGTGTGGGCCCCACTTGTAACTAAATAAATCAGTCTCGTGTCATCATCATTGCACGCTTCCAAAAAAATTACCTTATAGTTAGCGATGCCCAAAATGCATCGCTAATTAGAGATGCCATTTATGACTCATTTAGTGCACCACTAAATAGCGATACATTCAGCTTGTAATTGAATAGGTCCCTCGTGTCACATCATCATTGCGCTTGTAACGTCCTTCTCGGAAGTAGGACTATAACGGCATGGGCCTGCTTGTAACTAAATAGGTCTGCCTCGTGTCACATCATCACCGTGCGCTTCAAAAAAAATGACCTTATAGAAGTTATCATGCTTATCAGCTGTCTGCATAATTAAAATAACATTCCATCTGTTCTTACGGCGTCACTTCCACACTACAAGAAATTTATTTTTATTGATGCCCAAAATGCGTTGCTAAACAAAAGAAATACGTCGCTAATTAATTTTAGCGATACAATTGCAACACCAAAACCCTGTCACTAAACGATCGATCGGGTTCATGCATCAATAATGCATCACTAAATAGCCACGCATTTGGGACGCATTCAATGCGTCGCTAAATAGCGACCCATTTAGTGCGCTTGTAATCTCAATTAGCGATGCCACAACAACACCACAAATTTTGTTGCTAAAATGCTCATCACAAAGGAAATTAGTGATGCCGGAATTTTTGTACATTTGTAACTCATTCCGTGCGCTGCTAAATAGCAATGCATTTAGTGTGCTTGTAACTGATTAGGTCCGCCTCGTGTTACATCATCATTGCGCTTATAATGTCTTCTTGAAAATCGTATCGTGGGCCCCGCTTGTAACTGAATAGGTCCGCCTCGTGTCACATCATCATTGCGCGCTTCCAAAAAAAAATTACATTATAGTTAGCGATGCCCAAAATTCGTCGCTAAACTTAAGAAATGCATTGCTAATTAAGTTTTAAGTTTAGTGTTGCCATCGCAACGCAAAGCCCCGTTGCTAAATGATCGGTAGGTAAAGGGTTCATGCATCTCTATTTAGTGACGCCCTGATCGCGCCGCTATATAGCGACGCATTTTGTGCGACGCTCTTTAGCGATGCATTTTGCGTGTCTACATCGCTCTTTAGCGACGCATTTGTGACGCAATAATACATCGCTAAATAGTGACGCATTTATGACTCATTCAATGCGTCACTAAATATCGACGCATTCAGTGCGCCACTAAATAGCGACCCGACGCATTCAATGCGCTTGTAACTGAATAGGTCCGCCTCGTGTCACATCATCATTGCGCGCTTCCAAAAAAAAATTACATTATAGTTAGCGATGCCCAAAATTCGTCGCTAAACTTAAGAAATGCATTGCTAATTAAGTTTTAAGTTTAGTGTTGCCATCGCAACACAAAGCCCCGTTGCTAAATGATCGGTAGGTAAAGGGTTCATGCATCTCTATTTAGTGATGCCCTGATCGCGCCGCTATATAGCGACGCATTTTGTGCGACGCTCTTTAGCGACACATTTTGCGTGTCTATATCGCTCTTTAGCGACGCATTTGTGACGCAATAATACATCGCTAAATAACGACGCATTTATGACTCATTCAATGCGTCACTAAATATCGATGGTGTGCCACTAAATAGCGACCCGACGCATTCAATGCGCTTGTAACTGAATAGGTCCGTCTCATGTCACATCATCATTGCATTTATAACGTCATTCTCGAAAATATAATGGCATGGGCCCGCTTGTAATTGATTAGGTCCACCTCGTATCACATCATCATTGCCTGCTTCAAAAAAAAATTTCTTATAGAAGTTCTCATACTTATCAGCTGCCCAGATAATCGACATAACACATTCCATCCATTCGTACAACGTTGCCTTCATGACCCTAAACCTATAAAACCTCCACTACAAGAAATTTAACTTTTTAGCGAAGCCCAAAATGCATCGCTAAACATAAGAAATGCATCACTAATTAAGTTTAGCGATGCAATTGCAATGCTAAAACCCTGTCGCTAAACGATCGATCGATAAAGGGTTCATGCGACACAAATGTGTTGCTAAATAGCGACGTATTTGTGACGTAAATAGCCACGCATTTGGGATGCATTCAGTGCGCTTGTAACTGACACTACAAGAAATCCGTCGCTAATCCCAATTAGCGATGCCACAAATTTCGTTGCAAGATGCCAAAATTTTCATTGCTAATTAGCTTAGCGATGCTAATTAGCAACACATTTGTGACTCATTCAGTGTGCCGCTAAATAGTGCGCTTGTTAGTCCGTCTCGTGTCACATCATCATTGCACTTTTAACATTCTTTTTGGAAATCATATCATGATGTAGGACTGTAACAACATGGTCCCCCTTGTAATTGAATAGGTCCGCCTCGTATCACATCATTATTTTGTGCTTCAAAAAAAATTACCTTATAAAAGTTCTCATGCTTATCAGCTATCTGCATAATCGACATAACATATTACATCCATTCGTACGGCGTTGCCTCCATGACCCTGAACCTATAAAACCTCCACCACTACAATAAATTTAATTTTTAGCGACACACAAAATGTTGGGCGTAGCTAAACATAAAAAATGCATCACTAATTAAGTTCAGCGATGCCATTGCAATGCCAAAACCCCATCGCTAAACGATCGATCGATAAAGGGTTCATGTGTCACAAATGTGTCGTTATTATTTTGCAACGCATTTGAGACGCAATAATGCGTCGCTAAATAGCGACGCATTTGGGATGCAATAATGCGTTGGGATGCATTCAGTGCATCGCTAAAAATGATGCCCTATTCAATGTGCTTGTAATTGAATAGGTCTATGTCACATCATCATTGTGCTTGTAACGTACTTCTCAAAAATACGCATGACTATAATGGTGTGGGCCCCGCTTGTAACTAAATAGGTCCACCTCGTGTCACATCATCATTGCGCGCTTTCAAAAAAATTACCACTAAATAGGTCCACCTCGTGTCACATCATCATTGCGCGCTTTCAAAAAAATTACCTTATAGTTAGCGATGCCGAAAATGCGCCACTAAACATAAGGAATGTGTCACTAATTAAATTAAGTTTAGCGATGCCATCACAATGCCAAATCACCGTTGCTAAAATGATCAGTCAGTAAAGGGTTCATGGTCACAAATGCGTGCTATTTAACAACCCATTTGTGACACAATAAGGCGTCGCTAAATAGCAATGCATTCAATGCACCACTAAATTATGATGCATTCAATGCACTTGTAACTGAATAGGTCCGCCTCATGTCACATCATCTTAATTGTAACATAATTCTCAAAAATCATATCCTGACGTAGGACTGTAACGGCATGGGCCCTGCTTGTAACTGAATAGGTCTGCCTTATGTTAAATCATCATTGTGCGCTTCAAAAAATAATTACCTTATAGAAGTTCTCATGCTTATCAACTGTCCGCATAATCGATTCGTACGTTGTCGCCTCCATGACTCTGAACCTTTAAAACCTCCACTACAAAAAATTTAATTTTTAGTTATGCCCAAGATGCCCAAAATGCAATGCTAAACATAAGAAATGTGTCACTAATTAAGTTTAGCGATGCCATTGCGATGCCAAAGCCCCGTCGCTAAACGATTGGTCAGTAAAGGGTTCATGTGTCACAAATGCATCGCTATTTAGGCATGCATTTAGGGCACATTCAGTGCATCGCTAAACTGAATAGGTCCGCCTCGTGTCACATCATCATTTTGCTTATAATGTCCTTCTCGAAAATCGTATTCTGACACAGGACTGTTACGGCATGGGCCCCACTTGTAACTGAATAGGTTTTCCTTGTATCACATCACCATTGCGCCCTTCCAAAAAAAATTACCTGATAGTTAGCGACGCCCAAAATGCATCGCTAAACGTAAGAAATGCATCCCTAATTAAGTTTAGCGATGCCATTGCGCCCAAAATGCATCGCTAAATGTAAGAAATGCGTCCCTAATTAAGTTTAGGGATGCCATTGCGACGCCAAAGCCCCGTCGCTAAACGATCGGTCGGCAAAGGGTTCATGAGTCAGCAATGCATTTGTGACGCAATAATGCATCGCTAAATAGCAACGCATTTGAGACGCATTTAGTGCACCACTATTTAGTGACACATTCAGTGTGCTTGTAATTAAATAGGTCCACCTCATGTCACTTCATCATTGCACTTGTAACGTCTTTCTCGAAAATCGTATCCTAACATAGGACTATAACGGTATGGGCCTTGCTTCATTGCACTTGTAACGTCTTTCTCGAAAATCGTATCCTAACATAGGATTATAACGGTGTGGGCCTTGCTTGTAACTGAATAGGTCCACCTCATATCACATCATCATTGCGCACTTCCAAAAAAAAATTAACTTTTAGGACACCCAAAATGCATTGTTGCTAAACATAAGAAATGTGTCCCTAATTAAGTTTAGTTATGCCATTGTGACGCCAAAACCCAGTCGCTAAATGATCGGTCGGTAAAGGGTTCATACGTCATAAATGCATCGCATTTGTGATGCATTCAATGCGCTTGTAACTGAATAGGTCTGTTTCATGTCACATCATCATTGTGCTTGTAACTCCCAATTAGCGACACTAGTGGAAATTAGTGACGCCAAAATTTTCATCGCTAATTAGCTATGCTAATCTGGCGTCGCTAAATAACGACGCATTTGTGACTCATTCAGATTGTTACGCATTCAGTGTGCTTGTAACTAAATAGGTCCGCCTCATGTAAGATCATCATTGTGCTTGTAACATCCTTCTTAGAAATTGTATCCTAATGTAGGACTGTAACGGCATGGGCTCTGTTTGTAACTGAATAGGGTCTCGTGTCATATCATCATTGCACGCTTCAAAAAAAAATTAACTTATAGTTCTAATGCTTATTAGATGTTCACATAATCGACATAACACATTCCATCCATTCGTACCCTGAACCGATAAAACCTCCACTATAAGAAATTTAATTTTAGCGACGCCCAAAATGCATCGCTAAATATAAGAAATGCGTCATTCAATGATGCCATTGCGATGCGAAAACCCCAACGCTAAATGATTGGTCGGTAAAGGGTTAGTGACACATTTGTGACGCAATAATGCATTGCTAAATAGCGATGCATTTGGGATGCATTTAGTGCATCGCTAAATAGCGACGACGTATTCAGTGCGCTTGTAATTGAATAGGTTCACCCCATGTCACATCATCATTGCGCCTGTAACGTCCTTCTCGAAAATCATATGTAACACAAGACTGTATTGGTGTGAGCCTCGCTTGTAACTGAATAGGTCCGTCTCGTATCACATAATCATTGCATGCTTCCAAAAAAATTACCTTTTAGTTAGCGATGCCCAAAATGCATCACTATACATAAGAAATGCATTGCTAATTAAGCTAAGTTTAGCGATGTCATCGCTATGCTAAAGCTCCATCGCTAAATGATTGGTAAAGGGTTCATGCATCACAAATGCGTCGCTATTTAGTGATGCACTCTTTAGCGATGCATTTGTGACGCAATAATTCATCGTTCAATAGCGACGCCGCTAAATAGCGCGATGCATTTAGTGCGCTCATAACTGAGTAGGTCCGCCTCGTGTTACATCATCATTGCGTGCTTTAAAAAAAATTACCTTATAGAAGTTCTCAAGCTTATCAGTTGCCCATATAATCAACATAACACGTTCCATCCATTCGTACGGTGTCGCCTCCACGACCTTGAACCTATAAAACCTCAACTACAAGAAATTTAATTTTTAGCGATGCCCAAAATGTATCGCTAAACATAAGAAATGCATTGCTAATTAAGTTTAGCGATGCAATTGCGATGCCAAAACCCCATCGCTAACGATCGATCGGTAAAGGGTTCATGCATCATAAATGCGTCGCTAAATAGCGATGCATTTGGTATACATTCAGTGCATCTCTAAATAGCGACGCATTCATTGCGTGTAAAAAAAATCCGTAGCTAATCCCAATTAGCGATGCCACAACTATGCCACAAATTTCATCACTAAAATGCTCATCACAAAGGAAATTAGAGACACCTGAATTTTCGTCTTTAATTAGCAATGCTAATTAAAGATGCTAATCAGGCATCACTAATTAGCGATGCATTTATGACTCATTTAGTGCGCCGCTAAATAGCGATGCATTCAGTGCAATAGGTCCGTCTTTGTCACATCATCATTGCGCTTGTAACATCCTTCTCGAAAATCGTATAACGACATGGGCCTCGCTTGTAACTGAATAGGTCCATCTCGTATTACATCATCATTGCGTGCTTCAAAAAAAATTACCTTATAAAAGTTCTCATGTTTATATGCATAATCAACATAACACATTCCATGTCACTTCCACAACCCTGAACTTATAAAACCTCCACTCCACTACAAGAAATTTAATTTTTAGTGATGCCCAAAATGTATTGATAAACATAAGAAATGCGTCACTAATTAAGTTTAGCGATGCAATTGCAATGCCAAAACCCCATCGCGGTCGGTAAAGGGTTCATGCATCAATAATGTGTCACTAAATGTGGGCATTTGGGATGCATTCAGTGTGTCGCTAAATAGCGACGCATTCAGTGCACTTATAACTAACATTAGCACTAATCCCTATTAGCGACGCCACAGCAATGCCACAAATTTCGTCACTAAAATGCTCATCGAGGAGGAAATTAGCGACGGTGGAATTTTTGTCGCTAATTAGCGATGCATTTGTGACTCATTCAGTGCACCGCTAAATAGCGACGCATTCAGTTCACTTGTAACTGAATAGGTCTACCTCGTGTCATATCTGATGGGAATTATGTATACTAGATATGAATCAAATTCATGAAACATTGCGGAAGATATAATATAAAATTCTAGATGCCCAGGATCCTTAGGAACATATTCATTAAATCTCAAATAAAATCTAATTTTATTCATACCTGAGTCATTTATCGATGTAGATAAGGATGAAGCCGGTTAATCCTTTACCACTAGCCGTCAACGTGTATGGCCTCTAACGGTGATCCAGGCGGAGAAGAGGGGATGAAGACCTCCAAGGTATGAAGATGACACTACGGGAGAGAGATGGGTGTTATCGCCTCTTGAATCCCCTTACAGAAATACAGAAGATATTTTTGAAGAAAGATCTAATCTTTTTTTTTCTTTATTAAGAGGAAGGAACCATATTTATAGGGTGAGAAGGAAACGTTCCAAGAGAGAAGAAGAGACCTCTTTTTATGGTAACGTCATGGTAATGTTAATCCAAAGAAACAAAAGAAACTCCCATTTTCATGGTAATATTAATTCAAGGAAACGGAAGAAACTCTCATTCTCATGGTAACGTTAATCCAACAAGTGTCACAATCTCAGCCTTTGAAATTAGGGGTTGGTTATCTCATAACTACATGCCCCAATTTGTATGTGTTCATCATCGAACCGTAGAGATTCATCATGCCTCATCCCATGGGCATGATTTTATCTTCACATGGCTGAGATTGGCCATCTATAACCAAATAATCAGAGCCATCCATCACATGGATCAAGTCATATTTGGGTATCCAATTATTTGTTCATCATATGCACAAATAATTTCTCCTTAACATTCCTTTTACTATATTGGATCATATCCATTATTATTTTATCTTCTTTAAATTGGGTCTCATCCAATTATTTAATTGATCATCTTATCTGAATTAAATCTAATTTAATTCTCATTTTAATTCATTCAAAATTCTCCTATTAGCGTGTGACCCATTAGGCTCTTTAACATGTTGGCAATAATCATGTCCTAATTATAGACCCTAGGAATGATTGGACAACTCTTTGTCCAAGTCACCAACAAGATTATATATCATGAGAGGCCTCTAACAAAGCATCATGACCACCCAACTACTAAAGGTTTTGTTGACGTGAACATCAACACCTGTCCATGAATGGTTACCGTATGATCAAATCCTTTTGTTACATATCCCAGATCAATCAGTGGTATGGAATGTGTCAATCCTGTAATTGATCTTTGTTTACTTGATCTCAGAAAAAATTGACTCATATGAATTAAAACTTCGAAACCATTTCAAATTCCAACTCAACCTTGCAAGGATTTAACAATCAATTTAATCCATCAAGTGGCCGTGTGATATAACCCTTTTTATCAAGGAGACGAATCCTGTCTTGATCAAACACCATCTTTATGTGCTTCATGTCATACCCAACCGACACCATATTTGCCACCCATGGCTAGAGCGACGTTTGGATATCGTCAAAGCATGACATTTCACACATGAGATGCAATGAAGATCTCAAGTCAAAGGATCACTCACACCACCATCAGTAGAGATCAACCATCGACACTATATAGAATATACATATAGGATCTCTATACGGGTCATCCAATGCATCGTTACAATAATGAGCATCCACATACCTATCCAAGTATCTTTATACTTTAGTTTGTGAAATCAGCTGCTCATCCCAAGGGTGAGGATATACAATGTGTGCTAGTCTCATGGTGTTCGATGGTGTCCAGTCCCATCTACACATCGACTAGGAAAGTTTAAAGAATCGAACCATAACGTGCAATTTGAATCTCATAATTTATAATGTCTATTACAAATTTCATATGCACGGTTCACATTCTTTTGGACTTTATCTCACAGACAAATATATCAAATAAAAGACATATGGATAGATAAAGAAACCATTTTATTTGATTTGTATTCATAGAATGTATATAGCATCTAATTCGATTGGATATAGGGCATACACTAATAATCTTCCACTTGTAGTAGAGCCAATCACCCATGTATTCAATACCAAGTGACTCAGCATGACCATCATGCTTCTGCTGCGGTAGGACTTTAGTGAACATATCAGCAATATTATCTTCCGTGGGGACTCGTTCTAGTTTTACATCATTTCTACCAATAATCTCTCTAATTACATGGTATCTCCTGAGTACATGTTTGGACCTCTGATGAGACCTTGGCTCCTTAGCTTGCGCAATAGCTCCATTGTTGTCTCAATACAAGTGTACTGGATCAGCAATGCTTGGAACCACACCAAGTTCAGTGATGAACTTTTTGATCCAAACTGCTCCATTGGCTGCATCTAATGCTGCAATGTACTCGAATTCGGTCATAGAGTTGGCAGTCGTCTCCTACTTAGAACTTTTCCAGCTGACTGCAACCGCCATTGAGTGTAAAGGCATAGCCTGATTGAGATTTATAATCATCTTTATCAGACTGAAAACTAGAATCTATATAACCCTGAACTTTGAGTTCGGGTCCTCTATAAACCAAGAACATATCCTTAGTCCTTTGTAAGTACTTAAGGATATTCTTGATGGCCATCCAATGTTTCTCACCAGGGTTTACCTCGTATCTACTAGTGATACTCAATGCATAATAAACATTAGGTCTCGTACATTGCATCACATACATGATGGATCCGATTGCTGAGGCATATGGAATCCTATTCATGTGCTCTCTCTCCATTTGGGTTTTAGGACTCATGTCCTTGGAGAGTGTATCCCATGCGATACCGGCAGGAATCTCTTCTTGGATTCCTTCATGCTAAACTGTTTCTATGTACGTTTATTGGGACAATCCAAGCAACCTCCTAAATCTATCTCTATAGATCTTAATACCAAGTATGTAGGCTCTTCTCCTAAATCTTTCATGGAGAACTTGCTAGACAACCAATCCTTCACTTCTTGCAGCAAGGATACATTGTTTTCTATCAATAATATGTTATCTATATAATATCAGGAAAATAATAACACTCCCACTAACCTTCTTGTACACACATGGATCATCCTTATTTTTGATAAAATTAAACTTTTTGATTATTTCATCAAAACGGATGTTCCAACTTCTAGAGGCTTGCTTAAGTCCATAAATGGACCTTTGCAGCTTGCATACCTTTTGAGAATCAATGGACTCAAAAACCTCAGGTTGTGTCATATACACATCCTCCACTAAATCACCATTTAGGAAGGCGGTCTTGACATCCATTTGTCATATCTCATAATCGTAATAGGCTGCAATCGCAAGCAAAATCCTTATGGACTTAAGCATGACTACAGGAGAAAAGGTTTCATCAAAGTCAACACCTTGCCTTTTAGGTAATCACATTACCATCCATGTCTATCTTCTTCTTAAAGACCCATTTGCATCCAATGGGTTTTATCCCTTCAGGTGGATCAACCAAAGTCCATACTTGGTTGTCGTACATAGAGTCCATTTCAGACTTCATGGCTTCAAGCCATCTCTTGGAGTTAATGTCACAAATTGCTTTCTCGTAGTTAGTAGGCTCATCATCTTCTATAAGAAATCCATATCTCTCAGGAATATGATGTGTTCTACTAGACTTACGTAGGTGATGTGTACTTGGAGCTACCTATGGCTCCATCATTTCTGATAGAGGCGTACGTAAATGTTGCCTAAATGTGAGTTGAGTCTCCTGCTCAACTCCCACTGCATTTGACATTTGCTCCATGTCATCTAATCGATCTGTGTCAATTTGTGGTTTTTGAGTTTCACTAATCTCAATATTTCTCCCACTGCGATTTCTTAGAAAAATCTCCTTCTCTAGGAATATGGCATGCCTTGAGACAAAAACCTTTTGCTTGAGTGGATGGTAGTAGTATCCTTTTGTTTCTTTAGGATATCCCACAAAATTACACTTGTCAGATCTAGCTCCCAGCTTGTCTGACTCATTACGCTTTACATAAGCGTAGTAACCCCAAATCCTTAGATGACTAAGGGTTGTTTCTTTCCACATCATATCTCATAGGGAGTGGAACTGACCAACTTAGATGGAACTCAGTTCAGAGTGTATTCGACTATGTGTAGGGCATAACCCCAAAACATTTTTGAAAGATTTGCAAGGCTCATCATTGATCGCACCATATCTAATAATGTGTGATTTCTCCTTTCTAATACACCATTATGCTATGACGTACCAGGAGGAGTCCACTGAGAAAGAATCTCATTCTTCTTTAAATATTCTAAGAACTCATGGCTTAAGTATTTTTTACCTCGATCTGATTGAAGTATCTTAATACTTTTGCCACTTTGTTTTTTCTACCTCGGATCCGAATTCTTTAAACTTTTCAAAGGCTTCAGATTTGTACTTCATCAGATATACATAACCATACCTGCTATGGTCATCTATAAATGTGATGAAGTAAGAAAAACCTCCTATTGCCTGAATATTGATAGGACCACATACATCCGAATATACTAGTCCTAAACATTCAGTTGCTCGCTTACCCTTTTTAGTAAAGGATGACTTAGTCATTTTGCCACGTAAGCACGACTCACATTCCTCAAATGATTCCCAATCAAATAAGCCAAAGTAGCCATCTTTATGTAACTTGGTTAAATGTGTTTCATTTACATGGCCTAAAGACAATGCCATGAGAACGAGTTCTTAGAATTATTTGATTTTAATTTCTTGGTTTCTAGATTGAGAATAGGGCATCGTAAATTCAAAACATAAAAAATCCCGTTGAACATTTCAGCAGAACCAAAGAACATTTTATTTTTTAAAAATTAAAAATTCTTTATTTCCAATTTCAAATGTATATCCATCATTTACAAGACATGAAATGGAAATAATGTTCTTTGTTATGTTTGGAACATAGTAACAATTATTAAGCTCCATTACAAGCCCAGTGGGCAAAGATAAAGAACAAGATCCTATAGCTAAAGCAGCAACCTTTGCTCCATTTCCCATACGCAAGATCACTTCATCTTTTTTCAGCTTTCTACTGCTTCTTATCATTTGCATATTAATACAAATATGAGATCCACAACCCGATGGGAATTTTGGGATGCTTGAAGGCATGCTTTTCATAAACTTTAATCATTTTGAAAAACAAACATCGCCAAGAGCCCTAATTTCCAAGATCGCCTTTATGCAGTTCAAAAAGTAAATCAATTAAAATCTAAAATAAAAGGAGTAAGAAAAATACCTGGATTGCTAAATCCAATAATCCCCAAGAGGCACACAAGTGTATGCCCTCCAAAGGTGATCCACACGAGAATCAATTCGAAGAAGCACTCCTATTTGCTTGCTAGAACCTTCCTGGCAGCCTTTTTATTATATGCAGGCTTTTAATGCCTCTTTGGACTTTCTCCACTTCAAAAGCTTTCTAAAAGCTTTCCAACAAGCCTCTACACACTCTAATAGCCTTTCACTATCTCAACTTAGGGCCTTGTCTTAATATGATAGTGACATTAAGATAAGGGGAGAAGAACATGGGAGAAGGAGGGCTTACGAGCTCTCTGTTTTTTCTTTCTTTTTCTGTTCTCAGAATCCCATCAGCTGCCCCCTTTAAATAGAAATGAAGGGACAGCAATGAGAAGCGTTGGATGGAGAGAAAGGGCGCCATCCAAGGGGCATGAAGAAAGGGTGGAGACGTTTTACGTGAGGAGCGCTTCTGTCCGCTCCGAGGGGGCGCCAAGGGTCCAAAGGGTCTTCGGTTCAAACCCCACCAAGTACATATTAAATATTTAATTTATTAAATTATTTTATTAACAAATTTAAATAATATTTAATAAATTAAACTCATTTAAATTTGAAATAAAATGGTTCAAAAAAGGACTAAGGCCCCGGGTCAACCCAGACTAACCAAGTCAACCCAAACTAACCAAATCAGGTTGAAATTCGAATCCAATTCGAATTTGATCATCAAAAAAAAATCTAGAAAAATCCCATAAATTTAGATTAAACTCTAGATAGGCTTCCCAACACATGGATAATGTTAATTTAAATCCAACTTAAATTTATTAGCCTAATCAGTAAGCAAATTGACCTATTAAGTCAGGAGCTCGGGTTAGCCCACATATGCTAGTATGCGATCTTGGCCAACCAATTAGGATCCAAAAATCCTAATAAAAATATTTTCAACTTCTTCAATTAATTCTCTATTGTGTGTGACCCTCTGGGTTCCTTATCTAGCCAGCAGTAGGTTTTTAATTTAGCCCGATTATGTATCCGACTATCTGAACAGGTCAAATCGGGCTAACTTAAACTGTCAATCTGGACCAACCTTCAAACTGACTTATGAAATCAATGTAATTGATTTATAAAAACCTACAAGACAAGATTGACATCTAGCAATGTGTCATGCCTACCCAGAAGATGAGGAATTTGATAGAAATTACCAAAATACCCTTTAGTGGCAAGTTACCGTGCAATTCAATCCTTCGATATTTCTTTATCCCGATTAAGTGATGGGCATGGATAAATGTCAAACCTTCATACTTAATAATTTGAATCTCTAATCATTAATGAAGACTCAACCGATGATAAATAAGAAAACCTTTACTAATTTCATCGTACTTTGATCAAAGATTTTGAGTCAACATTTGATGAGATTACTTGAGATAAATACTCCTCTTACTAGGAGTCATCGATTCCTTGTTGACCTACTCATTACCTTCATACACAATCCTTCATATCTAGCATCACCCCGTACATAACCTTTTGTTATGAATGAATATGAACCAAAATATGGATTCATGTGCACAAGATACTATGGTGGAACCTTTCAAAAAAAGATACTATGGTGGTCTCAAATCTAAGGATTACTTGCACAACTCCCACTTAGAGAATAATCTATTATGACAAGTAAGTAAAACTTCCATTTGATGTTCTCCTATCGGATCAATTCAGTGAACTCATAACCTAATGAGCACCCACATCTTTGTATTAGTGTCCCTACACAAGTGGTCGTGAGACCAACCACCCTCACAATCGAGCATACATAAGATGTGCTAGTCTATCCGAATTCATCGATCCCCAAATCGATGATCTTATGACTAGGAATATTCTAGATTAGGGTTTATAGGTTTTAGGTCTCACTGTTATCTTTGTAACCCTAAAAACATTGCCCTATTCTATGGGGTTCATCATAAAAAATATAAGACACAACATATGATGAAATATAAAATTGCCTCTATATCATTCTTGAGTTGAGAGAAATTATAAATTTTTCCACTGATACAACAAACGTGATTGGCTTTCAAGGCATAATTCTTTCAATCTCCCACTTGCACTAAAGCCAATCACCCTTATATTTAATACCCATACAATCAAGATGGCGATCTAACTGCTGTAGTGGAAGGGCCTTAGTGAATGGGTCTGCTATGTTGTTCTTTGTTTCAACTTGTTCTATCACCACATCATGTCTTTCAATGATGTCTCGAACGAGGTGGAAGCGTCTCAGGATGTCCTTGGATTTATGGTGAGATCTTGGTTCCTTCGCTTGTGCCATAGCTCCAGTGTTATCGCAATATAATGGCACCGACTGTTGTATAGTAGGAACTACGTCTAATTCGGTGATGAACTTCTTCATCCAGACAGCTTCCTTAGCGACTTCACTTGCAGCTATGTACTCTGCCTCAGTGACTTAATCAGCTACAGTTGGCTGCTTGTTACTTTTCCAACTCATTGCTCCTCTATTCAGAGTGTAGACATACCCTGATATAGACTTACTGTCATCTGGATCAGATTGAAAACTAGAATCTATGTAGCCTTCTAGTTTTAAGTCTGATCCTCCATATATGAGAAAAACATCTTTAGTCCTTCTCAGGTACTTAAGAATGTTTTTTTACTGCTTTCCAATGATCATCCCCTGGATCAGCCTGAAATCTACTTACTATGCCCAAAGCATAAGCAACATCAGATCTGGTACATAACATTGCATACATAATTGATCCTACTGCCGAAGCATAAGAATCTTATTCATCCTATCTCTTTCTTCTGGAGTCTTAGGAGACATCCTTTTAGATAGGTGTATGCCTTGACTCATGGGCAAATAACCTTTCTTACTTCCCTCCATATTGAATCTCTTCAATATTAAGTCTATGTACCTGGATTGGGATAACCCTAGCATCCTCTTAGATCTATCTTATAGATCTTTATTCCTAAAATATAGGATGCTTCTCCCAAATCTTTCATGGAAAACCGTTTCGACAACCAAGTCTTGACTGATTGCATCATTGGAAAATCATTTCCAATGATAAGTATATCATCCACATACAAGACCAAGAAGACAATGGCACTCCCACTTATTTTCTTATATATACACGGTTCATCCGTATTCTTGATGAAATCAAATTCCTTAATAGTTTCATCAAAATGAATGTTACAACTCCTCGATGCTTGCTTTAATCCATAAATAGATTTTCTAAGTTTGCATACTTGGTTTGGTCTCCCACTTGAGACAAACCCCTCTAGCTGTGACATATAGACTTCTTCCTCAAGATTTCTATTAAGGAATGCAGTCTTAACATCCATTTGCCATATTTCATAATCATAGTATGCAGCAATAGCAAGCATAATCATAATAGACTTGAGCATGATAACTAGCAAAAAAGTTTCATCATAGTCAATACCATGTCTTTGCTTGAAACCTTTTGCCACTAACCTAGCCTTGTAGGTTTCTATTTGCCCATATGCTCCAATCTTTCTTTTGAAGATCCATTTGCACCCTATTGGGACAATTCCCTCAGGTGGGTCAACCAAGATCCAAACCTGGTTGTCATACATGGAGTCCATCTCGGATTTCATGGCATTAAGCCATTTGTCGGATTCCTTACTCTCGAATGCTTCCATATAGTCAGTGGATCATCATTTTCAATGATGTTGGCTTCATTATTGTTTTCAATCATAAAACCACATCTAAGAGGTGCTTCCCGCACTCTTTCTGACCTACGAAGAGGAGGTGTATGTTGTGGTTGTACCTTATCAATTTGTACTTCTGATTGAGGAACTTGAGTTTGTTTATTTTGAATTTCACTTAATTCGATTATTCTTCCATTACTTTCTTCTTGAATAAATTCCTTTTCCAAAAAGACAGCATGCCTACTAACAAATACCTTTTGTTCAGTACGATGATAGAAAAGGTATCCAATACCTTTTTGAGAATAACCAATGAACCTACATTTTTCAGCCCTAGCATTTAGCTTATGTACAAATTCCTTTTTAACATAAGGCAACCCCAAATTTTAAGATGTTTAAGACTTGGCTTTCTGCCATTCCATAATTCATATGGAGTGCTAGGAACTGATTTTGATGGTACCCTATTTATTACATATGCAGCAGTTTCTAGGGCATAACCCCAGAAGGATAATGGAAGATCCGTGAAGCACATCATGGACCGTACCATATCAAACAAGGAATAGTTCCTCCTTTCAGGTACACCATTTAATTGTGGTGTATATGAAGGTGTCCATTCAGAGAGAATACCATTATCCTTAAGATGATTAAGAAACTCGCTGGATAAGTATTCACCTCCTCGATCAGATCGAAGGATTTTAATACTTTTTCCAGTTTGTTTCTCAACCATATTTTGATACTCTTTAAACTTTTCAAAGGTTTCGGATTTATGTTTCATAAGATACACATAACCGAACCTTGATAGATCATCTATAAATGTGATGAAATAAGAGTATCCTCCTATAGCTTGAGTTGACATGGGTCCACATACATCTGAATGCATTAACCCTAATAACTCAGTTGCCCTTTCTCCATGTCCAGAAAATGGAGACTTAGTCATTTTTCCCATGAGGCAAGATTCACAAGTTTCTAATGATTGAAAATCATAAGGTCCAAAGAAATCTTCTTTGTATAACTTGTTAATCCTTGACTCACTTATATGACCTAATCGGCAATGCCAAAGGAATGTTTCATTGGTATCATCTCTTTTTCTCCTTTTGTTTTCAACAAGCAACAAATTATCATTGAGTGATAGAGTTAAAAGACCATTCACAAATTTTTCCATTCCAAAGAAGTCATTTGAATAAGATATAGTGCATCCATTGCTCTCAACTTTTATTTCATAACCTTGTTTTAATAACAACGGTATAGAAATAATATTTCTGACTACATTTGGAATAAAATAATAATTTTTTAATTCAAGTATTTTGCCTGTAGGCAATAATAACAAGTAGGTTCCAACAACTTCTGCATGGATGGTCTCTCCACTCGCGCCATAAAGCTTGAAGTCATCTTTCTCCAACCTTCTAATTTTGTGAAGCCCCTGCAAAGATTTGCATATGTGAGCCCCACATGCGGTATCCAATACCCATGAATCAGAAGTTGAAGAACTCAATGATAAGTTTGTTTGTATCATTAACAAACCTTTTGATGCTTTATCAGTATCCTATTTCAAACTTGCCAGGTACTTCTAACAATTCTTCTTCCAATGTCCCTTCTTACTGCAGAAGAAACAAGATCCATCATCTGAGGACTTCTTTGCCTTCTTCTTCTTCTTGATGCTCCTTTTAGAGTTTAATTTTCTTTTTAAACCCTTCTTCATCACCTCTTTCTTCTTCCCATCGATCAGAAGAAGATGAGCCTTTTCTTCCTTAAAATGGCTCTCAGCCGTCTTAAGCATGTTAAGTAGCTCTGGTAATGTAAGATTCAATTTATTCATGTGGTTGTTCATGACAAATTGTGAGAAGGAATCTGGGAGTGACTGCAAGATCAGATCCTGATTTAGCTGCTCGTCCATGACGAAGCCTAATTGACCTAATTGGGTGATTAAGTCAATCATCTTTAGGACATGAACCTGAACAAGCGACCCGTCACTCATATGTGCACGAAACAACTGCTTAGATATCTCATATCTTGCAGTCCTACTATGCTCTCCATACAACTCTTTTAAGTTGAGAAGTATGGACTGAGGTTCCATCTTTTCATGTTGCCTCTGGAGCTCATTGCTTATTGAGGCCAACATGATGCACTTGACAATCATACTATCATTCTGCCACATCCTTAATGTGGCCCTTTCCTCCTCGGAAGCATCTTCTCGGATCGGATATGGATCCGGAGAATCAAGAATGTAGGAAATTTTCTCCTGAGCTAATACAATCCTCAGGTTCCTCAACCAATCGACATAATTTGGTCCGGTTAGTTTATTAGCATCTAAAATAACCTGCAGTGATAATGATGCAGCCATTTAATTGTCTACAAACAAACAAGAACAATACATGAGCAGACCACTCAAAAATGATAATCACAATTAGACAAGGACTTTGAATCTAATTGTGTCTCCCACTATTTTCTTCAAATACCATAACCCTCTACTATGTTAAACGAGAAACCAATATCTGATTTCTTTAGTGAGGTTGAGATCCCAATTTCTTATAAATGCCTTGAGTTTGCTCAACAAACATTTATAAGTTCAAGGGTAGGAAATTTCCTTTCCAATTTCATCAATATTACACTTGCCTCTAAGACACTTATAGCCTTGTGTTTGCACAACAAACAATAATGTCTTAGTTTAGTCAAACCCTTCATTCTATATAGTCATGATTGAATAATGTCACCCTTGAGTTTGCTCAACAAAGTAACATTAACAAGCATACTATAAAGCATAATATGCACCAAGTCAAATTTTTACATCAAACCCTAATAGTAAGCCTTGAGTTTGCTCAACAAGCCTACTATAGTTTTGATATAATTTTGGCTTTGTATGAAGGAAGGCATTTTTGTAGTATATAACCAATTAGCATTTTCAATTCTAAGGTTTAAATTAATCGAATTGGCCAGGCAAGTGGAAGAGGTGTGGGAGTCCCCCGTTCTTGCCTTAGACACCAAATAAATTTGGCTAGGTAAGTAATGGAACTAATTAAAAAACCACATTCTCTTTACCTTCCCAGAACCACTTTTCTTAGACACCAATCAATCAATTAATCCGTAAAAAGGATTTGCTTCATGATAATATAACACTACAACTAAATATAATTTTTAGGAGGGCTTTTATCGTCTCGAGCACATCCTTATGTTTCTAAATATCACATATCCATTTATGTGCATAGTGTGTCCTTAATCTTACAACATAATGACAACTAATACTTCTAAACATATTTCTAAATTAATTAGGGTTATAGTGAACCCTAATCTTGTGGCATACAATCAATCAGTACATACTTCATCTCATCATATCAACTAATACGCATATTAGCCCTAATATGCATCACAAAAGCATATGATTAAAAAAATAATCATCCATTCCCATTACTTGTTCATGGGATAAGATCACATCGGCACCCCTACATATCATAGGAGATCCCATTGAATGGAAAGAGAGGGCCTTTAAAAAACCTACTTGGCTCTTATGACCAAATGGCTATGGTGACTAACCCAATCCTAAGTAGTTACTAGGACATTGCATTATATAAAGTATAATAGTCAATTATGTATAACATATATTGCTAATTATGCATCAGAACATAATGATTTACTTATTTTAACAATTATAATAATAACCATTTTATGAATGTAATATAGTCATATCATTACATTATGCATATCATGCCAATTAGGTTAAACATAACTTACTATTTTGCTATAAACATATAATGATCTATCAATTTAATCATTCATAATAGATTAATTTGATTTCTTCTTGAATGCATGAAGAAGGCTCTGATACCACTGATGAAAATTTTGGGATGCTTGAAGGCATGCTTTTCATAAACTTTAATCATTTTGAAAAACAAACATCGCCAAAAGCCCTAATTTCCAAGAGCGCCTTTATACAGTTCAAAAAGTAAATCAATTAAAATCTAAAATAAAAGGAGTAAAAAAAATACCTGGATTGCTAAATCCAATAATCCCCAAGAGGCACATAAGTGTATGTCCTCCAAAGGTGATCCACACGAGAATCAATTCGAAGAAGCACTCCTATTTGCTTGCTAGAACCTTCATGGCAGCCTTTTTATCATATGGAGCCTTTTAATGCCTCTTTGGACTTTCTCCTCTTCAAAAGCTTTCTAAAAGCTTTCCAACAAGCCTCTACACACTCTAATAGCCTTTCACTATCTCAACTTAGGGCCTTGTCTTAATATGATAGTGACATTAAGATAAGGGGAGAAGAACAGGGGAGAAAGAGGGCTTACGGGCTCTCTGTTTTTTCTTTCTTTTTCTGTTCTCATAATCCCATCTGCTGCCCCCTTTAAATAGAAATGAAGGGACAGCAATGAGAGGCGTTGGATGGAGAGAAAGGGTGCCATCCAAGGGGCATGAAGAAAAGGTGGAGACGTTTTACGTGAGGAGCGCTTCTGTCCGCTCCAGGGGGCGCCAAGGGTCCAAAGGGTCTTCGGTTCAAACCCCACTAAGTACATATTAAATATTTAATTTATTAAATTATTTTATTAATAAATATAAATGATATTTAATAAATTAAACTCATTTAAATTCAAAATAAAATGGTTCAAAAAAGGACTAAGGCCCCGGGTCAACCCAGACTAACCAAGTCAACCCAAACTAACCAAATCAGGCTGAAATTCGAATCCAATTCGAATTTGATCATAAAAAAAATCTAGAAAATCCCATAAATTTAGATTAAACTTTAGATAGGCTGCCCAACACATGGATAATGTTAATTTAAATCCAACTTAAATTTATTAGCCTAATCAGCAAGCAAATTGACCTATTAAGTCAGGAGCTCGGGTTAGCCCACATATGCTAGTATGCAATCTTGGCCAACCAATTAGGATCCAAAAATCCTAATAAAAATATTTTCAACTTCTTCAATTAATTCTCTATTGTGTGTGACTCTCTGGGTTCCTCATCTAGCCAGCAGTAGGTTTTTGATTTAGCCCGATTATGTATCCGACTATCTGAACAGGTCAAATCGGGCTAACTTAAACTGTCAATCTGGACCAACCTTCCAATTGACTTATGAAATCAATATAATTGATTTATAAAAACGTACAAGATAAGATTGACATCTAGCAATGTGTCATGCCTACCCAGAAGATAAGGAATTTGATTGAAATTACCAAAATACCCTTTAGTGGCAAGTTACCGTGGAATTCAATCCTTTGATATTTCTTTATCCCGATTAAGTGATGGGCATGGATAAATGTCAAACCCTCATACTTAATCCATTTGAATCTCTAATCATTAATAAAAACTCAACCGATGATAAATAAGAAAACCTTTTCTAATTTCATCGTACTTTGATCAAAGATTTTCTGAGTCAACATTTGATGAGATTACTTGGGATAAATACTCCTCTTACTAGGAGTCATCGATTCCTTGTTGACCTACTCATTATCTTCATACACAATCCTTCATATCTAGCATCACCCTGTACATAACCTTTTATTACGAATGAATATGAACCAAAATACGGATTCATGTGCACAAGATACTATGGTGGTCTCAGGTCTAAGGATTACTTGCATAACTCCCACTTAGAGAACAATCTATTATGACAAGTAAGTAAAACTTCCATTTGATGTTCTCCTGTCGGATCAATTCAGTGAACTCATAACCTAATGAGTACCCACATCTTTGTATTAGTGTCCCTACACAAGTGGTCGTAAGACCAACCACCCTCACAATCGAGCATACATAAGATGTGCTAGTCTATCCGGATTCATCGATCGCCAAATCGATGATCCTATGACTAGGAATATTCTAGATTAGGTTTTAGGTCTCACTGTTATCTTTGTAACCCTAAAAACATTGCCCTATTCTATGGGGTTCATCATAAAAAATATAAGACACAACATATGATGAAATATAAAATTGCCTCTATTATCATTCTTGAGTTAAGAGAAATTATAAATTTTGCCACTGATACAACAAACGTGATTGGCTTTCAGGGCATAATTTTTTCACAACTGATATCCAATACCCAAGTGGAATAAGAAGTAACAGAAGAAAACATCTCAATCATAAATATACCTGATATAGAAGCATCTGTATGTTTCTTTTCTTTCAGGCTAGCCAGATAAGCCTTGCAGTTTTGCTTCCAATGCCCTTGCCATAGAAGTGAATCTTTCCCTTGGCTACTTTGTTTTTCTTAATGCCCTTATTTGGTTTAGTCGCCTTAGCCTTTTGGACCTTATTCTTCTTTGGCCGCTTCTTACGAGCACCAGAGGACTCCACAACCATAACCTGCCCTTTTTCTTTCTTAATGTTGGGCTCGGCATTCGTCAGCATATTCGCGAGCTCAGGTAGAGACGTCTCTAGCTTGTTCATATTGAAATTAAGAACAAACTGCGAATAGCTAGGAGGTAATGACTGTAGAACCAAGTCAATAAGGTTCATGATCCATCACAAAACCCAATCGTGCCAACTTCTCAATCAGATTGATCATTTTTAGTACGTGGGCATCCACTGATGAATCCTCAGTCATTTTGCATTGAAACAGCTCTTTAGATGTTTGAAACCTCTCATATCGAGACTGTGCACCAAACAACTCTTGCAAGTGCATCAAAATCTCCTGAGCATTCATATGCTCATGCTATTTCTAAAGATCAGGTGACATCGAGGCCAACATCGAACATGTGGCCATATCTTCAGCATCTTTATACTGGTTATATGCCACATGAACCTTAGTCGGAGCATCCGCTGGTGGGACCTCCGGTGCAACCTCATCTAGGACAAGAATTTTTTAGATCGAAGAACGATCCTTACATTCCTTAGCCAATCAGGGAAGTTGAGTCCAGTCAATTTGTTGGATTCTAAAATATTCATAAGGTTGATGTTTACACTCATGGTTTCTCTGATAACCTACATAAAATTAGAACAAGTCAATTACTATGAATACTAATCACCAACTTAATATGGTAATTCTAGATTTTTAATTAAGTTGATTTCTCCCACTATTTTATCAAGGTTAATAGCCCTCTCTATTAATCTTAAGAAATTGGCATTCAATTTCCTTAGTGGACTAGGATCTTCATTTGAATTACCTTGACCTTGGCTTTGGCACAACAAATCTCGATAAGCCAAATTTGGTAGATTATCATTAATCACATCTAATGTGACTCCTAGATCATTTAGGGAACATTGCCTTGTCAATCACATCCATATGTGATCACCCTAAAGTTTGCCTCTAGATTAGACTGACCCTGACTTTGGCCAATTATGCTAACTGATCTAGTTAAGTCAACCCATTGTTCCACAATCAACTCCTCATAAGTACACTCGACCTCGGCTTTGGCACAACAAATCTCATGACCTAATGATTTTGTATCATGTGAATAACGGAAGGCTTATGACTTAATATTCGTGGAGGGATTTAGCGCATATAGGTCCCATCTACATCTACAACATTTGTACTATACTAGGTTACATATTTTATATGTAGATTTTAGATTAATCTTTATTAACCTAAAAAATATTATAAGATCAAATCTTATGATTTGGGATTCCTAATCAAATTAGGATCCCTGACCACTATCTGATACAGAAACCCTAATCATGTGACCAGATCTATTGCTTCTATCCTAATTAACCTTATTGATCTAATCAATTAAGAGTCTTTCATAACAATGGCCAGATTAGTTGATCAATGGGGTCCTATTTAGCATACCCTTCGATCCCATTGAATGGGTTTTCCTAGGCAGCGAACGGATCAATTAAAAACCATGATCACACTTATCTTAGACACCAATGTATGTAAGCCTAATTGATCGGACCAATATTGGGATCATAGGATCAAGCAAAGATGTGGTTAAGTCTAAGTTTCCTAAATCTTTATCATCTATTACATTTTATGATAACTATAGATAGTGATCTTGTTAGGGTATTATGATAAAAATTCTTAATTCAAATTTTAAATTTTCTTATCATTTAATTACATGTTATGACATATCGGTTTCACATCCTATGTAAATCCTAATATCTCTCCCTAATCGTATTCTTGTCATGATAAGATTTTAGGTTCAAAATATAAAATTTTAAATTTCATATGATTACATTTAATCACAATCTTATATTGATCTAAATATCCAAACTAAGTTTTCAACATTCATTATCATAAGAATATCAAATCTTAATCATATCAATAATCATGTTAAAATTAAATCCTAAACATAATTTCTAGGATTTCAGCATATAGTATCTATCATGCATAAATAATAAATACTATTTTAACATGACACATATATGATTAAATCTAAATTAATTATTATTTATTATATATAATAAATCTTTATCTCTGATATCACATATCAAAGTACTCTATTTTAACATAATAATGATCATGCATAAATCTAAATAATATTGTTTATCATCGAATAATAACCATTTTATTATTTTTAGATTTATTATTAATATATGAACTATTCAGGATTTTAAGCATAATAAAAACTCACATTATCAATCATATTGACTCAAGTATCCTATCAGATTAATGAATCTGTAGCCTAAGGTGGCTCTGATACAACTGATGGGAATTATGTATACTAGATATGAATCAAATTCATGAAACATTGCGGAAGATATAATATAAAATTCCCAGATGCCCAGAATCCTTAGGAACAGATTCATTAAATCTCAAATAAAATCTAATTTTATTCATATCTGAGTCTTTTATTAATGTAGATGAGGATGGAACCGGTTAATCCTTTGCCACTAGCCATCCACGTGTCCGGCCTCTAACGGTGATCCACACGGATAAGAGGGAATGAAGACCTCCAAGGTATGAAGAGGACACTATGGGAGAGAGAGGGGTGCTAGCGCCTCTTGAATCCTCTTACAGAAATACAGAAGATATCTTTGAAGAAAGATCTAATCTTTTCTTCTCATGCTCATGCTCTTCCTTCTTAGGAGGAAGAAACCATATTTATAGGGTGAGAAGAAAACGTTCCAAGAGAGAAGAAGATACTTCTTTTCATGGTAACGTTAATCCAAAGAAACAGAAGAAACTCCCATTTTTATGATAATATCATGGTAACATTAATCAAAGGAAACAGAAGAAACGTCCTGCCTTCTTTTATTAACGATGCTCAGACTGCTTTTGTTAAAGGTAGGCACATTGGAGATAATATTTTGTTAGCTCAGGAGCTGGTGCGAGGTTACCACCTTCCCTCCTCCTCTTCGAACTGTGCCCTAAAGATTGATCTAATGAAGGCCTTTGATTCTGTTAGATGGGACTTCCTGTGGGTTTCCCTCCAGCTTCTTGGATTTCCTCCTGTCTTCATTAAATGGATTCGCTCCTGCATCTCTTCTGCAAAGTTCTCTGTGGCTATTAATGGTGAACTTCACGGCTTCTTTGATGGGAAGAAAGGCCTTCGTCAAGGGGACCCTATATCTCCCTATTTATTTGTCATTTGCATGGATATTTTTTCTCGGATCCTTGACCGGAAAATCCAAGCTTCCTCCTCTTTCAAGTTTCACTGGAGGTGTCGGAAATCCAAATTATCTCATTTATGCTTTGCGGATGATTTGATGGTTTTCTGCCGGGGTGAGCTGAATTCTATTAAGGTGATCAAAGAAGCTCTTGATACCTTCTCTTCTCTATCTGGCCTTGCTCCAAACTTGTCCAAATGCTCTGTGTTCATCTCCGGTGCTTCGGTTCAGGTGCAGCAGGACATTGCATCTTTTTTGGGTGTTTCTATTGGCTCTCTCCCAATTAAATACCTGGGTGTTCCTCTCATCTCCACCAGGCTCAAAGCTTCTGACTGTCAAGCCTTAGTTGATCGCATTCTGGGGAGGATTAAGGTTTGGACTAATCGCTTTCTATCATATGCAGGCAGATTACAGCTTATTCAATCTGTTTTATTTAGCATCCAGTCTTACTGGAGTGCCCATTTTATCCTTCCTGCAAAGGTCACCAAAGAGATTGAAAGTATCCTCTCGGCTTTTCTTTGGAATGGTGTTTCTTTAAACCGTCATGGAGCCAAAGTCTCTTGGGCTGATTTATCTACTCCGAAGGATGAAGGTGGGCTGGGGATTAAGAAGGTTCGGGACTGGAATGCTGCCTCCCTGTCTAGACTCATTTGGTTATTATGTCAACCAAGTCCTACCTCCTTATGGGCTGCATGGGTGAAGTTAAATCTGCTGCACAAGGAACAATTCTGGGTGGCAAAGGTTCCATGGAGCTGCTCTTGGACTTGGAGGAAAATCCTCAAGATGCGGGGAAGAGTGAAGAGTTTCATCTCTGTTGACGTGGGGAATGGCGATAATTCCTCCCTATGGTTTGACTCTTGGAGACCACAGGGTCCTATATGTTCCTCTCCCCACGCTAGAGTTATTACTGACTCGGGTCTTTCCATTGATGCAAAGGTTAGTGCTATTATCTCTTCTGGAACCTGGAGGTGGCCTGCTGCGAATTCTATTGATTTGGTCACTCTTAAAGGCGAATCCTGTTCACTTCCTCCTCCTGATTGCAGTCGTTAGGATAAGATTTTATGGGATGGGTCTCCCGGATTCTCTATAAAAAGAGTTTGGAATTCTCTCCGGACTCCTTCCCAGCGGGTCTACTGGGCTCATTTGGTTTGGTTTAAACTTCATGTTCCTAGGCACTCCTTCATCTTATGGTTAGCTATTAAAGGTAGACTCACTACTCAGGATCGTCTGCTATCTTTTGGCATTCTCGGTCACATGACTTGCTCCCTATGTCAAGGTCATTCTGAGGACCATGGTCATCTGTTTTTTAGCTGCCCCTTTTCTGCTCGGGTTTGGCAGTCCATTGCGTCTATATGTTGTCTAGCACACTATCCTTCTACTTGGGAGAGACTGAAGCCGTGGATTAGTAGGAAACTCAAAGGGTCTTCTCTCCTATCCTGTGTCAGCAGACTTGCCTTTGGAGCTACTGTGTATTTCATTTGGAATGAAAGGAACTATCGCATGCATGGGCGACCTCCTCTCACCGAAAAAGGTATTGTTATAAAGATTATGGATTCGGTCAGGCTAAAGCTGGAAGGTGCAAAGTTCCACAGGAATACTGCAAATCTCCAATTGATGGATAGGTGGCAGTTATCCCCTTCTCTCCTGTGCTGATCTCTTTTCGGTGCTCATCTACTGAGTTATTTTGTTAGGTTCTGGATGTAATCCGGGCTGATTTACTTTTGAGGTCTTTACCTCTTGCTGGATGTATTCCTTTGGTTTTCTTTTGAGGTCTGACTTTCTTTTGAGGTCTACCTCTCTTCGGGTTTTGTCCCGATCTTATGTACCAATTATAGCTAATCAATACAATTCACCCCATTTAACTTTCAAAAAAAAAAAAAAAAAAAAAAAAAAAAAAAAAGGAAACAGAAGAAACTCTCATTCTCATGGTAACGTTAATCCAAGTGTCACAATCTCAGCCTTTGAAATTAGGAGTTAATTATCTCATAAGTACATGCCCCAATTTGTACATGTTCATCATCGAACCATAGAGATTTATCATGCCTCATCCCATGGGCATGATTTCATCTTCACATGGCTGAGATTAGCCATCTATACCTGAATAATCAGAGCCATCCATCACATAGATCAAGTCATATTTTGTATCCAATTATTTGTTCATCATACGCACAAATAATTTCTCCTTAACATTCCTTCTACTATAATGGATCATATCCATTATTATTTTATCTTCTTTAAATTGGGTCTCACCCATCATCTTATCTGAATTAATTCTAATTTAATTCTTATTTTAATTCATCCAAAATTTTCCTTAATGCATGTGACCCATTAGGCCCTTTAACATGTTGGCAATAATCATGTTCTAATCATAGACCCTAGGAATGATTGGACAACTCTTTGTCCAAGTCACCAATATGATTATAGATCATGAAAGCCTCTAGCAAAGCATCATGACCACCCAACTGCTAAAGGTTTTATTGACGTAACCATCAACACCTGTCCATGAACGATTACCGTATGATCAAATCCTTTCGTCACATATCCCAGATCATTCAGTGGTATGGAATGTGTCAATCCTGTAATTGATCTTTGTTTACTTGATCTCAGAAAAAATTGACTCATATGAATTAGAACTTCGAAACCATTTCAAATTTCAACTCAACCTTGCAAGGATTTAACAATCAATTTAATCCATCAAGTGGCTGTGGGATATAACCCTTCCTATCAAGGAAGACGAATCTTGTCTTGATCAAACACCATCTTCATGTGCTTCATGTCATACCCAACCGACACCATATTTGCCACCCGTGGCTAGAGCGATGTTTGGATGTCGTCAAAGCATGACATTCCACACATGAGATGATATGAAGACTCAAGTAAAGGATCACTCACACAACCATCATTAGAGATCAACCATCGACACTATATAGAATATCTATACGGAATCTCTGTACGGGTCATCCAATGCATCGTTACAATAACGAGTATCCATACACCTATCCAAGTATCTTCATACTTCAGTTTGTGAAATCAGCTGCTCATCCCAAGGGTGAGGATATGCAATGTGTGCTAGTCTCACGGTATTCGATGGTGTCTAGTCTCATCTACACATCGATTAGGAAAGTTTAAAGAATCAAACCATAATGTGCAATTTGAATCTTACAATTTGTAATCTATTACAAATTTTATATGCACGGTTCACATTCTTTTGGACTTTATCTCACAGACAAATATATCAAATAAAAGACATCGGATAGATAAAGAAACCATTTTATTTTATTTGTATTCATAGAAGGTATATAGCATCCAATCCGATTGGATATAGGGCATACACTAACAATATCATCCTTCTTGAAAATTGTATCCTAACGTAGGACTATAATGGCATGGGCCCCGCTTGTAACTGAATAGGTCCACCTCGTGTCACATCATTATTGCGCGCTTCCAAAAAAATTACCATATAGTTAGCGATGCCCAAAATGCATCGCTAAACATAAGAAATGCATCGCTAATTAAGTTAAGTTTAGCGATGCCATCGCGATGCCAAAGCCCCATCGCTAAACGATCGGTCTGTAAAGGGTTCATGCGTCACAAATAACTCACTATTTAGCAATGCCCTAAATGCACCGCTATATAGCAATGCATTTTGTGCGTCTCTTTAGTGAATAGGTTTGTCTCATATCACTTGCACTTGTAACGTCCTTCTCGAAAATCATATCCTGACGCAGGATTGTAATGGTGTGGGCCCGCTTGTAACTAAATAGGTCCTCCTCGTGTCACATCATCATTGTGCACTTCTAAAAAAAATTATGTTATAGTTAGCGATGCCCAAAATGCATCCCAAAACATAAGAAATGCTTCGCTAATTAAGTTAAGTTTAGCTATGCCATCGCGATGCCAAAGCCCGACACAAATGCATCGCTAAATAGCGACACATTTATGACTCATTTAATGCATCGCTAAATAGCGACGCATTCAGTGTACCGCTAAATAGCGATGCATTAAGTGTGCCGCTAAATAGCAACGCATTCAGGCGCTTGTAAATGAATAGGTCGGCCTTGTGTCACATCATCATTGTGCTTGTAACATCATTCTCAAAAATTGTATACTAACGACGTGGGCCCCACTTGTAATTGAATAGGTCTGCCTCGTGTCACATCATTATTGCGTGCTGCAAAAAAAATTACCTTATAGAAGTTCTCAGGCTTATCAACTGCGGGCATAATCGACATAACACATTTCATCTGTTCGTACGGCATCACCTCCATGACCCTGAACCTCTAAAACCTCCACTACAAGAAATTTAATTTTTAACGATGCCAAAAATTTATTGATAAACATAAGAAATGTGTCGCTAATTAAGTTTAGCGATGCAATTGTGATGCCAAAACCCATAGCTAAACGATAGGGTTCATGTGTCACAAATGCTTCGCTAAATAGCGATGCATTTATGATGCAATAATGCATCGCTAAATAGCTACACATTTGGAATACATTCAGTGCGTCAATGCGCTTGTAAATGACACTACAAGAAGTCCATCACTAATCCCAATTAGCGATGCCACAAATTTAGTCGCTAAAATGCTCATCGCAGCAGAAATTAGTGATGCTGAAATTTTCATTGCTAATTAACGATGTTAGATTTTTTGTCGCTAATTAATGATGTTAATCATTAATTAGCGATGCATTTGTGACTCATTCAGTGTACCGCTAAATAGTGACGCATTCAGTGCGCTTGTAACTGAATAGGTCCGCCTCGAGTCACATCATCATTGCGCTTGTAACGTCCTTCTCATGAGCCCCGCTTATAACTGAATAGAGCAGCCTCGTGTCACATCATCATGGCGTGCTTCAAAAAAATAACCTTATAGAAGTTCTCATGCTTATCAGCTATCCACATAATCGACATAACACATTCCATCCGTTCATATAGCCTCGCCTTCATGACCCTGAACCTATAAAACCTCCACTAAAAGAATTTTAATTTCTAATGTCGCTAGACATTTGAAATTCGTTGCTAATTAAGTTCAGCAATGCCATTGCGACGCTAAAACCCCAAATGATTAGTCGGTAAAGAGTTAGCGATGCATTTGGGAAGCATTCAAGTGCGTTGTAATTGAATAGGTCGTGTCATTGCACTTGTAACGTCGTTCTTGAAAATTGTATCTGACACATGATTGTAGTAACGGTGTAGGCCCCACTTGTAACTGAATAGGTCCACCTCATGTCACATCATCATTACGTCGCTCCAAAAAAATTTACGTTATAGTAAGCGATGCCCAAAATGCATCACTAAACATAAGAAATATGCTGCTAATTAAGTTAAGTTTAGTGATGCCATCGGGACGTCAAAGCCCCAACGCTAAATGATCGATCGATAAAGGGTTCATGCGTCACAAATGCGTCGCTATATAGCGATGCCCTGAATAGCGATGCACTCTTTAGCGATGCATTGTGATGCAATAATGCCTCGCTAAATATCGACACATTTATGACTCATTCAATGCGTCGCTATATAGCGACGCATTCAGTGTGCCGTTACGCATTCAGTGAGCTTGTAACCTCGTGTCACATCATCATAGCACTTGTAACATCATTCTTGGAAATCGTGTACTAACGGTGTGGGGCCCGTTTGTAACTGAATAGGTCCGCCTTGTGTCCCATCATCATTGCGTGCTTCAAAAAAAATTACCTTATAGAAATTCTCATGCTTATCAGGTGCCTGCATAATCGACATAACACATTCTATCCATTCGTACGTTGTCGCCTCCACGACTTTGAACCTATAAAACCTCCGCTACAAAAAAATTTACTTTTAGCGACATCCAAAATACATCGTTAAACATAAGAAATGTATCAGTAATTAAGTTTAGCGATGCAATTACGATGCCAAAACCCAGTCGCTAAACGATCGGTCGATAAAGGAACTTTTTTTTTTTTTTTTTTTTTGAAAGTTAAAAGTGTGATATGTATTAATGAGGAGATTTAAATACAAGGAATGGGACAGAGCCCTAGAAAAATAAAAACTAGCAAGGGGAAGACAACCCCCAAACGGGTGAAAAGAACAGCCAATCGGAAATTACAAAACATCCCACTTAACTACAAGACAGGAAATCAAAGAAGCAAAGTATCGGGGAGATGCCAAATCTGAATCAAACGCAGATTTGCAGCATTAAGAGGGAAATTAGAGCCATCCAAAACATGCCTGATAGAGTCCATAATAAGACTAATAATTCCTCTCTCATTATGAAGAAAACTCCCATGCTTCCGAGAGTTCCTTTCCATCCATAGAAAGTAGAGAGAAGCACCGATAGCAAGCCTCCTGATAATGGAGATGAGCGTAGCTCCACGGATAATGCAGCATAGTCTCGGCCAGAGGGTCTCCCAAGAGGAGGGATAATGCATGAGATCACACATCGAGGCAATGGCAGTCCAAACCTGACGAGAGAAGGAGCAGGTAAAGAAGAGGTGATTATGATCTTCCACATCCTCGATAAAGGAACTTATATATGCATATAAGTCTATATATATATATATATAGGCAGACCTATATATATATATATATATATCTATAGGTTTGTCTATATATATAAGTTTATGTATACATATTCCAATATATATATATATATATATATATAGATGGGCCTATATATATATATATGTTGTCACGGAAATCCATTCTCCGACTCGGGTGCGCTCTGGCTCTAAGTCCGGACGCCGATCTTATCGTCTGGGATGGAACCTGCAAGACATTCTGCACGCAGAGGGTGTCTCGAGGGTTGCCCTCTGCGGGGGATCCTCCGACGCCCCAAGTCAGTGGAGATTCACAGCAAGCAGATGTGGGGAGAAGACTCTCGCAGAAGAGTTCCCCTAGATGGGTGTTCTCTTGAGAGATCCGAGCTCCGATAGAGCTTCAATGGAGTTTTTCAATATGAGAGTGGGTGAATGCATGCGTACCTGAGAGATATGAGGGCTATCGTATTTATAGGCGATCACCTGATTCCTTGGGCATATTGCATGGGGGTCTGAAAGCTGTTGAGATTTGAAACAGATTCAACTTAAGTTTGTTACGAGGCCAGTAGGATTCGTATACTGTCAGTTAGAGGATCGATGGCTTGAAGAGCTGGTTGACGCCTTGAGATTCAGCGATTATGTAGGTTCTAGGCCACTCCTATGGCCCTTAGGCCACTTCTGGCATGATTCTCCGTTTGGAATCTTATTCAGTTATCGTGAATTTGAACTCTCCCGCGCTGGATTCCGCCGAGGTGTTTGAGTGTCTCGGTCCGACCGAGGTGTGGGACAGTTTGGTTATCCGATCCGAGGTACAGGATGGCTCGACTTGTCGAGGTATGAGGATAGCTCGGGCTGCCGAGGTATGAGGATGGCTTGAGTTGCCGAGGTATGAGGATGGCTCGGTTCGTCAGGGTATGAAGATGGCTCGGTTCGTCGAGGCAACCCAACTCAACTGAGGGCGGTTCGGCTTCGTCGCCTTGTGGACATGACAGCTAGCCGATAGGATGTTGGAATTGGACTCGACCCAATTATCGATGTGTACGTGTATTAATGCAATGATAATTTACCCCTCATCACATGCCCCCCACTCCCTAGTCCGAAGTGTAAATTCGGATGTAGGGAGTAGAGTTCTGGAACAATCTTATTCAGGGGATCCGAAGGGGCGGGCAATGATAGTCTCATAAATGACAGTCCACTGTTTCGTCATCATTTTTTGCCACAACACGAGGAGGAAACGCCTCATTTCCAGTTGGCCACGATTGCAGGAGTTCCATATGGCGGGGCTTCTGTATTTTTGGCACCCATATCGGAAGTTCTAGCATCTAGGGATTTCCTTCTGAAGTGCTATTTAAAGAGGGCTAGGGTGGCGTCCCTTTTGCTACGCCTTCTAGTCCTTGCCATAGAAGTTTTTTGTTCCTCTCCAAACCCTTTCTGGCTCATCCGCGTTTTGCCTCCCAATATGCTGATATGAAGGGTCCAAGTGATGTTGCTTTAGAGATAACCCTTGAGGACATGGACAAAATTCGTCATCATTATAGGGTTCCTCGGGACGTGTCCCTATGGGTTCCAAAAGCCGAGCATAGGGTTTCGACGGAGTGTTAAGCCGTGGGGTTTTCTTCTACGAGGAGAGTCTGAGGGCAGGTCTCCCAGTTCCCTCTTCACCCGCTGGTGCAGGAGGTAATGAGGTTTTACGTATATGCCCAACAATGGTGGCTCCGAATAGCTGGTGCAATCTCATTGGGTTCATCTCGATGTGTAGCCGTGTTGGGGTAACTGCAACCCTTCCCATATTCTGAGTCTGCTACAACTTGGTTTCCGGAAGGAGCTCGGAGTGGCCCTATATTGGTTCTCGGAAGTTATTCAAGATGATTTCAGATAATCCGTCTTCGATAAAGGAGTGGAAGTCTCGATTTTTTATTATCGAGGGGAACATTGGTTCAAATTTTCTGGGGGCATGGACGAGTTACGTGAAAGATCCAGAGGCACACCCGGAATTATCCGAGCAAGAGAAGAGGGATTTTGTAACCCTTTGCAGCGGTTGAGTGCTATCAGCCAGCGCCTTGTTATCAGAGGATGCCCTTTTTGTCGCCGGGCTTAGTTCCATTGACCCCCAAGGTGAGTCTTCTTTCCCTTTTGCTCTGCGATCGGTATGCCCAGGCAACTCTATTGCTATTCGACTGAATGTATGTTGTGTTTTCAGCCAAGAGGTCGACATTCATAGGCCAAATGAAGAAGGAGCTAGGCAAGCGCCACAGGGGCTCCAGCTTTTGGGACAAGGATAGGTCCGAAAAGAGATTCCATCCCTCCGGGTCTCACCCAAAGGAGTCAAAGAAAGATAGTGCTGGCCGCCACTCGTCCATCCTAAAGAGGGGGAAGCGGGAGCGTCGGCCACGGTTGATGAGTCCTCCCCGCCGGAGGAGGGTATGGTAGCGGAGAAAGAGAGAGTCGTTGGGGGGAGCTTGGAAGGAGCTATTGAAGTTTTCCTCCTTCAATTAGTGGTCATATTAGATGATGCCGAGGAGATGTCACCGGTTCGTCCGGCAATCCTCTCGCCCGAGGCTAATCAGCCTCATTTGCCAGAGTTCGGCAGCCCCGTAGTGCGCATGCTGACGGGAAAGAGGCCCCTGCTTTGGTTGAGGGATCAGAAGAGGCAGTTGCGGCTGCCGAAGTTTGCATGGAGCCGCCTGTTGAAGGATCGGTGGAGGCCGAGGGACCTCCTACAGGAGAGTTGTCTCCTGTGGCACCAGGGGTGTCGTGGAGGAAACCGAGGCTTGGGTGGAGTCCGCTGGGGACGAAGCAATGCTTGGTTGGAGAGGAGGAAGAAGAAGAAGAACTATCGAGTGGGGGGATGCTCGGACCGAGGTTCCTTTCACCAGGGCCAAGGCATCCAAGGTTTTGCAGGCCAGAACTCTAGTGGAGGAGGCCAAATGGATGGCGGTTCTTCAGGTCGAAGTCCCTCGGGCCGATTCTTCGGCCGTGGGTTCTCTTATTCATGGCCCGGAGGTGAAAGACATGTTTGCCACTTTGATGCGGTCTGTGCTGCATACTGGAGAAGGTTCCTCGGTGGATGAGCCCATCATAGAGGACATCGTTGAGGCGGCTTTCGGGTGGTTTGGGGTGCCGAAGGATGTTTACCTTCTCCCCGAGATCAGTAGCCCTGCTCTTATAAAGATCGCAACAAACTACGCCTCCCAAGTAAGTCGATGCACCTAGGTAGTAATTCTTTATCGGCTAGCTCGGCCATATTTTCTTACTTGTGCCTTTTTCTACAGAATGCCTTAATTACGAGGGTGCTGAATTGGTGCTTAAATTTGGCCATGGGGGCCTGTGCTCGGGCCAGGAGGAAGGCCGCCGATCTTCGGGTAAGGGTGGATTCGACCAGTAGGCTCTCCAGGGCCTTGTCATATGTCCAAGGAGACCTTGAGAAGATGAGCAAGTCTTACCAAGCTACCGCTGAGAGAGCCTCTCGGCTTGAGACTCAGGTCAAAGAGCTCCAGAGCTTTCGCGAGAAATCGGACAAGGCTTATTTGGAGTTATCACAAATCAAGTCCAAGCATGTCAATGAGATCAATGCTATGCGGCAGCATTTGACAAGCGATGGGGCGAGTTGAAGAACAGCTACACCAAAGAAAAAGATAACTAGAGTAAAAGGCTTGATGAGGAGGAGCGCAGGTATCGGCGATAGCAAGATCAGCTCGTCGGCCTGAACAGGAGGCTCGCCGATAGGGAAGATCGGCTGAAATGGCAGCATGTTCAAATTACCAAACTCACTGCTGATCTTGATCAATCTCGACGGGAGATTGAGGATAAACAGTCCCAGATTAATGACCTCAATGAGGGTCTTCAGCAGAACAAAGTGGCCAAATTGAAGGCCCTTGAAAAGGTTCATGAGCTGAACGACAAAATAGCTCGGCGAGAGGAAGAGGTATTGTGTCTTCTTATTTGCTTATTTCTAGTATCTTTTCTTTTAGCTATGATCTCACATGATCCGGTGTTTGTAGATAGGCAAAATCGGGCTTGAGGTTCAGTACCAATTTAAGGCTTTGAGAGCGGAATTGGCTTTGAGCTGCCAGATGAATTCCAAACTTGGGAGTTAGTTGGCCGAAGCTAACAGGCGAATCTCTTCAACAGTGAACGAGTATAAGAGTTCTGCTCAATTTTCTGAGGAGCACAAGGCGGCTTGTGCCGACGCATTTTGTTTTGGCGAAGAGGAAATTCGATCGAAGATCTCACAGGTTTACCCTGAGTTAGATCTGTCTTTTTTAGAGGCCGAGTTTTACGATATTCGTACCCCAGGGGCCGAAGAAGCTGAATATGAGGATATTTCAGACGTTGACCTCGAGACTATTCTGGGTACTAATGAGGCCGCGGCTCCAGAAGGGTGCCCTCAGCCTGTTGCTGAGGATCCTGAGGTTTCTCCTCCAACTGTGTTTGAAGTGGGTGAACCCAATCATATTCCTTCGGATGCCACCGAGGGGGCCCTCGAAACTGATTTGAACCATGATTCTTAAGGGTTATTCATGTATCTTTTGCCTTTTCGACTTGCAATTCGATCAAAATTTAATAAATGAATCTTTTGTCTCCTTCTGCTTGTCTTATTGCTTTGGTCATCATTTTTTGAACGATCTTTTTGTCAGAGGTTCTTCTTGATGGAAAACGAGTCGTGCTTTTAGGTCGGATTGCTCTTAGGAGTTCCGAATTGAATAACTAGTTCTGCCAATGTATGAAGCTGTTCAGTTTTGCCGTGGAATGTTATTCCGGCTTTGCGCGGAGTAAGGCAAACAATTCGAAATGCGCAAGTTAACTCGGTTTGCCGAGGCATAGGATAGCTCGGCTCGAAATGACCAAAATCTATGGAAATACCCTGGTTGGGGCCGAGGATAGGCAGATAGTTTAGTATATCTAAGGCAAGAAGTTGGCTCACTTTCCACCGAGGTAGATGAAACGACTTGCGATTTGCCAAAGGATGCCTCATTTTTCCTTAGGGAATTTATCCCATTGGCCTTTTCCAACGCAAGTCCCTTTAGCGTATATGTTAAGTATTCAATCGTCATTGGATGACGTCACTTTCGAAGGGAGATATTCCAGGTCTGTTCATATCTTAGGACTCGCGGATGGTTTTCTGCATTTAAGGCTTTTGATTCGAGATCAGAGGAAATCTTCGTCTTTCGTCACGGCCTCGGAGGCATGCTTGGTACGCTTTAGAATGCACCCTTTTTTCCTGGCTCACCACGTGGCAGCGTGGTCACAGCGTTTTGAATTCCGGGGCTCTCTTCTTTAATGGTTGCTTCTGGTTCATTTTTCCTATAAAAAGGGGAGAGCAGACTATACTTGGGCATCTCCCGAAACCTCCTCTTTCTGTAAGTTATAGAGGTTTTCATGGCGCCTGTTCCATTGAGGTCAAGAGTGGAGAGATCGAGCTTCCCTTTTGAAAGCTGGTTCATCCCAGATTGCTGGGGTGATGAAGGAGCTGCTGAAGAGCAAGTAGTCCTCAAGGGAGGAGTCTCAGGGGTCATACGGAGAGTGCACAGGATGCACACAAAGGTCATACGGGGAGCGCACGTATGCGCTCTTTGTATTGCCTTTGTCACTTGCCATGGGGACCACAGAAAATGCAAAGCATATGCAGCCCCCATGGCTAACATGGACTTCGCCTCCTTCCTCAATTTGGATCCCTCAGTTCATCCGCCTGAGGGGTCTTTTCTTAAGTGAGGAGGGAGGCAAGTAGTGTCAGTCTGCTGGTCTCCTGTCTTTGTTCTTGAGCGAAGGCCAGCAGCCCAACACACCACTTGGGGAGGAGGCATCCTTAGCATCGGCATCCACAGGTCTTTAGCCCAGTTTGGATCCCCAAGTTCATCCGTCTGGGGGATTCATGGATGGCCGACTTTATTCTTTGGCATTAACCAGCGACTCAACGGAGCTGTTTGGTTTCTCTGATTTCTTGGGTCGAATGCAGAAACATCGTTATCGACTGAAGCTGCTCGATCGAGCTTTTGTTTTGTTTGTCTTTATTTCATGTGCTATGATGCACTTGTAATGCCTCTCAGGAGGTTGTAATTTTTATTAATAAAGAGAGTTTTTACTCTTTTTTCTTTGAGTACTCATTTTCTTTCCAATGTGGTTGTGTTGCTCTGCAACAAGGGCCGTTCTATTCGCACCACGTTTTCTGAATCGTAGCGTAGTTTTTGGCAGTGCTTAAGTTATTTTGCCTTCGTTAGGCATTTTTGGCAATGCTTAGTCCTCTGTGGAGGAAGCATTCATCTCTATTTAGGTCAGAGGAGGGCCTAGGCGGCCTTGCTAGTTTGCGATATAGTCATAATCCTACTCAAAGGATGGAGTGGGTTTTTCTTTGAAGAGAAATAACTCGCATGATCTTGCTGGTGAGCAGAAAAAAGTTACTTACCTCCATCGAAGTATGATAGGACGTTTTAATCATGCTAGAGTGCCTGAGAAATCACCAGGTCCAGCCGAGGTCAGAGATATCACTCAGTTCAGCCGAGGCTTCAGATATTATCTAGTGATATCACTCGGTTGGCCGAGGCTTCAGATATTATTCAGAAATATCACTCTGTTCGGCCGAGGCTTCAGATATTATTTAGAGATATTACTCGGTTCGGTCGAGGCTTCGGATATTATTCAGAGATATCACTCGGTCCGGCCGAGGCTTCAGATATTTTCAGAGATATCACTCGGTTCGACCGAGGCTTCAGATATTATTTAGAGATATCACTCGGTTTGACCGAGGCTTCAGATATTATTCAGAGATATCACTAGGTTCGACCGAGGCTTCAGATATTATTCAAAGATATCACTCGGTCCGGCCGAGGCTTCAGATATTATTCAGAGATATCACTCGGTCCGGCCGAGGCTTCAAAGATTATATTTTACTTGGCACTGTCAAGGTACGAAGATCGCTCGGCCCGACCGAAAATTTAAAAAGATTATATTTTACTTGGCACTGCCAAGGTACTGAGATCGCTCGGCCCGATCGAAGATTTAAAAAGATTATATTTTACTTGGCACTGCCAAGGTACGAAGATCGCTCGGCCCGACCAAGGATTGAAAAAGATTATATTTTACTTGGCGCTGCCAAGGTACGGAGATCGCTTGGCCCAGCCGAGGTACGGATATTACTCAGCCCGGCCGAGGCTTCAAAGATTATATTTACTTGGCGCTACTAAGGTACGGAGATATCACTCGGTCCGATCGAGGCTTCAAAGATTATATTTTACTTGGTACTGCCAAGGTACGGAGATATCACTCGGTGCAACCAAGGCTTCAAAGATTATATTTTACTTGGCGCTGCCAAGGTATGGAGATATCACTCGGTCCGGCCGAGGCTTCAAAGATTAAATTTTACTTGGCGCTGCCAAGGTACGGAGATATCACTCGGTCCGGCCAAAGATTTAATACGTAGCAAAACTTGCTTCTCATTGCATCTTTTAAGGAAAGTAATAAAAATAGAAATTTTGTGAATCTTGAAAGTTAAATTTAACTCAATGGATAGAGTAAGTTTAGTGAGGGTGTACTCTTACTAATGATAGGCATGGAGATTATCTGAGTTCCACGTCCGAGGAATAGATTTTCCGTTTAGATCTTGGAGTTTATAGGTGCCGGGTTTGATTACCTCCATAATTTGGTAGGGACCCTCATAATTTGGGGACAGCTTCCCTTGCATCTTTTCTTCAGTGGGCAGCAATCCTTCTTTGAGATACTTGTGCAGGGGATCTATCCAAGATGGTTCGGTGTCGACCTGCATCATCTGACCAGCATCGGCAATGCTGGATCTCTCCAAGACTTCCAAGTGGAATCTCCATTCAATGTCCATCGAGTACGTAGTCGCCAGGCAGGACAGAAGGTCAGCACGCTCGTTTTCAGCCCTTGGGACCTGGATAATCTTAAATTCAACAAAACAGGAAGATAGATCGTGCACCTTTTGGAGATACCGAATCATGTTCGGCTCTCAAGCCTCGAATTCTCCTTGCACCTGGCCCAGTGTAGGCATTTAGTTTTTCAACTTTAAGTTCACGAGCGATGCGGAGTTCGGCGAGCAGGGCCTCATACTCTACTTCATTATTTGAGGCCAGGAAGGAGAAACGGAGCCATATTCGAAAGTTGCACCCTTCGGACTGGTGAGGATCAGATTGGCACCAGAACCACTCACGCTGGAGGATCCGTCGGTGTGAAGCAACGACAGGGCGCTGGGCTTTGGTTGTCCAAGGGTGTCCGAAGTAGAGCATCTTCGGGTATGGTGCACTCAAGGAGGAAATCTGCCAGGACCTGGGCTTTGATGGCCGGATGAGGCTGATATTGAATGTCATGTTCACTCAGCTCAACAGCCCATTTGATCATTCTCCCCAATGCTTCTGAATGATGGATAATTGCCTTGATGGGTTGGTCGGCTAGGACGGTGATAGTGTGCGCTTGAAAATACGGTCGCAGCTTTCGGACCGATGTTACCAGGGCCAGAACAATCTTCTCGACTCGAGTGTACCTTGTTTCAGCATCTTTGAGCAATTTGCTGACATAATAAATTGGCTTTTGAACTTTGCTCTCCTCTCTGATCAGCACCGAGCCAACAGCATTTTTAGAGACCACCAAGTATAGACTCAGCATTTCCCCTGGTTTCGGGTTGCTAAGGAGAGGTGGTGAGCCGAGGTATTTCTTGAGATCTTTAAAGGACTTCTGGCAATCTGGGGTCTATTGAAAATTGTTGGCCGACTGAAGTGCTTTAAAGAAGAGAAGGCACTTTTCGGCTGACCGAGCAATGAAGCGGCTGAGGGCCGCTATTCTTTCGGTAAGACGTTGCTGTCCTTGATTGTCCCCAGAGGGGCCATTTGCTGTAGGCTTGGATCTTTTGGGGATTAGTTTCGATGCCTCGCTGAGAGACCATGAAGCTTAGGAATTTTTAGGAGTTAACCCTGAAAGCACATTTGGTAGGGTTGAGCTTCATTTGATACTTTCGAAGCATTGCGAAGCTCTTCGCGAGGTCCCCGATGTGCTGGGATGCCTCCTTGCTCTTTACCAGCATATCATCAACATATACCTCCATATTTTAGCCGATTTGCTCTTTGAAGACTTTATTGACCAGCCTTTGGTAGGTGGCACCTGCATTTTTTAAAACCAAAGGGTATAACTCGGTAACAGTAAATACCTCGATCGGTGATGAAGGCAATTTTTTCTCATCCTCGGGCGCCATCCGGATCTGGTTGTAGCTTGAATAGGCATCCATAAAGGTCAGCATATGGTGGCCCGAAGTTGAATCTACAAGCTGATCGATCCTAGGAAGAGGAAAGCTATCTTTCGGGCAAGCCTTGTTGAGGTCGGTGAAGTCGATGCAGATCTTCCATTTGCCATTCGATTTTTTCACCATTACTACATTCGCCAGCCAATCGGGATAATTGACTTCCCAGATGAAGTTGGCTTTGATGAGCTTGTCCACTTCCTCTACGATGCCTTTTGGCGTTCGGAGGCAAAGCTCCTTTTCTTTTGCTTAATTAGCCGAAATGTCTCGTCCACGCTGAGGCGGTGGACCAGGACATCTGGGCTGATCCTAGACATATCTGATGCGGACCAGGCAAAAATGTCAGCATTGTTCCAAAGAAATTCAATCAACTCTTGCTGAAGCTTTCCCTCCAGCTGTGACCCGACCTTTATGTTTGGTCAGGCCGAGCCTCGACGAGTGGCACTTTCTCCAATTCTTCGGCTGGTTCCCCTCGTTGCTCGGTGAAATCTTTCCGAGCGTCTAGCCCATCCACCTCGGGCTTCCTGAATTGAAGGTCGGCAACAAAGCAATGCCGAGCTATAATCTGACTTCCCCAAACAACCCCCACTCCCATTCGGTGGGAAATTTTATGGCAAGGTGGGGAAATAGAAATGATGGCTTTGAGAGATACTTGTCCTGGCTTGCCGAGGATGGCATTGTAAGGAGACCGAAGCTTGGTCATAAGAAAATCCATGAGCACAGTAGTCACACAGGGCCAAGTGCCGGCTCGAACTATCAGAGTAATAACTCCCTCGGGGATTATGGAGTCACCTGTGAAGCCTACTAAAGTGGATTCCACGGCCCGGAGGCTTTCTACCCAGAATTTCAATCTCTCAAAGGCATTGAAATACAAAACATTAACGGAGCTTCCACTATCAATTAAAATGCGGTTGTAATCATAATTGTTCATGTTTAAGGATACAACCAGAGCATCGTCATGGGGGTACTGTACCTCCCGAAGGTCTTCATCAGAAAAGTGAGCTCATCAACCCGAGCCTTCTTTGGCGAGTTTTCCTCCTCGCCTGGCCAAGAGGATGGGGAGTCGGCTGCTGTTATCATATTAACATTGCCAATAATCGGTGGATTCAGTGGTGGGAGTTGGCGAGGTTCGGGCTGGCGATCCCTTTCATTGTTCGGCTCAGGGGGTCCTTTGAATCGGTCTAATCTGCCCCGTCGGATCAACCGCTCAATCTCGTTCTAGAGCTGCCAACAATCCTCGGTGTCATTCCCATAATTCCGATGGAAGCAGCAGTACTTGGTCACGTCCCTCCGAGTTACATTGCCTCAGAGAGGGGGAGGCCGAGAAATCTGATGCTCGATCTCATCAGGATCTGCGCTCTTCGCGCGGTGAGAGGAGTGTAGCGGTTGAACCTTCAAGTTGGACTCCAGGTTCAGTCTCGAGGTGGCGGTGGAGGAGCTCTATGGTGGCGAGACAGGCTTGCACGGCGGTAGGCTCGTTGCTTGTCCGAGCCCTTAGCCTCTTTCTTCTTCAACTGCTCGGCTCGAGCTGACCGCCTTGATTCTTCAACCCTGGCATACTTATCTGCCAGAGACATCATGTCTAAGAAGCTCTTCGGGTAGTTAACCTCCAGAGCTAAGTAGAAGTCTCCCTCCTTCGATACTCCTCCAGCCAAGGTAGACATAGCTACCTCGTGGTTGAGGTGATCGACTTTTAGGAGGGTCGTGTTAAAATGGCCAAGGTAATCTTCAAGTATTCCCCCTCTCTCTGCTTAACCTCAAAGAGGGAATTGGATCTCCATCTCTGGCGATGGCTGCTGACGAACTGGTTGATGAGTAAACAGCTCAGCTCGTCGAAAGAATCAATGGAACCTGGCTTCAAGCTGTTAAACCAGGTTCGGGCAGATCCCCTTAGAGTGAAGGAGAAGTATCGGCATAGGATCGCATCCAATGCTCCGTGGAACATCATGCTGAAGCTGCTCAAATGGTCTTCGGGATCAGTGGATCCATGGTATGGCTCGATGGTGGAAAGCTTGACATAAGGGGGAATCACTTCCCTCATGATTCTCTCAGAAAAAGGAATGCCCTACTCCGCTTTTGGTTGGGACGGAGGGGCCTGTCTGGCGGCATCTAACTCCTGATGCCATTCTCGATGCATCTCCTGCATCTGTTGCCTGATCCCTTTATCTAGAGTGGTAGGAGGAATTGGGCGATGGGAAGACGGCAGCGGTGTCGAGTCCTAGGAAGACACCGAGAACGAATCCGTCTAGATTTGAGTGGGCTCTTCCCTTCAGCCAGCTACAGCACTGGTTTTGCCTTCACAGGCCGGTGATGATAATCAGCCGCTTCAGATGGATTGGAAGAAGAGGTTGCTGGCAAAACAGGGGCAGCGGCCTCTTCATGAAGCTGGGGAGTAGGAACGGCTGGGCAAGGAACTGCTTGGAGTCCTTGGACCAGCTGGGTCAATGTCTGGACCTGCTGGACTAGAGTGGCAAACTGGTCCAGCGTTACCACCGTTGCCGGCGGCGAAGGAGTCTTAGCCGGCGGTGGTGCCGGAGGTGCCGCACCGCTAATTGGATCAAGCCTTTGAGAGGCGGCTTGATCCAGAGCCTCGGATGTGGCTCTCTGTCGATTGACCATTAGAGGATGCTTCTTCTGATTTTGAGTCTTGTCTCCTGAATTACAAGTTTACGGGACTTGAGGGCCCTTCCTCTAGCGCCAATCTATTGCCGTGGAAATCCGTTCTCCGACTCGGGTACGCTCTGGCTTTGAGTTTGGATGCCAGTCTCGTCGCCTGAGGTGGAACCTGTAAGACAGTCCGCACGCAGAGGGTATCTTAGGGGTTACCCTCTGTGGGGGACCCTCCGATGCCCAAATTAGTGAAGATTCATAGCAAGCAGATGTGGGGAGAAGACTCTCGCAGAAGAGTTCCCCTAGATGGCTGTTCTCTTGAAAGCTCCGAGCTCCGATGGAGCTTCAATGGAGTTTTTTAGTATGAAAGTGGGTGAATGCATGCGTACCTGAGAGATTTGAAGGTTGTCGTATTTATAGGCGATCATCTGAATCCTTGGACATGTTATGGGAGGGGGGGGGTTGAAAGCTGTTGAGATTCGAAACAGATTTGAATCAAGTTTGTTACGAGGCCAGTAGGATCCGTATCTTGTCAGTTAGAGGATCGACGGCTAAGAGAGCTGGTTGACGCCTTGAGATTCAACGATTATGTAGGTTCTAGGCCACTCCTATGGCCCTTAGGCCACTTCTGGCATGATTCTTCGTTTACAATCTTATTCAGTTATCATGAATTTGAACTCTCCTGCGTTGGATTCCGTAGAGGTGTTCGAGTGTCTCGGTTCGACCGAGGTATGGAACAGTTTGGTTATCCAAGGTACGGGATGGCTCGGCTTATTGAGGTATGAGGATAGCTCGGGCCGCCGAGATATGAGGATAGCTCGGGTTGCCGAGGTATGAGGATGGCCCGGATTGCCGAGGTATGAGGATGGCTCAGTTCGGTTCGTTGAGGTATGAGGATGGCTTGGTTCGTCGGGGCGACACGACTCAGCTGAGGGCAGTTCAGCTTGCCGCCTTGTGGACGTGACAACTAGCTGACATGATGTTGAGATTGGACTCAACCTAATTGTCGATGTGCTCATGTATTAATGCAATGATAAATTTACCGCTCATCAATATATATACTTATATATATATGTCTATATATAGACGGACCTATATATATATATATATACACACACACACACACTTATATATACATATATATAGACAAACTTATATATATAGGTCTGTCTATATATATGTAAACCTCTACATATTATATATATATATATATGTCTGCCAATATATATATATATATATATATATATATATATATATATATGTATACATGTATATATATATATATGTAC
>UESW01004015.1:663588-783943 GCA_900491605.1 Calamus simplicifolius
TACCGGATTTGATAGCTGGGAAGGACGGACCGGGTAAAGAGAGGGATGCTGGTACGGCCGAGACCTAGGAGAAGAAACGAGACCAGGTTTCAGCACAAGATCGGGCAAGGAGGAAGCAGCACCGAGCTCAGGGAGCGCTCTACACTCCAAATCAGCAGCAAACAGACCAAATCTGAAAGACTCAGCATAATCATCTACCAATTGATAACCCAAAGCAAGAGAGATGGGATCATCAAGAAGCCAGGAAGAAGAAACTCCATCACCAATGAGAGAAGAAAACGGAGGAAAGGGATCTTTGCATAGGGACTCAGCCTTCCTACTCGTCCCACAAGAAACTTTGACTGGAAAGAGATGGATGAGGAATCCAAGGAAACCTCATCCAGGGCTATACCAAAAGAGACCCCCTTAGAAACAGGAAACGGAGCAGACCCATCTCCACCCGAAGATGGCAAGCCGGGAAGATCCGCCATGACCAGGTCAGATGGAGAGGCAGAAAGAGCAGAGAGAGACCGGTTAGAGAGAGAAGCTCCCAGGTTAGAGAGAGAAAGCCCAACTTCTAACTTGATTCCCATCATTAGGTAAGTTGACAACATCTTGATTCCCATCATTTTCCCTTTCCTCAAAAGGATTCGTCCTCGAATCTTTATCACCTACATCAAAAAGAGAAAGATTAGAAACGTTAAACATAGTACTAACAATATACTCACCTCGTAAGTCAAGCTTGTAAGCATTATTATTAATTCGAGCAATGACTTGTAACCATGCAGCCCAGTTAATTTAATTTAGTTTCAATGCGCTATGTTAGTTTCCTTAGTTCAGGTCTTTTGTTTCTTTAAGTTGCTTGTTGGGCTCTTTTAGTTAATTAAGCCCATTCCAAAAACATAAGTTTATTTGGACCAATTTGTTTGGGTTTAGTTTAGACATTTAGGATTTTCTTATCGCTATATAAAGGCGTTATTTGTAAAAACGAGGATAATCATTAAGAAATCAGATCTTGGTGAGGTTATTCACTTTGTTAGTTCTTTATTGAACTAGAACTTATCAATGGCAACTCCTTGTGGCGTTCAAACTGACTTATCAATCGATTTTCATCCTCGATTGTGGCGTCTTCCTTATACTAGGTTTTTTCCTCACAAATCTGATTTTAGAGTATTCTGGTGTTTTTGATATTCTTCTTGTTCGTGGGTTTTGTGAGTTCTTTCTCACGTGGTTCACATCAGTTATTTATCTATTAAGGAGATTGATGAAGAGGTATAGAAAAAAAAAGACTTTCATATGGTATTTATCGATTTAGAAAAAGCATATGATAGAGTACCTAAAGAAATAATATCGTAGATTTTAGAAAAAAAAGGAATACTAAAAGATACATAGAATTGATAAAAGATATGTATGATAGAGCAATAACTATTGTTAGAATAACAATAAGAGAACAAGTAAATTTTTAATTACTGTAGGTTTATATCAATGATCTACCTTATATCAGAATCTTTTTACACAAGTTATGAATGAGGCTCCTATTGGGTCAATTGAGGCTTGATTCGGAGGAGTCCAACTGGGTGGAGTCAAGCTTGAACCGAGACCATGGTACCAATTGGTTGATTGAGGCTCGATTCGGAGTAGGAATCCAACTAGGTTTTTTTTTTTTTTTTTTTGAAAGGTAAAGTATGAAATGTATTAATAAAGTGAGAATGAAAGTACAGGTACTTCGGGTAGACCCCGGAGTAACTAAGAGGCCCAAAAGCGATAGATCCACGCGATAGATCCACAAAAGGGAAAGATCCCTAGACTAAAGGGGAACAAACATCTGAAAACAGACGTGACGTGATCACATAGAAATCAACACAAAAGGATCAACTAGAAATGGAGGGAGAGAGCTGCCACCGATCAATCAATCGTTGGTGACCGTCCTTCTTTGGGAAGATAGCACCATCCAAACTCGACCTAACTGACTCCATTATTTTAGAAAGAATCCCAGCTTCATTGAGAGGTCTTGTGCCATGCTTGCGAGAGTTCCTTTCAAGCCAAATTTGGTATACAGAAGCCCCCAGAGCCAGTCTACGAATAATGCAAAGAAGGGAGTTGCCTTTGATGATCCTACACAGCCAAGGCGTTAAGAGATCCCATGAAGTAGGATAATGCTGAAAGTCGCACAAATTGGCAATAGAAGACCATATCCGAAAGGAAACCGAGCAGTTGAAGAAGAGATGGTTGTGATCCTCTGTATGGTCATTGCATAGAAAGCAGTTTAAATTACAGAGAATACCGAAAGAGTGAAGGCGATCCTGAGTAGAGAGTCTGCCGCGAATCGCTAACCATAAAAGGAAGGAGTGCCTCGGGACATGATGCTTAAACCATAGTAGGTGAGCCCAATCAACACGATTGTTATGAGCACGGATACAGTTCCAAACTCTTTTAATGGAGAAGTCGGTGGAACCATCCCAAAGAAGCTGATCTGGATGACTACAGTCGGGTAGAGCAAGAGATCTAGTCTCAATCTTCAATTGAAAGAGCTCGATAGAATTTGCAGCAGGCCAGTTCCAGAGACCAGAGGAGAGGATTTCACTGACCTTTGCATCAATGGTGAGACCAGAATCAGAAATAACTCTGGCATTTGAGGAAGTGCAGATAGGTCCAAGACTACTCCAAGAATCAAACCAAAGAGAGGTAGAAGCTCCATTCCCAACTCTGACTGTGATGTAGGCCTTTACTCTATCCCGAAGCTTAAGGATTTTCCTCCAAGTCCACGAGCAATTCCATGGAACTTTAGCAACCCAAAAGTGATCTTTATGAAGCAGATTCTTCTTTACCCACGCTGCCCACAGAGATTTAGAGCAGGGCTTGCATAATAACCAGATATAACGGGTCATGGAGGCATAATTCCAGTCTCTTATTTTTTTGATCCCCAGTCCCCCTTCATCTTTTGGGCAAGAGATGTCCGACCATGCTACTTTGGCTCCATTGCGGTTCAAAGAACATCCCTTCCATAAAAAAGCCGATAGAATCCCTTCAATATCTTTGAGAACCTTAACTGGGAGAATGAAATGAGAACTCCAAAAAGACTGGATACTGAATAATACAGATTGAATGAGCTGTAACCTTCCAGCATAGGAGAGGAAACGATTTGTCCAGAGCTTGATCCTCTTCAGAATGCGGTCAACAAGAGCATGGCAATCGATAGCTCTAAGCTTCGAGGAGATCAAAGGAACCCCCAGATATCTGATGGGAAAGGAGCCAAGCTTGAAGCCAATGAAGTTAACAAGATCATGATTAGACTCCACCGGCAGTCCTGAAATAAAGATAGAACTTTTGGCATTATTTGGGACCAATCCGGAGAGAGAAGAGAAGGTATCCAGAGCATCCTTCACAACTGTAATGGAGTTCAGATCGCCGCGACAGAAAACCAGCAGATCATCAGCAAAGCATAAATGAGTAATTCTGGAATCCCGACATCTCAAGTGGTATTTGAAAGAAGAAGAAGCCCTAATTTTTTGATCAAGAATCCGAGAGAGGACATCCATGCAGATAACAAATAAGTATGGTGAGATGGGATCACCTTGACGGAGACCTTTCTTCCCTTCAAAGAATCCATTAAGTTCACCATTGATTGCAATAGAATACCTGGCAGAAGTGACACAGGCTTTGATCCAGCCGATGAAAATGAGAGGAAATCCAAGCAGTCGAAGAGAATCCCAGAGAAAGTCCCAACGAACAGAATCAAATGCTTTCATTATATCAATTTTGAGGACGCAGTTCGGGGAGGAGGTGAAACGATGGTAACCGCGAATTAGCTCCTGAGCCATAAGAATGTTGTCTCCAATATGCCTTCCCTGAACAAAAGCGGACTGTGCCTCATTAATAAAAGACGGTAGGACTTCCTTTAACCGGTTAGCAAGGAGCTTTGCAATACATTTATAGATTGTATTGCAACAGGAGATCGGTCTGAAATCCTTAGGATGAGCTGCATTCGGGACTTTGGGGATAAGAACAACAGCCGTGCAATTTGTTTCCTTGAGCAGTTTAGCAGTGGAGAAAAAGTCCCTAATAGCCAAAGAGATATCAGCTCCCACGATAGACCAAGTGTGTTGGAAGAAATAAGCATTGAAGCCATCAGGTCCTGGTGCTTTATTTGGATGAAGCTGAAAGAAAGCTTCTTTAATTTCATCATCATTGAAACCGATGCTTAACTTGCTAACCTGATCAGGGGAGAGAACCGGCTCAAGGAAGAGATCAAGCTGTTCGGTCCCAACATAATCTGTGCCAGATTCCGTGCCTAGAAGTTGCTTGTAGAAGCCAACGATTTCTTGAACAATCTGTTCCTTGTCTCTAACCCACTCACCATTTTGATTCTGGATGCAGAGGATACTGTTGGTGTTATGTCTCCCTTTAACAGAGTTGAAGAAGAAGGCAGTGTTTTTGTCACCTTCCTTAAGCCATTGAATTCTGCTTTTTTGTTTGGCGTAGCTCTCTCTCCCCTTGTAGGCGGTGGCCAGCCGATTAGCACAATCTTGTTCCTTTACAAGTAGATCGCTGGTATTTGAGCCACCGGCAATAGACGATTGAAGGCCATCAAGTTCAGTGCGTAGAGAGGAAATATCCCCATTGATAAGAACATTTTTTGTCTTACATAAATCCTTGAGAGCAGATTTTAATAGTTTCAATTTCCTGTAGACTTTGAACATGGAGTGACCAGCAACTGGAGTGTTCCAAACCCTCTCAACTAATGGCATAAATTCATCAAAATCGGACCAAAAATTGAAGAATTTGAAGGTGGTTTTGAGTAGAGGACGATTCAGTCCAAGTTCCACAACAGCAGGTGAATGATCAGAGAGACCAAATGGAAGAAAATGGGCATTTGCATGATGGAATTTATTGAGCCATAGAGAATTCACAAGAGCCCTATCAAGCTTGCACATAATATGACCACTGGCTCTTGAGTTATGCCAGGTGAAAAGAAATCCACTGAATCGAAGATCGTCCAGACCGGCATGAAACAGGGCATTATTAAAATCATCCATGTGGCTCGGCCATTGAGAACTACCTCCTTTTCTTTCTTGCCTGAAACGGATAGCATTGAAGTCTCCCATAACAAGCCAAGGCAGTTGGGAGAAGATGGCAGCATTATCAATCAAGTTCTTCCAGAGGCAGCGGCGAGCCACAAGATCATTGGAGCCGTAAACAAATGAACTGACAAAACGCTCGCCAGAGCCTATGATAGTGATAGACAAATGGATAATTTGATCAATTTTGGAGATAACAGATGCAAGAAGGATTTTAGGGTCCCACCAGATCCAAATCCTACCTGAGTTTTCTTCATCATAAAAGTTATAGCAATCCCATCCCGGAAACAGAGACGATTGGATCTTATCTTTATTGCAAGGATTGATCTTGGTCTCAAGGAGAGCAATGCAGGATATTTTTTGGGTATGTACTAGATTTCTAACCTCCGAATGCTTAGAGGGATCGTTTAGACCCCTGATGTTCCAGGCAGCAACCTTGATCATTTGGATGATTTGGATAGAAGCCCTCTAGAGAGTCCAGAGCTAGCAGCAAACTTCTTGTCCTTCTTTTTCTTCCTTCCCAGTTTCATCTCCACTTCATCAATCATAATAACTTTCCTGGCTAACAGTGGAGTGCTTGGGGGGGACGATGAAAGAGGAGAGGTCCCCAGAAGAGTATTAGAATTTGAATAGGCAACGACAGGTTGACAAGCGGAGCCGGATTGATCTTCATGAAGAGAAACAGAGGAAATGACCAAAGGTTCCTGTAGCAAATCATTCGGATCGTCAAATGTTAACGGGCCTGAAGGTCCTGTAGCTATCGGATCGTCAACTGTTAATGGGTTGTCATTGCCGTCAGCTATCGGATCTGAAGCTAATTTCGGATCGCGGACTCCTGAACCAGACGGAGCATCCTCCGCAAAAATCGGCACGACAGCTGAGACGGGCTCTCCATGGATTCCCATATCAGGAAGGACTCCAGCTGAACTCAGAGCGATGAAAGAATTAACAGAAGAATGCGACCCAATTGTAGGAAGGGCATTCGAAAAGGGCAAATCCTGATTCATGGAAGCAGAGGCTGAGGCATGCATAGATTTGGGTGAGCGAGAGAGTTTATCCGGCACGGCCCTGCGATTGGAAACCACAGTCTTCCATTCATCATCACGCAGCGGAAGGGTTATTGGATTTGCCGGTTTAGGAATCCAAATCTTATGGCCAGATTTCTTACAGTTTGAAGAAAGGTGCCCGAACACCTTACAGATAGAACACCTCTTGGGGATCCAGTTGTAAGTAACTTTGATTCCGGCAACGCTCCCATCCTCCAGTTCAATCTCGAAAGCATCCGGTAGGGAGTCTTCTATATCAATTTCAATACACACTCTGGCATAGTTCAATCTCCTACGAGAGGAGGTCATATAGTCAGCATGGAGAGGTTTCCCGACCATGCTTGCTATGTAGCTGAGGCCATCTTCTGTCCAAAACTCCAGCGGCACGTTGTAGAAGTTAACCCAGATCGGAACTCTCCTGCAGCCTTCCTTCGTCAGGTTCATGCATGGGGACCATTTCTTTAGAAAAATAGGTCGCCCTCCAAAGTGCCAAGGACCTCCCTCCAGAGCAGTCTTCAGATTGTCCAAGCAAGGAAAATTGAAGAAAAAGAAACCGTTGTCATTACTTTGCACATTAATCAATCCGAGTTTGCCCCAGTGTTTCATGGCGGTCGCTTGAACCAGGGAGAAAGGAAGATTGTCCAGGAAAAATCCCACCATGGTATTTTCCCATATAGAAGAGCCTTGCAATGCCACGGAAAAGGGGAGTTTAATAATAACTTTGCCTTCAGTCGAAATGACCTCCGGTTTGATAAATTTGAGCTGCATAGTAGGTGGAGATTCTTTATGAAGGGACTCCCTGACGGACGGATGCTTGCCCTGAGACTCCTTTGTATCACAGGAGGCGCCATGAAAACCCAATGGATGAGCATGAGAGGTACTCACCAAGGGAACTGATCTCAGTTGCAGATTTGCCTGATCTTCTTTGACTATGGACGCCCAGGAAGAATGAGCCTTGACCGCAGCAGCGGAAGCAGCGTCCGGGAGACCAGAGGAGCAAGGGGAGCAGAATCAACTAACTGAGAGTTAACCAGAGGAGGGAAATTAAGTTTCGAAAATTTGAATTTGGAAGAAGTCGGCACATGGCCCGAACCGGATGCAGAAGTCGGCAGCAGAGTCGAATCGGAAACAGGAAGGACCACGGGTAAACCGGAAGCAGCAACCGTTGAACTTGACGACCCATCAGGTAATCCGGATTTTGAGCTAAGGACCGGGTAAAAGCCAGGAGAGAGCTTCTGAGGATGCAATGGCGAACGGGAACGATCCTTCGGCTGAACAGAGGAAGCCAATGACGGGGAAACAGGGGACTTACCTTTGACAGGGGATAAGAGAGCACCCGTTGATCCCGGCGCGCCAAAATCGGAAGCAGGGAGAACATCAGTCGAAGAAGACAAGGACGGATCATCAGGGAAGTAAATAGCAGATGAAGTCTTCGTCGAAGAACAGTCAACATCTCCCAATGGAATCTCCGAAGATGCACCCAGCAAACAAGAGCTGGAGCTTAGAGGGCCTGACACATTCCCCACGGGATGCAAGACAGAGCTACAGTAGGAAAGAATAGGAAGGGATGGAGATGCCGTAGAATCCTCATCCAAACCTATACCATCCATTGAGCTCGCAGGAAGAGAGCATCGTGGAGCAGAAGAACGAAGGTTGGATCTGGCAGCCATATGAGCGAGAATGCAGCAAACGAAACAGATCGAGAAAGGAGAAAACGAAACTCCCAGGAGAATAGAATCGTAGAGAGAGAAGCTCTCACATCTCTCTAAGAAGCTACGTCTCTTTCGCTTTTTCTCAACTTCATCAATCAAATTGAGCCTCCTAACAATAAGAGGAGTGCACGAAGGAGACGAGGAAGGAGAAGAATCCTCACATCCAAAACTGGGGGGAGGAAAAAATCCAACTAGGTTTAGTTAGGCTCGAATCTAGACTATGGCTCCAATTGGGCCAATTGAGGCTCGATTCATAGTATGAATCCAATTGAATCCAGCTAGGATTGAATCGAGACCATATCTCTAATTTGGTTGAATAAGCCTCCATTTGGAGCAGGAATGCAATAGGTCGAGTTAGGCTATAAATGAGAGCAAGGCTCAAATTAGGTCGACTGAGGCTTGATTCGGAGCTAGAATCTAACTAGTTTGAATTTGAGACTACGGCTCCAATAGGGTCAACAAATGCTCGATTTGGAGCAAAAATCGAATTAGGTTGACCTAAGCTCGGTAAGGTTCGAATCTAGGCTATGAATCGAATTGGTTCGATTGACGGTTGATTTAGAGCAGGAATCCAGCTAGGTTGTGAGTCAGGCTTGAATTTAGATTATGGCTCCAATTGGATCGATTGAGGCTTAAAATGGAGTAGGAATTGAACTGGGTCGAGTCGAGCTTGAAGACAGCAAGGCTACAATTGGGTTAGTTGAGGGTTGATTCGAAGTAGAAACCCTGCTCCATTTTAATTGGTCCGAGCCAAGCTTGATTCAGAGCAAGAATCCATAGCCATTATTAGTTGAGACCATTATTAGTTGAGACCATAGCTTGAATCCATCTGGGTCATGCAAGGCTAGAGTCTGAATAATGGCTCCTATTGGGTAAATTGAGGCTTGATTCGGAGGAGGATTCCAACAAGGTGGATTCAAGCTTAAACCGAGACCATGATACCAATTGGGTCGATTGAGGCTCGATTCGAAGTAGGAATCCAACTAGGTTTATTTAGGCTCGAATCTAGACTATGGCTCCAATTGGGTCGATTGTGGCTCGATTCCGAGTATGAAACCAACTGGATCAATCTAGGCTCGAATCGAGACCATGTCTCTAATTTGGTTGAATAAGGCTCAATTTGGAGTAGTAACGCAATACGTCGAGTTAGGCTCTAAACGAGAGCAAGGCTCAATTAGGTCGATCGAGGCTTATGGGCTGCCTGGTCAAGCTAAATCTTCTGCATAAAGAACATTTTTGGGTGGCTAAGGTCCCTTGGTATTGCTCCTGGACTTGGAGGAAAATTCTTAAGATTCGGGATAGAGTGAGGAATTTCATTTCTGTCAAGGTGGGGAATGGCGATAGCACCTCCCTTTGGTTCGATTCATGGAGACCTCAAGGATCTATTTGCTCTTCTTCTCATGCTAGAGTTATCACCGACTCGGGCCTTTCCAAAGATGCTAAGGTTAGTGCCATCATATATGCTGGAAATTGGAGGTGGCCGGCAGCGAATTCACTTGAGCTTATCATCTTGAAATCTGAAACTGGTTCACTGCCTTTACCTGATTGCAGCTGTTCGGATAAGGTATTATGGGAAGGTTCTACTGCGTTCTCTATTAAGAGGGCTTGGAATATCCTCCGGATACCTTCCCAGCGTGTTGATTGGGCTCATTTAGTCTGGTTCAAGCATCATGTTCCTAGGCATTCTTTCATTTTATGGCTTGCCATTAGAGGTAGACTTGCGACCCACGACCGTCTTATCTCTTATGGTATTCTTTGTCAGCGGGCTTGCTACTTATGTCGTCACAGTTTGGAGGATCACGATCATCTATTTTTCAGCTGTCCTTTCTCTGCACGGATTTGGTCAGCCATTGCTAGGAAATGTGGCTTAGTGCACTTCCCATTCTCTTGGGAAAGGCTGAGCCGTGGCTTTGTAGAAATATCAAAGGAGTCTCTTTTCATTCTATTATTTGTAGGCTTGCCTTGGGTGCTGCTTTGTACTTCATATGGCTAGAAAGAAACTCCCGCAAGCATGGGCGCTTGCTGCAAAGGAACAGAGTATTATCTCGAAGATTATGGACTTGGTCAGGCTGAAGTTGGAGGGTGCAACTTTTCCCAGAAATGCTGCTAATCTCCAGTTGATTGATAGATGGCAACTACCCTCCTCTCTTTTGAGTTAATCATCTCCGGTCTATGTAACACTTTTGTTTGACTTGCTTGATCCTTTATTTTGGTCTTAGGTTACTTCAACCTTTTGGTGGATGTTCTCCCCTTTGTATGTTTGCGGGCCTTATCCCGCTATCTTGTACTTATTTTTCTATTTAATACAAATCACCTTTAACTTTCAAAAAAAAATAGGTCGATCGAGGCTTGATTCGAAGCTAGAATCCAACTAGTCTGAATTTGAGACTACGGCTCCAATAGTGTCAACAATTGCTCGATTTGGAGCAAAAATCGAATTAGGTTGAGTTAGGCTCGAAACAAGAACATAGCTCTTAATTGAACTGACTGAGACTTGGTTTAGTGCAGGAATTAAACTGCATCGAGTTAGCCTCGAGTCAAGACTATAGCTCCAATTGAGTCGACTAAGGCTTGATTTAGAGTGGTGATCCAAATGGATTGTGTCGGGCTCAAATCAAGAATATGGTTCCAGTTCAATCAACCGAGGATCAATTTAGAGCAAGAATCCAGGTAGGTTAAGCCAGTATCAAATCAAGACTATGGCTTCAATTGAGTCAACCGAGGCTTAACTCGGAGCAGAACCAATTTTATCAAGTCAGACTCCGAACGAGGCTTCAATTGGGTTGATTGAAGCTCGATTCAAGGTAAGCTTTATGTTGGGTTAGCGCGGTAGGTTGACTTGGAGCAATAATCGAACTGGGTCAAATTAAGCTCATTTCAAGACAATAGCTTGAATTAGGCTGAGTGAAGCTATTCGAAGCAGGAATCCAATTGTGTTGAGTCATGGTAGATTCTAGACGACGGCTCCAAATGGGTCGACTAACACTTGACCCAAAGTAGGAATCGAGTAGGGTCGAGTAAGGCTTGAATCGAGACTGTTACTCCAATTTTGTCGACCTAGACTCAATTTGGAGTAGGAATTCAGATGAGCCATGTTGGGCTTGAAACAAGACCATGACTCCAATTGGTCAATTAAGGCTCCGTTTAAAGCAGGAATCTAATTGCGTCAAACAGGCTTGAATTGAGCCTATCTCCAATTCTGTTGATTGAGGCTCAATTTGGAGTAAGAATCCAGTTGGGTTGAGCCAGGCTTAGAAAGAGTGTGTGGCCCCAATTGGGTCAACTAAGGCTAGATTTGTAGTAGGTATCTATGTCTAAGTCAATAGAGTTAGGCTTATATTGGGAATGTTGCAAAAAAGCCAAGTGAGTCTTGATTTGATGCAGGAATCCAATTGTGTCGATTTGCGCTAGAATCTAGAGTCAGCTACAGTTGGGTCAAATGAAACTTGATTCGGAGCAAAAATCCAACTAGATCGAGTTAAGCCCGAATTGAGACAATGGCACCAATCAATGAAGGCTCAATTTGAAGTAAGAATAGGATCGAGTTAGGCTTATGTCAATATAATAGCTCAAATTGGGCTAAGTGAGGGTTCATTCAAAGTAGCAATTCAACTAGGTTGAGTAAGGTTCCAATCTAGGCTATGAATCCAATTGGTTCGATTGATGCTTGATTTAGAGCAGGAATCCAGCTAGGTTGTGAGTCAGGCTCGAATTTAGATTATGGCTCCAATTGGATCGATTGAGGCTTGAAATGGAGTGGGTCGAGTCGAGCTTGAAAAGATAGCAAGGCTACAATTGGGTTAGTTGAGGGTTGATTCGAAGTAGAAACCCTACTATGTCAAATTAGGCTCATATTGAGACCATAGCTTGAATTGGTCCGAGCCAAGCTTGATTCGAAGCAAGAATCCATCTGGGTCATGCAAGGCTAAATTCTGAATAATGGCTCCTATTGGGTAAATTGAGGCTTGATTCGGAGGAGGATTCCAACAAGGTGGAGTCAAGCTTGAACCGAGACCATGATACCAATTGGGTTGATTGAGGCTCGATTTGGAGTAGGAATCCAACTAGGTTTATTTAGGCTCGAATCTAGACTATGGCTCCAATTGGGCCGATTGTGGCTCGATTCCGAGTATGAAACCAACTGGATCAATCTAGGCTCGAATCGAGACCATATCTCTAATTTGGTTGATAAGGCTCAATTTGGAGCAGTAAGGCAATACGTCGAGTTAGGCTCTAAACGAGAGTAAGGCTCAAATTAGGTCGATCGAGGCTTGATTCGAAGCTAGAATCCAACTAGTCTGAATTTGAGACTATGGCTCCAATAGGGTCAACAATTGCTCGATTTGGAGCAAAAATCGAATTAGGTTGAGTTAGGCTCGAAACAAGAACATAGCTCTAATTGAACTGACTGAGACTTGGTTTAGTGCAGGAATTAAACTGGGTCGAGTTAGCCTCGAGTCAAGACTATGGCTCCAATTGAGTCGGCTAAGGCTTGATTTAGAGTGGTGATCCAAATGGATTGTGTCGGGCTCAAATCAAGAATATGGTTCCAGTTCAATCAACCGAGGATCAATTTAGAGCAAGAATCCAGGTAGGTTAAGCCAGTATCAAATCAAGACTATGGCTTCAATTGAGTCAACCGAGGCTTAACTCAGAGCAGAACCAATTTTATCAAGGCAGGCTCCGAACGAGGCTTCAATTGGGTTGATTGAAGCTCGATTCAAGGTAAGCATTATGTTGGGTTAGCCATAGGTTGACTTGGAGCAATAATCGAACTAGGTCGAATTAAGCTCATTTCGAGACCATAGCTTGAAAATTAGGCTGAGTGAAGCTCTATTAGAAGCAGGAATCCAATTGTGTCGAATCATGGTAGAATCTAGACGACGGCTCCATATGGGTTGACTAACACTTGACCCAAAGCAGGAATCGAGTAGGGTCGAGTAAGGCTTAAGTCGGGACTGTTACTCCAATTTTGTCGACCTAGACTCAATTTGGAGTAGGAATTCAGTTGAGCCATGTTAGTCTTGAAACAAGACCATGACTCCAATTGGTCAATTAAGGCTCCGTTTAAAGCAGGAATCCAATTGGGTCAAACAGGCTTGAATTGAGCATATCTCCAATTCTGTTGACTGATGCTCAATTTGGAGTAGGAATCTAGTTGGGTTAGGCTTGGAAAGAGGGTATGGCCCCAATTGGGTCAACTAAGGCTAGATTTGTAGTAGGCATCTATGTCTAAGTCAATCGAGTTAGGCCATATTGGGAACGTTGGAAAAAAGCCAAGTGAGTCTCGATTTGATGCAAGAATCCAATTGGGTCAAATGAAGCTTGATTCGGAGCAAAAATCCAACTAGGTCAAGTCAGGCCCGAATTGAGACAATGGCACCAATCAACCAAGGCTCAATTTGAAGTAAGAATAGGATCGAGTTTGGCTCATGTCAATACAATAGCTCAGATTGGGCTAAGCGAGGGTTAATTCAATGTAGCAATCCAACTAGGTTGAGTAAGGTTCGAATCTAGGCTATGAATCCAATTATTTTGATTGACGCTTGATTTAGAGAAGGAATGTAGCTAGGTTGTTAGTCATGCTTGAATTTAGATTATGGATCCAATTGGATCGATTGGGGCTTGAAATGGAGTAGGAATCGAACTGGGTCAAGTCGAGCTTAAAAAGACAGCAAAGCTACAATTGGGTTGGTTGAGGGTTGATTCGAAGTAGAAACCCTACTATGTCAAATTAGGCTCATATTGAATTGGTTCTGAGCCAAGCTTGATTCGGAACAAGAATCCAATAGGGTCATGCAAGGCTAGAGTCTGAATAATGGCTCCTATTGGGTAAATTGAGGCTTGATTTGGAGGAGGATTCCAACTAGGTGGAGTCAAGCTTGAACCAAGATTGCATCCATATCTATTCCAGTCAGGGTTTGAGAGCTTCTCTCTCTAAGCATTCCGTCTCCTGCTCCTTTTCTCTTGTTTGGTAACTGGTTTCTATGGATCTTCCCGGAAGGATTGTTCCCCTTCCTGTTCCTAAGGAAGTTTCGGTTGGTATAGCCCTGGATGAGGTTTCCTTGGAATCCTCATCCATCTCTATTCCAGTCAATGTCTTAGGAGGGTCGCGTAGGAAGGCTGAGACCCGATGCATTGCTCACTTTCCTCCGTCTTCCTCTGTTCTTGGTGATGAAGATCCCTCTTCCCAAAGGCTCGATTCGTCCACCTCCTCTGCTGGGATTTCAAATTCTGATGCCTCCCTGGGTTCTGCTGGTTCGTCCCTGGTTGCTCCTTGCGTCGGATACGAGGATCCTTCCGTGATGGCTGTTCTTTCTAAGGGTTCGATGGGGGGGGAGGACTGTAATGCTTCTCCCAGGTTTGGTCTTCATGTGGCCGATTTAGAGCTCCTCTGCTTACCATCTGATCTCTCGCATGTTCTCGGCTCCGCTCCATCTCCTTCGGGTTCGCTGAGTTCGCTTCTTCACCAATGTCCGGATCGATCTTCTTCGTTAGGTGGTCCGCTGGGTAAGAAGGTGATCTCTGTACCTTCTTCAAAGCTTGAATTTGGAGATTTAAATTTCCCGCCTCTGGCAAAGTCTGCAATGCTCTCATTTCGGGCGAGCCTGATCCATCGGGAGGCTTAGTGGGTTCCCCTGTTCTCTGCCCGGTTGGTGTGGAGAATCCGCAATCTGCTAAACCGAGCTGGGCCTCCTTGGTATCGGATTCTCCAGCTCTTATGAAGCTTTCTTACTTCAAGCCATCCTCCTCTTCTTCCGATGGCAGAGTCAGCTTATCAATTCCTCCTGAGATAGCTCGGATCGGAGCGGCAGCCTGGGAGACTTCACTTGTTGGATTCTTCTTAGATAAGCTCCCGTTCTCTTTGGTGGAATCCTCTGCCCGAAGGCTGTGGGACAATAAGGGCCTCGTGGAGGTTCTTAGTAATGGAAGCGGCTTCTTCTTTTTTAAGTTTTCAAATAAGGCTGAGCTGTTGGGAATTCTGGATGGAGGCCCTTGGTACTTCGGAGGTCGTCCGATCTTCTTGAAACCTTGGAGTCCGGGTATGTTATTATCCAAAGATGGGTGCAAGAAGGTTCCCATTTGGGCTCGGTTCTTCAATGTTCCCTTGGAGTTCTGGACTGCAGAAGGACTTAGCCGGATTGCCAGCGTCGTAGGGTCCCCTCTTCACGCGGACCATATGACTTCTTCCCTCAAGCGCCTTTCTTATGCTAGAATCTGCTTGGAGATTAGTATTGATGATCCTCTCCCAAACTCTCTGGACCTGCTTTTGGAGGATGGAAGATCTGTTGAAGTTCTAATTGAATACAACTGGGTTCCTAAGCGGTGCACCGTCTGCAAGGTATTTGGCCATCTTCCTAAAAATTGCAAGAAAGCTGTTCGCCAATCCTGGGTTCCTAAGCCATCTATAGCGTCTGCTGGGCTCTCTGTTGATGCTCCATCGCTCGGAACAAAGCCTGGACCTGATGGTATGGATTTCCTTGTATCTCCATCTCCACCTGCTATCCACACTGGAAACAACCATGATGCTAAGGTCGGGAGCGGATGGATCAATCCCAAGGAAACTCAGTTTCCTCCCTGGATCAATCCTGTTACTGTTCCGAAAGAATCTCAGGGTCCTCCTGTTACCATTCCTGATGCTGTTCCGAATCGTAGGAGATTTCCGATTCTGCATCCCCTAACTTCCATGGATCAGATTGCTCTTCCTTCTATGGCTAAGGCTGGCCTTAGATCTATGGCATCTCCCAGGATTCTTCCTTCTTCGCGTGATTTGAGTAGCGCGGTCAACAGCTTTGCTGTGCTCTGTTCGACTGATGAATTGGTTGCTGAGGATCCAACTGCTGTTGACGATCCGAAACCTACTGAACTTGGCGATCCGGTACCAGCTGCCGACCCGCTTGGCTCTGCTAACGGGTTTCCAACTGTAGGTGACGATTCGTTTGGAGAAGGAGCTGCTGATCCATTAGCTTTTGACGATCCGTTAGCTGCTGATCCGACATTTGACGATCCGATTGTCCCGATGGCCAGTTCCTCTGTTCTTCCTGCTGGGAACTCCTCCATCTCTGCTTCGTCCCCCTCCATCATTGGCAATAAGGTCTCTTGGAAGGATGTCGTGCATCATACTCCCCACTTTAGTAAGGCACCTGTCATGCCCGATTTGAGTGAGGTTTCTATCCGTGGGTCAATCTCCAGATCTGCCAGGCTGTTATGCTCCTCTGCTTCGGGGGGCGATGCGATTGCCTCTTCTCCTGCGTCAATCCGAGTCGATGAAGATGCCTCTAAGGAGCGGCGAGGGGTTTCTGGCTCACGCTTTATCTCTGTTGTTGATGCTTCCGGTGTTCCTAGTAATGCTGTCAGGGTGACATGCTCTTCTTCTACCGGTTTTGCTCACGACTCTCTGGGCCCGATTCCAATGGCTAACCTCGGTTCCGCTGGTGGGTCGGGTGGAGGGACTCCTCTCGTTGGTGATGATGAGCCAACATCCCCGTCGTCCAATTCCAGCACTCCGATGCTTGCTCGGAGGCTGAATCTGGTGGATGAGCTTGAGAAAAAGCATGGCAAGAAGATCAAACAGAGGAAGAAGAAGAAAAATGGTTCTGGGAACTCCCGGGGATAACCTACTATTTCCTTGATGATTATATTAGCCTCTTGGAATATTAGGGGCCTTAATGACCCCTCTAAGCAGTTTGAAGTTCGCAATTTGATTAAGTCTCAGAAAATATCTTGTATTGCCATTCTTGAATCAAAGATTAGGCATTCAAATAAAGCCTATTTTGAGAAGTCTTTTCTAAAGGACTGGAAGTTCTTATCTTTCTATGAAGGCTCTGGTTCTGGCAGAATTTGGGTGTGGTGGGATCCATCGAAGCTTGTTGCTGATAGCTTTATCTTGCAGGATCAGGCCATCCACATCTCCTTCTCCCTGTGTAGCTTGGGTGGAAGATTCATGGCTTCTTTTATCTATGGCTCAAATGATGCAACTAACCGAAGGATTTTATGGAGCAGTCTAAAAGATCTGGCTAACTCCTTGGCCCAGCTTCCTTGGATCATTTTGGGTGATTTCAATGCTGTTCGTTATAGATCTGAGAGGAAGGGAGGAAGCTCTGGCTGGCCCTCGTTCATGGACGAGTTTAATGATACCCTGCTTGAAATTGGGGTGGATGATCTTAGATATGGTGGTTGTCAGTTTACCTGGCACAATTCCAGGACCATCGGGCATATCCTCAGGAAGTTAGATAGAGTTCTGGTTAACGCAGGTTGGCTCAACTCCTTCCCCAACTCTTCAGCTGAATTTATGCCATATGGTGTCTCTGATCATTCAGCGGCAGTGGTGAAGATGGAGACCTGCATGCATAGCTATATCACCCTTTCAAGTTCTTTAATCACTGGGCTGGCTTTGAGGAATTTTTACCATTAGTTGAGATGATCTGGAGCTCAAGGGTGGAAGGGCATGCTATGTTCAGAGTGTGTAAGAAGCTGAAGTTGATGAAATCTGCTTTAAGGAATCTGTGTAAAAGGAAGAATGAGGCCTGTTATGGGGACCTGGCCTCTTTTCGTTCTGAGCTTAATGCTCTGCAAGCTGAATTAGCTGCGGGTAATCAAGCGGCTGATCTTATTGATAAAGAGAGAGTCTGTGCCATGAAACTTAGCTTAGCTTGCAAAGGCAGGGAATGTTATGCTCGGCAGAAGAGTAGAATTCAATGGTTGCGGGAAGGGGACCATAACTCTTCTTTCTTCTTCAATTCCATCAAAAGTAGGATCAATGTTAACAAGATATTGAGCATACAAGATGATTCGGGAGTTTGGATCCATGACAAGCTGCAAATCAGCCATGAGGTGGTCGAGTTTTACAAGGGGCTGCTGGGCTCAGAGTGCTCTATTGCCTATGAAGGTATTGACTCACTCAAGCCTTTTGTGAACCAGGTCCTTTGCTCTAATCAAATCAGGAATTTGGGTTCTCCTTTCTCAAAGGATGATATCAGGAAAGTTATTTTCAGCCTTCACCCAAACAAGTCTCCCGGGCCGGATGGTTTTAATGCATTCTTCTTTCAGAAGACGTGGCACATTGTAGGTGATGAGGTGACTTCTGCTATCCTGGACTTCTTTGCTAATGGATTGCTTCTAAAGGAAGTTAATTGCACCATTATTGTTCTTATACCCAAGATCCCAAATGCCTCTAATCTGAAGGACTATAGGCCGATTTCCTGCTGCAACACCATTTATAAATGCATTACTAAGCTGATTGCCAATCGATTGAAGGAGGTTCTCCCATCTTTTGTCAATGAAGCTCAAGCCGCTTTCGTCCATGGTAGGCATATTGGCGATAACATCTTGATGGCTCAAGAGCTTGTTCGTGGATATCATCTACACTCATCATCCCCTAAATGTGCCCTCAAGATTGATCTAAGGAAAGCTTTCGACTCAGTTAGATGGGACTTTCTTTGGGATTCTTTGAAGCTTCTTGGCTTCCCTTCCATTTTCATTGGTTGGATCAGAAGCTGCGTCTCTTCAGCTAAATTCTCTGTGGCCATCAATGGTGAGCTCAACGGGTTTTTTGAAGGAAAAAAAGGCATCCGTCAAGGTGACCCTATCTCGCCTTACCTATTTGTGATCTGCATGGATATCTTCTCTCGGATCTTGACCTCCAAAATACTAGAGTGTCCTTCTTTTACATATCACTGGAGATGTAGGAAATCTAAGATTTCTCATCTTTGTTTTGCTGATGATTTGATGATCTTTTGCCATGGTGATCTTCCCTCTATTATGGTTGTGAAGGATGCTCTCGACACCTTTTCCTCTCTCTCGGGTCTTACCCCTAATGCTGCCAAATGCTCTATTTTTCTATCAGGAGTTAAAGACCCTATGCAACAAGAGATTTTGAATTATCTGGGATTTCCTCTTGGTTCATTTCCCATAAGATATTTGGGGTCCCGCTCATCTCAACCAAACTCTGTGCCAATGATTGCCAAGCTCTAGTTGATCGAATCTTGGGGAGGATTAAAGTCTGGACAAACCGCTTCCTCTCTTATGCAGGTAGAGTCCAGCTAATCCAATCTGTTCTATTCAGTATTCAGTCCTTTTGGTGCGCCCATTTCATTCTTCCAGCCAAAGTCACTAAAGCTATTGAAAGCATCCTCTCGGCTTTTCTATGGAGCGGGGTGTCCCTGAAGAGTAGTGGAGCTAGAGTTGCATGGGCAGATATCTCTACTCCAAAGGCGGAAGGTGGGTTGGGAATCAAGAAGATTAAAGACTGGAATGTTGCCTCCATGACTCGCTATATATGGCTGTTATGTAACCCTTGCTCTTCCTCCTTATGGGCTGCTTGGGTTAAGTTGAATCTGCTGCATAAGGAGCATTTCTGGGTTGCAAAAGTCCCTTGGAACTGCTCTTGGACTTGGAGAAGGCTTCTTAAGATCAGAGATAGAGTCAAGCCTTTCATCTCAGTGAAGGTTGGGAACGGTGACAGCACTTCACTGTGGTTTGATGTCTGGAGACCTCAAGGCCCTATCTGCACTTCCCCATACGCTAGAGTTATTGTTGACTCGGGTCTCACTGTTGATGCAAAGGTTAGTGACATTATTTCTTCTGGCCATTGGTTGTGGCCTCCTGCTAATTCAGCTGAGCTTATTAGTCTAAAAGAAGATTCAAGATCTCTTGATTTGCCCAACTGTTCTCATAGTGACAGAGTGATGTGGGATGGCTCTAATGTTTTCACAATCAAAAAAGCTTGGAATGTCTTACGATCTCCTTCGCGTCGGGTTTCTTGGGCCCATTTGGTTTGGTTCAAGCATCATGTTCCTAGGCACTCTTTCATCCTATGGCTTGCTATCAGAGGACGGCTCCCTTCACAAGACCGGCTCTTATCCTTTGGGTTGATTAGTAACATGAAGTGTTTCTTTTGTCTTGAAGATGTGGAAGATCACAATCATCTTTTCTTTGCCTGCTCTTTCTCCAGTCGGGTTTGGTCTGCTATTGCTTGTAGGTGTGATCTTTTGCAGTTTCCCTCTGCTTGGGAGACTCTATGGCCGAGGCTGTGTGGTACTCTCAAAGGGACTTCGCTCATTTCTATTATCAGGAGGATTGCTTTGGGAGCTACCATCTATTATTTATGGATGGAAAGGAACTCTCGAAAACATGGTCGTATTCATCATAGTGAGCAAAGAATCATTAGTCAAATTATGGACACTATCAGGCATAAGTTGGAGGGATCCGAATTTCCCCTTAATACGCCAAATCTTCATTTGATTCAAATCTGGCACCTCCCCGCTTCTCTGCTCCGATGAATCCTTGGGAGCTTGTGGGTTTGTGATGCTGTTTTGGCTTTGTAGATGTCGATCCCTTGGGAGTTGCTTCACCGTATGGTGATTGTCCGTTTCTTTTGGCTGTTTTTTCTCCCGGGTTGTTGCCCGGGGTTTGTACTTATTTCATCCTTTATTTACTAATAAATTCACCTTCACTTTTCAAAAAAAAAAGCTTGAACCAAGACCATGATGCCAATTGGGTCGATTGAGGCTCGATTCGGAGTAGGAATCCAACTAGGTTTAGTTAGGCTCGAATGTAGACTATGGCTCCAATTGGGCCGATTGAGGCTTGATTCCGAGTATGAAACCAACTGGATCAATCTAGGCTCGAATCAAGACCATGTCTCTAATTTGGTTGAACAAGGCTCAATTTGGAGCAATAACGCAATACGTCGAGTTAGGCTCTAAACGAGAGCAAGGCTCAAATTAGGTCAATCGAGGCTTGATTCGAAGCTAGAATCCAACTAGTCTGAATTTGAGACTACGGCTCCAATAGGGGCAACAATTCATCGATTTGGAGCAAAAATCAAATTAGGTTGAGTTAAGCTTGAAACAAGAACATAGCTCTAATTGAACTTACTGAGACTTGGTTTAGTGTAGGAATTAAACTGGGTCGAGTTAGCCTCGATTCAAGACTATGGTTCCAATTGAGTCGACTAAGGCTTGATTTAGAGTGGGCATCCAAATAGATTGTGTCGGGCTCAAATCAAGAATATGGTTCCAGTTCAATCAACTGAGTATCAATTTAGAGCAAGAATCCAGGTAGGTTAAGCCAGTATCAAATCGTGACTATGGCTTCAATTGAGTCAACCGAGGCTTAACTCGGAGCTGAACCAATTTTATCAAGCCAAGCTCCGAACGAGGGTTCAATTGGTTTGATTGAAGCTCGATTCAAGGTAAGCTTTATGTTGGGTTAGCCATAGGTTGACTTGGAGCAATAATCGAACTGGGTCGAATTAAGTTAATTTCAAGACCATAGCTTGAATTAGGCTGAGTGAAGCTCTATTCGAAGCTTGTCTCTAACCCACTCTCCTAGTTTCTAGAGAGAGAAGCTCTGCGGTTCTAGAGAGAGAAACTCTCTTGCTCTGTCCCTTCTCTCTTGCCTGTTCTCTCTTTTGCCTGCTCATCTGGTTTGCTTGCTGGTCCTATGGGAGATCATCAATCTTGGTTTTTAAGTTTGTTTGTTAACTTTGATCGGTGATCTGGGTCAATCTGGCATGGCGGGTCTCCCCGGCTTGCTTTCTTCAGCTGGCGATTGCTCTGCTTCGGCCTCTGTTCCAAAGAAGCCGGGTTCTAGCATACAGCGGGATGTGGTTGCTTACGATTCCTCATCCATCACTATTCCACACATTGTTACTCCGTCCTCTTCTAGTTTTGGTGATGGAGGTTCTTGTCGAGCGATTGATGCGCTCTCTCCCCTGGGTGATGGATTTTCCTCCCCCGGCAACTTGAAGACCCCATCGCTGATGCTTTGAGTTATGATTTGGATGACGATTATGTTGAGCCCTCCAGCTGTGCTCTATTGCTGCTGATTGGGAGTTTTGTGCTCTTAATGATCTCGATGCTGGTTCCTCCTTGCCCGATCTAGCGCTGAAGCCTGGCCTCGTTTCATCTACTTGCTCTCGGCCGTACCAGGTATCATCCTTTTATCCGGTCCGTCCTTCCAATCTATCACATCCGAATCGCTTGTTGTCTACTTCTGTCCCTCCTTCTGGGGCTTTTTCAAATTCGCAGCAGGTTGCTTCTGATTTGGATCTTAGAGGCCAGTGCTTTCCGCCTCTAATTAATGCTGCCGAGTTTTCAAAAACATCTGCTAGCTCTTGTTTTCAAATTCGATCGCGCCCGTCTCCAAGTGCTGACGTCAAGGTGGCTTCCCCTGTTCCTCAACCGAAGGTTCCTTCTTCCCCTGTTCATGGGACTGCAGCGGGTGCTGTTTCTGCTCATTCTTCCTGGGCCTCTCTTGTAAAGGACTGTCCGGCTGCTATGGAGCTTGCTTACATAAAGCCGGCGATTTCGGATTTTGAGGGAAATGTTAGGATTAAGCTCCCTGCTTCAGTGGCACGTAAGGGAGTTTCTATCTGGCAAAATACAATTGTGGGTTTTTTCCTTGACAAGCTTCCTTTCTCTTTGGTTCAAGCGTGTGCTCAGAGGCATTGGGGGAAGTCTGGGCTTACAGAGGTTCTGTGTAATGGAAATGGATTCTTCTTTTTCAAATTCTCTGATCCAGTTCGAGTTGCTGAAGCTTTGGAAGGGGGTCCTTGGCATTTTGGAGGCAGACCAATCTTTCTAAAACGCTGGTCTCCGTGTATGAATCTCTCAAAGGAGGGCTGCAAGAAAGTTCCTGTTTGGGCTCACTTCTATAATGTTCCGTTGGAGTATTGGACGGAGGAAGGACTCAGTTACATTGCCAGTATGGTTGGGAAGCCTCTGCATGCAGATAAGATGACATCCTCTCTTAGGCGTTTGAGCTACGCCCGTATATGCATTGAGATTGACATAGATGCTTCCCTCCCTAAGGCTTTTGATTTAGAATTGGAAGACGGCAGCATTTCTGGGATCAAAATTGAGTATAACTGGATTCCAAAGAGGTGCTCTGTGTGTAAGGAATTCGGCCATCCTCCTACTCTCTGCAAGAAGATCAGTCATCAAGAATGGATTCCTAAATCCTCTCAACTTAATCCAAATTCTGCTACGGATGGGAATTGTCAGCTTATGAGAAACAGTCGTTCGGATGTTTCCTCTTCTCCCGTGGCTCAGATTGCTCCTCTTTCCACGGCTCAGATTGGAACTAAATCTTCTGCTTCGGAGGCTGCTGGCCTAGGATTTCAGGATAATTTTGGGCCTCCTCCCACCTTTCAGCATGGTCCAGCAACTTCTCCGGCCGACAATCGAGGACCCTCTTCGGCCAGAGCTCCTACCAGTACTTCGAATTCTTTTGATCCCCTGCTTCAGGTTGATGATCCGTCTACTACTGCTGCTGGTCCCCCTTCAGAAGTTGCCAATTTTCATTCTAATGCTCCTCTTCCTGTTGTCCCTGTGCTCTTCGATGGCCCTGTGGGTTGTTCATCTGCTCCTCTGGTTGGGGAATCCTCTGCTCACGGGTACTCTTCTCCCGTCGTCAGCGTGATTTCTTCCCCTTCCTCGTCCCCATCCAGTACCCCTCTCCTTGCTAGGAAGCTCACTATGATTGATGAAGTGGAGATGAAACTGGGAAGGAAGAAGAAGGACAAGAAGAAGATTGGATGTTTGGCCAATCCCAGAGGGAAGTCTTCAAAGTCATCCAAATGATTAAGCTAGCTTCTTGGAACATCCGGGGCCTCAACGATTCCTCAATGCTCTCGGAGGTCCGTCACCTCGTTCACTCTCAAAATTCCTCTTGTATTGTGTTGAATATGTTCTCCCCTCCCTCTAAAGCTCTGCATCTTCATCCCACAAAGCTCTGCATCTTCATCCCATCTTATGAATGCTCTGCTACAGTATTTTGGGATCCAATATTTGACGATCCGACAACAGTTGCTACAGTAGCTACAGTACCTACATTAGCTACAGTTCCGGATGTTGACCCGTTTGCAGTTTATAATCCGAGTGCTACAGTATTTTGGGATCCTATACTTGACGATCCGACAACAGTTGCTACAGTAGCTACAGTACCTACTGTAGCTACAGTTCCGGATGTTGATCCAATTGCTGTTTATAATCCGTCTGGCACAGGAGCTGTGGAAGATCCGCATTTTGACGATCCGAATGCATTTTCTACAGTAGCTACAGTGTCAATTGGAAATTCCTCTGTTTCTTTTGTTAAGGACTTCTCCTCCTCTGCTTCATCCCCCGGTTTTGGACGTGAGGATTCCTCTCTTTCCTCGCCTCCACCGATCCGACATCTGCCTGGATGTCCCGATGGTTTGTTCCAGAGGAATCTCTCCTTTAACCCAAATGATTAAGATAGGCTCTTGGAATATTCGGGGCATTAATGATCCGTCTAAGCATTCGGAAATCAGGCATTTTGTGTACTCTCAAAAGCTCTGTTGCTTAGCTCTGCTTGAGACTAAGATTAAGCCTAGTAGCAAGGAGAAATTCGAACAGTGTATGATTAAGGGCTGGAATAGCATCAATCTGTATGATGGGGATAGCTCTGGTAGAATTTGGGTCTGGTGGGATCCTAAAATGATTAATGCTAGTGTTGTCTCCAAAAACGACCAGATCTTCCATCTCACTATCACAATTCTTTCTTCTAATGATCAGTTTATTGCCTCATTTGCTTATGGTTCAAATGAAGCTACGGCAAGAAGACAGTTATGGAACAATATGAGAGATCATGCTATCTCTTTTGCTCAGCGCCCTTGGATTGTAATGGGGGATTTCAATGCCATTCGCTTCCGTCATGAAAGGAAGGGTGGTTCTTCTGAGTGGCCCTGCATCATGGATGAATTTAATAACTCTCTGTTTGAAGCTGGCCTGGATGATCTTCGCTACGGCGGGTGTTTCTTCACCTGGCATAATTCCAGATTGACTGGGCACATTCTTAGGAAGTTGGATCGTGCACTTGTTAATCCTCCATGGTTCAACTCCTTCCCTCAATCTACTGCTGAATTTCTACCTTATGGCCTCTCAGATCACTCACCGGCAGTTGTTAATCTTGGAATGAAGTTCCCTCTATTCAAATCACCCTTCAAATTTTTCAACTTTTGGTCTGAATTCGACGAATTCCTCCCATTAATTGAGGATATCTGGAGCACTCCTATTGCTGGATATGCAATGTTCAAAGTATACAAAAAACTTAAACTTGTTAAATCGGCATTGAAAGCGCTGAGCAAGACCAAGAATGAGTTGATTAATGGTGATCTTACTGCTCTTCGCAACGAGCTGGTTGTTCTTCAGTCTGCTGTTGCTGCTGGATCAAATGACCCTGACCTATTGATGAGGGAGATGGACTGTGCAAAGCGACTATCTCTTCTCACTAGGGGGAAAGAGAGCTATGTAAGGCAGCGAAGCCGAGTTCAATGGTTGAAAGAAGGTGATCGCAACACGGCTTTTTTCTTCAACTCTATCAAAGGTAGAAACAACGTTAACAAGATTCTCTGCATTCAAAATGAAAATGGGGATTGGATTCGGGAGAAGGATCAGATCTGTAAGGAGGTAATTCGATTCTATATGCATCTTCTTGGCAAGGAATGTGGATCCACTTATGATGGCAGCGGGATGATCAATTTCTTCAAGGAACGCACTCTTTCTCCAGATCAAATTTCTAACTTATGTGGTGATTTCTCGGATGATGTTATCAAAGCTACTTTCTTCGGACTTCATCCTAACAAAGCTCCTGGCCCTGACGGTTTCAACGCCTTCTTCTTCCATAAGACCTGGCATGTTGTTGGACCGGACATCACTGCGGCCATCAGGGAATTTTTTACTAATGGAGTTCTTCTCAAGGAAGCAAATTGCACTACAGTTGCTCTCATTCCTAAATTTCCCAATGCCTCCAAATTAAAGGATTTCAGACCTATCTCTTGCTGCAATACGATCTACAAATGCATCTCCAAGCTCCTTGCTGATCGTCTGACAGATGTCCTTCCATCTATTATATCTGAAGCTCAATCGGCTTTTGTGCATTCTAGGCGTATCGGAGACAACATTTTGATGGCCCAGGAGCTTGTTCGAGGATATCATCTCTCATCAAGCAGCCCGAAATGTACTCTCAAAATTGATCTTATGAAGGCCTTCGATTCTGTGCGTTGGGACTTCCTGTGGGATTCTCTCCGCCTTCTTGGATTCCCTGCTATCTTCATTGGATGGATTAAGGCTTGTGTCTCTTCTGCCAAGTACTCAATTGCCATTAATGGGGAACTTCATGGTTTCTTTGAAGGGAAGAAAGGCCTCCGCCAAGGTGATCCGTTATCTCCATATTTATTTATCATTTGTATGGATGTCTTCTCTCGGATTCTTGACCTGAAAATCAAATCCTCCACGTCTTTCAACTATCATTGGAGATGCCGGAAATCCAACTTAACCCACTTATGCTTTGCGGATGATTTACTGGTCTTTTGCCATGGGGATCTTAATTCCATCAATGTGGTTAAGGATGCTCTTGATACTTTCTCCTCTCTATCGGGTTTAACCCCTAATATCTCTAAAAGCTCCATTTTTATCTCGGGTGTGCCGGCTAATTTGCATCATGAGATTGCGAATTTCATTGGTTACAATCTGGGCAAATTCCCTATAAGATATCTTGGGGTTCCTCTCATTTCCTCCAAACTTAAAGCTCTTGACTGCCATGCCTTGGTCGATCGTATTTTGAGGAGGATCAAGCTCTGGACCAATCGGTTCCTCTCCTATGCGGGGAGGTTACAACTTATTCATTCGGTTCTCTTCAGTATCCAGACTTTTTGGAGCTCCCATTTCATTCTTCCCGTCAAAGTCATCAAAGATATTGAAGGTATTCTATCGGCTTTCTTATGGAAAGGCTCTTCCTTGAACCGCCATGGTGCTAAAGTGGCCTGGTCCGATATCTCCTGCCCGAAAGTTGAAGGAGGGTTGGGAATTAAAAAGATTCGTGATTGGAATGCTGCCTCCATGACCCGTTATATTTGGCTACTTTGCCAGCCTTGCTCCAATTCTTTGTGGGCTGCTTGGGTCAAGAGGAACCTGCTTCATAAAGACCACTTTTGGGTGGCCAAAGTGCCTTGGAATTGTTCATGGACCTGGAGGAAAATTCTAAAGCTTAGAGACTGTGTGAAGGCTTTCATCTCTGTTAAAGTTGGAAATGGTGAAGATACCTCGCTTTGGTTTGATTCTTGGAGCCCCCTTGGACCTATTTGTTCTTCCTCAAATGCTAGAGTTATATCTGATTCAGGTCTTGGGAAAGATGCTAAGGTCAGCGCCATCCTTTCAGTAGGGGGTTGGAGATGGCCGGTTGCAAACTCTGTGGAGCTGATTGCTTTGAAAGAGGCATCTTCTTCTCATCCCATCCCCGATTGCAGTCTTCAGGATAACACTCTTTGGGATGGTTCACCGACCTTCTCCATTAAAGGTGTATGGAAGCGTATCCGGTCTTCTTCTCAGCGAGTGGATTGGGCTCATCTTGTCTGGTTTTCTCACCATGTGCCTAGGCATTCCTTCACTCTGTGGCTTGCTATTAGAGGTAGACTTTCCACCCAAGACCGACTTCTTTCATTCGGGATTCATAGTCAATCCTCTTGTTTATTTTGCCAAAGCCAGTTGGAGGATCATAATCATCTGTTTTTCAACTGTCCATATTCCACCCGGATTTGGACCTCAATTGCTCTTCTATGTGGCTTGGAGCATTACCCTTCTTCTTGGGAGCTCTTGATACCTTGGCTCTGTCAAATCAACAAAGGATTATCTCTTCACTCCATTATCTGCAGATTGGCAGTGGGAGCCTCAGTCTACTTCATTTGGTATGAAAGGAATTCCCGCAAGCATGGGCAATTACTTATAAATGAAGCAGGGATTATTTCAAAGATAAAGGAGTCGGTCAGACTGAGTTTGGATGGAGCTCAGATCCCGGAAACGAATCTTAATCGACAGCTGATTAATCGTTGGCACCTCTCTCTCCCTCATTAGATTATTGCTGATGATTTACCTTCGCAGCTCATCTTATGAGTTCTGTTGTTAGGTTCTGGATGTAATCCGGTTTTATTACTTTGAGGTCTCTACCTCTTGCTGGTTGTATTCCTATCGTTTTCTTTTGAGGTCTGATTTTCTTTGAGGTCTACCTCTCCCGGGCTTTGTCCCGATGTTTTGTACCTATTACTGTTAATCAATATAATTCACCCCTTTTAACTTTCAAAAAAAAAAAAAAAAAAGAAGCTCTATTCGAAGCAGGAATTCAATTGTGTCAAGTCATGGTAAAATCTAGACAACGGCTCCAAATGGGTTGACTAATACTTGACCCAAAGCAGGAATCGAGTAGGGTCGAGTAAGGCTTGAATCGGGGCTGTTACTCCAATTTTGTCGACCTAGACTCAATTTGGAGTAGGAATTCAGTTGAGCCATGTTGGGCTTGAAAGAAGACCATGACTCCAATCGGTCAATTAAGGCTCCATTTAAAGCAGGAATCCAATTGGGTCAAACAGACTTAATTGAGCCTGTCTCCAATTCTGTTGACTAAGGCTCAATTTGGAGTAGGAATCCAGTTGGGTTGAGCCTGGCTTAGAAAGAGGGTGTGGCCCCAATTGGGTCAACTAAGGCTAGATTTGTAGTAGGTATCTATGTCTAAGTCAATCGAGTTAGGCTCATTTTGGGAACGTTGCTAAAAAGCCAAGTGAGGCTCGATTTGATGCAGGAATCAAATTGAGTCGATTTCCTTTCTCCCTGGTTCAAGCGACCGCCATGAAACACTGGGGCAAGCTCGGGTTGCTTAATGTGCTAAGTAACGGCAACGGTTTCTTTTTCTTCAATTTTCCTTGCTCGGATAATCTGAATGTTGCTCTGGAGGGCGGTCCTTGGCACTTTGGGGGGAGACCTATATTCCTTAAGAGATGGTCCCCATGCATGAATCTGACGAAGGAGGGCTGTAGGAAAGTTCCGATCTGGGCTAACTTCTTCAACGTGCCGCTGGAGTTTTGGACAGAAGATGGCCTCAGTTACATTGCAAGCATGGTCGGGAAACCTCTCCATGCTGACAATATGACTTCCTCTCGTAGGAGATTGAGCTATGCCAGAGTATGTATTGAGATTGATATAGAAGACTCCCTACCGGACGCTTTCGAGATTGAACTGGAGGATGGGAGCGTTGCCGGAATCCAAGTTGCTTACAACTGGATCCCCAAGAGGTGCTCTATCTGTAAGGTGTTTGGGCACCTTTCTTCTAACTGTAAGAAACCTGGTCATAAGGTTTGGATTCCTAAATCTGCACATCCTATAACTCTTCCGCTTCGTGATGGGGAATGGAAGACTGTGGTTTCCAATCGTACGGCCGTGTCGGATAATCTCTCTCGCTCGCCCAAGGCTATGCATGACTCTGCTTCTATGACTCAGGATTTGCCCATTTCGAATGCCCTTCCATTAAATGGGTTGCACTCTTCTGTCAATCCTTTCGCTGCCCTGAGATCGGATGAAGTTCTTCCTGCTATGGGATTTCATGAGGAGCCTGCATCAGCTATCGATCCGATTGATGTTGTTGCCGATCCGATTCCTGTGGATGATCCGTCTGGTTCAGGAGTCCGTGATCCGAAAATTGCTGCCGATCCGATAGTTGACGGTGATGAAAATCCAATAGCATTTGACGATCCGAAAGCTACAGGAGCTAGTGACCCGTTAGCATTTGACGATCCGAATGCTATGCTACAGGAGCTGGTGGTCAGTTCCTCTGTTTCTCCTCATGAAGATCGTTCCGGCTCCTCCCGTCATCCTGTCGTCTCCTATTCAAACTCTAATGCTCATCTGGGGACCTCTCCTCCTTCCTCGTCCCCCAAAGCACTCCCCTGCTAGCCAGGAAACTTATTATGATTGACGAAGTGGAGATGAAATTGGGAAGGAAGAAGAAGAAGGACAAGAAGCTTGCTGCTAGCTCTGGACTCTCCAGAGGGCTACTATCCAAATCATCCAAATGACCAAGGTAGCTGCCTGGAACATCAGGGGTCTAAACGATCCCTCTAAGCATTCGGATGTTAAAAATCTTGTACATACCCAAAAAATCTCCTGTATAGCTCTCCTTGAGACCAAGATCAATCCTTGCAATAAAGAAAAGTTTCAATCGTCTCTGTTTCCGGGATGGGATTGCTCTAACTTTTATGAAGAAGATAACTCGGGAAGGATTTGGATCTGGTGGGACCCTAAAATTCTTCTTGCATCTGTTATCTCCAAACTTGATCAAATTATCCATTTGTCTCTCACTATCATAGGCTCTGGCGAGCGTTTTGTCATTTCTTTTGTTTACGGCTCGAATGACCTTGTGGCTCGCCGTTGTCTCTGGAAGAACTTGATTGATCATGCTGCTTCCTTCTCCCACCTGCCGTGGCTTGTTATGGGAGACTTCAATGCTATCCGCTTCAGGCAAGAAAGAAAAGGTGGTAGTTCTCAATGGCCGAGCCATATGGATGATTTTAATAATGCCTTGTTTCATGCCGGTCTGGACGATCTTCGCTTCAGTGGATTTCTCTTCACCTGGCATAACTCAAGAGCCATTGGTCACATCATGTGCAAGCTTGACAGGGCTCTTGTGAATTCTCTCTGGCTCAACCACTTCCATCATTCAAATGCTCAATTTCTTCCGTTTGGTCTCTCTGACCATTCACCGGCTGTTGTGGATCTTGGGCTGAATCGTCCGCTATTCAAACCCCCCTTCAAATTCTTCAACTTCTGGTCCGAGTTTGATGAATTTATGCCGTTAGTTGAGAGAGTTTGGAACACTCCGGTCGCTGGTCACTCCATGTTCAAAGTCTACAGAAAATTGAAGTTATTAAAATCTGCTCTCAAGGATTTGTGTAAGACAAAGAATGTTCTTATCAATGGGGATCTTTCCTCTCTCCGCACTGAACTCGATGGCCTTCAATCGTCTATTGCCGGTGGCTCAAATGTCAGCGATCTGCTTGAAAAGGAGCGAGATTGTGCTAATAGGCTGGCCACTGCCTACAAGGGGAGGGAGAGCTACGCCAAACAAAAAAGCAGAATCCAATGGCTTAAGGAAGGTGACAAAAACTCTGCCTTCTTCTTCAACTCGGTTAAAGGGAGACATAACATCAACAATATCCTCTGCATCCAGAATCAAAATGGTGAATGGATTAGAGACAAGGATCAGATTGTTCATGAAATCGTTTGCTTCTACAAGCAACTCCTAGGCACGGATTCTGGCACAGATTATGTCGGGACCGAACAGCTTGATCTCTTCCTTGATCCAGTTCTCTCCCCAGATCAGGTTAGCAAGTTAAGCATCGGTTTCACTGATGATGAAATTAAAGAAGCTTTCTTTCAGCTTCATCCAAATAAAGCACCAGGACCGGATGGCTTCAATGCTTATTTCTTCCAACACACTTGGCCTATCGTGGGAGCTGATATCTCTTTGGCTATTAGGGACTTTTTCTCCACTGCTAAACTTCTCAAGGAAACAAATTGCACGGCTGTTGTGCTTATCCCCAAAGTCCCGAATGCAGCTCATCTTAAGGATTTCAGACCGATCTCCTGTTGCAATACAATCTATAAATGTATTGCAAAGCTCCTTGCTAACCGGTTAAAGGAAGTCCTCCCGTCTTTTATCAATGAGGCCCAGTCCGCTTTTGTTCAGGGAAGGCATATCGGAGACAACATTCTTATGGCTCAGGAGCTAATTCGTGGTTACCATCTTTTCACCTCCTCCCCGAACTGCGTCCTCAAAATTGATATAATGAAAGCTTTTGATTCTGTTCGTTGGGACTTTCTTTGGGATTCTCTTCGACTGCTTGGCTTTCCTCCCATTTTCATCGGCTGGATCAAAGCCTGTGTCACTTCTGCCAGGTATTCTATTGCTATCAATGGTGAACTCAATGGATTCTTTGAAGGGAAGAAAGGTCTCCGTCAAGGTGATCCCATCTCACCCTACTTATTTGTTATCTGCATGGACGTTCTCTCTCGGATTCTTGATCAAAAAATCCGTGCTTCCCCATCCTTCAAATTCCACTTGAGATGTCGGGATTCCAGAATTACTCATTTATGCTTTGCTGATGATCTGCTGGTTTTCTGTCGCGGCGACCTGAACTCCATTAGAGTTGTGAAGGATGCTCTGGATACCTTCTCTTCTCTCTCCGGTTTGGTCCCAAATAATGCCAAAAGTTCGATCTTTCTTTCAGGATTGCCGGTGGATTCTCATCATGAACTTGTAAACTTCATCGGCTTCAAGCTTGGCTCCTTTCCCATCAGATATCTGGGGGTTCCTTTGATCTCCTCGAAGCTTAGAGCTCTCGATTGCCATGCTCTTGTTGACCGTATTCTGAAGAGGATCAAGATCTGGACAAATCGTTTCCTATCCTATGCTGGAAGGTTACAACTCATTCAATCTGTTTTATTCAGTATCCAGTCTTTTTGGAGTTCCCATTTCATTCTCCCAGTTAAGGTTCTCAAAGACATTGAAGGGATTCTATCGGCTTTTTTATGGAAGGGATGTTCTTTGAATCGCAACGGAGCCAAAGTGGCATGGTCGGACATCTCGTGCCCGAAAGACGAAGGGGGATTGGGGATCAAAAAAATTAGAGACTGGAACTATGCCTCCATGACCCGTTATATCTGGTTATTATGCCAGCCCTGCTCTAAATCTCTGTGGGCGGCGTGGGTAAAGAAGAATCTGCTTCATAAAGATCACTTTTGGGTTGCTAAAGTTCCATGGAATTGCTCCTGGACTTGGAGGAAAATCCTTAAGCTTCGGGATAGAGTAAAGGCCTATATCACAGTCAGAGTTGGGAATGGAGCTTCTACCTCCCTTTGGTTTGATTCTTGGCGAAGCCTTGGACCTATTTGCACCTCCTCAAATGCCAGAGTTATTTCTGATTCTGGTCTCAACATAGATGCAAAGGTCAGTGACATCCTCTCCTCTGGCCTCTGGAGATGGCCTGCTGCAAATTCTATTGAGCTCTTTGAATTGAAGATTGAGACTAGATCCCTTGCTTTACCCGACTGTAGTCATCCAGATCAGCTTCTTTGGGATGGTTCCACCGCTTTCTCCATTAAAAGAGTTTGGAACAGTATCCGTGCTCATAGCAATCGTGTAGACTGGGCTCACCTTCTATGGTTTAAGCACCATGTTCCGAGGCACTCCTTCCTTTTATGGTTAGCGATTCGTGGTAGACTCTCTACTCAGGATCGCCTTCACTCCTTCGGTATTCACTGTCACTTAAACTGCTTTCTATGCAAAGACCATACTGAGGATCACAGCCATCTTTTCTTCAGCTGCTCGTATTCCTTTCGGATATGGTCTTCTATTGCCAGTTTGTGCGACTTTCAGCATTATCCTTCTTCTTGGGAGCTCTTGACGCCGTGGCTATGCAGGAACATCAAAGGCAACTCCCTTCTTTCCATTATTCGCAGACTGGCTCTGGGGGCTTCTTTGTACCTAATTTGGCTTGAAAGGAACTCTCGCAAGCATGGCCAAAGGCCTCTTAATGAAGCTGGGATTCTTTCCAAAATATTGGAGTCAGTTAGGGCGAGTTTGGATGGTGCTGTCTTCCCAAAGAAGGATGGTCACCAACGCTTGATTGATAGGTGGCAGCTCTCTCCCTCCATTTCTAGTTGATCCTTTTGTGTTGATTTCTCTGTGATCCCATCACGTCTGTTCTCAGATGTTTGTTCCCTTTAGTCTAGGGATGTTTCCCTTTTTGTGGATCTATCCCTTTTGGGCCTTTTAGTTACTCCGGGGATTGCCTTGTACCTGTACTTTCATCCTCACATTATTAATACATTTCATACTTTACCTTTCAAAAAAAAAAAAAAAAGGGTCAAATGAAGCTTGATTCGGAGCAAAAATCCAATTAGGTTGAGTCAGACCCGAATTGAGACAATGGCACCAATCAACGGCACCAATCAACGAAGGCTCAATTTGAAGTAAGAATAGGATCGAGTTAGGCTCATGTCAATACAATAGCTCAAATTGGGCTAAGCGAGGGTTCATTCAAAGTAGCAATCCAACTAGGTTGAGTAAGGTTCGAATCTAGGCTGAATCCAATTGGTTCGATTGACGCTTGATTTAGAGCAGGAATCCAGCTAGGTTGTTTATCAGGCTCGAATTTAGATTATGGCTCCAATTGGATCGATTGAGGCTTCAAATGGAGTAGGAATCGAACTGGGTCAAGTCAAGCTTGAAAAGATAGCAAGGGTACAATTGGGTTGGTTGAGGGTTGATTCGAAGTAGAAACCCTACTATGTCAAATTAGGCTTATATTGAGACCATAGCTTGATTTGGTCCGAGCCAAGCTTGATTCGAAGCAAGAATCCATCTGGGTCACGCAAGGCTAGAGTCTGAATAATGGCTCCTATTGGGTAAATTGAGGCTTGATTCGGAGGAGGATTCCAACTATGTGGAGTCAAGCTTGAACCAAGACCATGATACCAATTGGGTTGATTGAGGCTCGATTCGGAGTAGGAATCCAATTAGGTTTAGCTAGGCTCGAATCTAGACTATGGCTCCAATTGGGCCGATTAAGGCTCGATTCAGAGTCTCGAATCAAGACCATGTCTCTAATTGGGTTGAATAAGGCTAGATTTGGAGGAGGAACGCAATAGGTTTAGTTAGGCTCTAAACGATAGCAAGGCTCAAATTAGGTGGATCGAGGCTTGATTCGAAGCTAGAATCCAACTAGTTTGAATTTAAGACTACGGCACCAATAGGGTCAACAATTGTTCGATTTGGAGCAAAAATCGAATTTGATTGAGCTAGGCTCGAAACGAGAACATAGCTCTAATTGAACTGACTGAGACTTGGTTTAGTGCAGAAATCAAACTAGGTCATGTTAGCCTCGAGTCAAGACTATGGCTCCAATTGAGTCGACTAAGGCTTTATTTAGAGTAGGGATCCAAATGGATTGTGTCGGGCTCAAATCAAGAACATGGTTCCAGTTCAATCAACCGAGTATCAATTTAGAGCAAGAATCCAAGTAGGTTAAGCCAGTATCAAATCGAGACTAGGGCTTCAATTGAGTCAACCGAGGCTTAATTTGGAAAAGAACCAATTTTATCAAGTCAGGCCCCGAACGAGGCTTCAATTATGTTGATTGAAACTTGATTCAAGATAAGCTTTACGTTGGGTTATCCATAGGTTGACTTGGAGCAATAATCGAACTGGGTCGAATTAAGTTCATTTCGAGACCATAGCTTGAATTAGGCTAAGTGAAGCTCTATTCGAAGCAGTAATCCAATTGTGTCGAGTCATGGTAGAATCTAGACGACGGCTCCAAATGGGTTGACTAACACTTGACCCAAAGCAGGAATCGAGTAGGGTCGAGTAAGGCTTGAGTCGAGACTATTACTCCAATTTTGTTAACCTAGACTCAATTTGGAGTAGGAATTCAGTTGAGCCATGTTGGGCTTGAACAAAACCATGCTCCAATCGGTCAATTAAGGCTCCGTTTAAAGTAGGAATCCAATTGGGTCAAATAGGCTTGAATTGAGCCTATCTCCAATTCTGTTGACTAAGGCTCAATTTGGAGTAGGAATTCAGTTGGGTTGAGCTAGGCTTAGAAATAGGGTATGGCCCCAATTGGATCAACTAAGGCTAGATTTGTAGTAGGTATCTATGTCTAAGTCAATTGAGTTAGACTCATATTGGGAATGTTGCTAAAAAGCCAAGAGAGGCTCTATTTGATGCAGGAATACAATTGAGTCGATTTGCGCCAGAATATAGAGTCAGCTATAGTTGGGTCAAATGAAGCTTGATTCGGAGCAAAAATCCAAATAGGTTGAGTCAAGCCCGAATTGAGACAATGGCACCAATCAACTAAGGCTCAACTTGAAGTAATAATAGGATCGAGTTAGGCTCATGTCAATACAACAGCTCAAATTGAGCTAAGTGAGGGTTGATTCAAAGTAGCAATCCAACTGGGTTGAGTATGGTTCGAATCTAGGCTATGGCTCTGATTTGTTCAATTGACGCTTGATTTAGAGCAGGAATCCAGCTAGGTTGTGAGTCAGGCTCGAATTTAGATTATGGCTCCAACTGGATCGATTGAGGTTTGAAATAGAGTAGGAATCGAACCGGGTCTAGTCGAGCTTGAAAAGACAGCAAGGCAACAATTGGGTTGGTTGAGGGTTGATTCGAAATATAAACCCTACTATGTCAAAAAATTAGGCTCATATTGAGACCATAGCTTGAATTGGTCCGAGCCTGGCTTGATTCGGAGCAAGAATCCATCTGGGTCATGCAAGGCTAGAGTCTGAATAATGGCTCCTATTGCATAAATTGAGGCTTGATTCGGAGGAGGATTCCAACTAGGTGGAGTCAAGCTTGAACTGAGACCATAATAGCAATTGGGTCGATTGAGGCTCGATTTGGAGTAGGAATCCAATTAGGTTTAGTTAGGCTCGAATCTAGACTATAGGTCCAATTGGGTCAATTGAGGCTCTATTACGAGTATGAAACCAACTGGATCAATCTAGGCTCGAATCGAGACCATGTATCTAATTTGGTTGAATAAGGCTCAATTTGGAGTAGGAACGTAACAGGTCGAGTTAGGCTTTAAACGACAGCAAGGCTCAAATTAGGTCGATTGAGGCTTGATTCAAAGCTAGAATCAAACTAGTTTGAATTTAAGACTACGGCTCCAATAGGGCCAACAATTGCTCGATTTGGAGCAAAAATCAAATTAGGTTGAGCTAGGCTCGAAATGAAACATAGCTCTAATTGAACTGACTAAGACTTGGTTTAGTGCAGGAATCAAACTGGGTTGAGTTAGCCTCGAGTCAAGACTATGGCTCTCCAGTTGAGTCGACTAAGGCTTGATTTAGAGTAGGGATCCAAATGGATTGTGTTGGGCTCAATTAAAGAACATGGTTCCAGTTCAATCAACCGAGGATCAATATAGAGCAAGAATCAAGGTAGGTTAATTTTTTTTTTTTTTTTGAAAGTTAAATGGGGGGTGAATTGTATTGATTAGCTATAATAGATACATGAGATCGGGACAAAACCCGAAGAGAGGTAGAGACCTCAAAAGAAAGTCAGACCTCAAAAGAAAACCATAGGAATACATCCAGCAAGAGGTAGAGACCTCAAAAGTAAATCAGCCCGGATTACATCCAGAACCTAACAAAAGAACTCAAAAGATGAGCACCGAAGGAGATCAGCACAGGAGAGAAGGGGGTAACTGCCACCTATCCATCAATTGGAGATTTGCAGTATTTCTGGGGAACTTTGCACCATCAAGCTTTAGCCTGACCGAATCCATAATCTTTATAACAATACCTTTTTCTGTGAGAGGAGGTCGCCCATGCATGCGATAGTTCCTTTCATTCCAAATGAAATACACAGTAGCTCCAAAAGCAAGTCTGCTGACACAGGATAGAAGAGAAGACCCTTTGAGTTTCCTACTAATCCACGGCCTCAGTCTCTCCCAAGAAGAAGGGTAGTTGCGCTAATCCACAATAGACGCAATGGACTGCCAAACCCGAGCGGAAAAGGGGCAGCTAAAGAACAGATGACCATGGTCCTCAGAATGACCTTGATATAGGGAACAAGTCATGTGACCGAGAATGCCAAAAGATAGCAGACGATCCTGAGTAGAGAGTCTTCCTTTAATAGCTAACCATAAAATAAAGGAGTGCCTGGGAACATGAAACTTAAACCAAACCAAATGAGACCAGTAGACCCGCTGGGAAGGAGACCGGAGAGAATTCCAAACTCTTTTTATAGAGAATCCAGGAGACCCATCCCATAAAATCTTATCCTGACGACTGCAATCAGGAGGAGGAAGAGAACATGATTCGCCTTTCAGATTGACCAAATCAATAGAATTCGCAGCAGGCCACCTCCAGGTTCCAGAAGAGATAATAGCACTAACCTTTGCATCTTTGGAAAGACCCGAGTCAGTAATAACTCTAGCGTGGGGAGAGGAACATATAGGACCCTGGGGTCTCCAAGAGTCAAACCATAGGGAGGAATTATCGCCATTCCCCACGTCAACAGAGATGAAACTCTTCACTCTTCCCCGCATCTTGAGGATTTTCCTCCAAGTCCAAGAGCAGCTCCATGGAACCTTTGCCACCCAGAAGTGTTCCTTGTGCAGCAGATTTAACTTCACCCATGCAGCCCATAAGGAGGTAGGACTTGGTTGACATAATAACCAAATGAGACGAGACAAGGAGGCGGCATTCCAGTCCCGGACCTTCTTAATCCCCAGCCCACCTTCATCCTTCGGAGTAGATAAATCAGCCCAAGAGACTTTGGCTCCATGACGGTTTAAGGAAACACCATTCCAAAGAAAAGCCGAGAGGATGCTTTCAATCTCTTTGGTGACCTTTGCAGGAAGAATAAAATGGGCACTCCAGTAAGACTGGATGCTAAATAGGACAGATTGAATAAGCTGTAATCTGCCAGCATAGGATAGAAAGCGATTAGTCCAAACCTTAATCCTCCCCAAAATGCGATCAACTAAGGCATGACAGTCAGAAGCTTTGAGCCGGGTGGAGATGAGAGGAACACCCAGGTATTTGATTGGGAGAGAGCCAATAGATACACCCAGATAGGATGCAATGTCCTGCTGCACATGAACCGAAGCACCGGAGATGAACACAGAGCATTTGGACAAGTTTGGAGTAAGGCCAGATAGAGAAGAGAAGGTATCAAGAGCATCTTTGATCACCTTAATAGAATTCAGCTCACCCCGACAGAAAACCATCAAATCATCCGCAAAGCATAAATGAGATAATTTGGATTTCCGACACCTCCAGTGAAACTTGAAAGAGGAGGAAGCTTGGATTTTCCGGTCAAGGATCCGAGAAAAAATATCCATGCATATAACAAATAAATAAGGAGATATAGGGTCCCCTTGACGAAGGCCTTTCTTCCCATCAAAGAAGCCGTTAAGTTCACCATTAATAGCCACAGAGAACTTTGCAGAAGAGACGCAGGAGCTAATCCAATTTATGAAGACTGGAGGAAATCCAAGAAGCTGGAGGGAAACCCACAGGAAGTCCCATCTAACAGAATCGAAGGCCTTCATTAGATCAATCTTTAGGGCACAGTTTGAAGAGGAGGAGGGAAGATGGTAACCTCGCACCAGCTCCTGAGCTAACAAAATGTTATCGCCTATGTGTCTTCCTTTGACAAAAGCAGACTGAGCATCTTTAATAAATGAAGGCAGGACGTGCTTCAGCCGATTAGCAGGAGCTTTGAGATGCATTTATACACAGTATTGCAACAGGATATCGGCCTGAAGTCCTTCAATCTTGAAGCATTTGGGATCTTTGGGATGAGAGCAATAATCGTGCAATTGACCTCCTTGAGAAGAAGACCATTAGAGAAGAATTCCTTGATAGCTGTAGTGAAGTCAGATCCAACAATGTGCCAGGATTTCTGGAAAAAGAAGGCATTAAATCCATCCGGTCCTGGAGCTTTGTTTGGGTGAAGGCTAAACAGAGCATCTTTGATATCATCCTCCGTAAATTCGCAACATAAATACCTTGATTGCTCAGGAGATAAAACACAGTCAACATACCCTGAGAGCTCCTCTCTTCCGCAACATCCAGTGCTACTGTTCGAACCAAGGAGCTGGCTGAAGAAATTGACAACCTCTTGGGCAATCTGGTCCTTCTCCCGGATCCAATCACCATTGTCCTTTTGGATGCAGTTGATCTTGTTTACATTGACTCGGCCCTTAACAGAATTGAAGAAGAAGGCAGAGCATTGGTCCCCCTCTTTCAACCATTGGATCCGACTTCGCTGCCTAGCATAGCTCTCCTTTCCTTTGCAAGCAAGATGGAGCCGATTAACACAAGCAATTTCCTTCTCCAGGATGTCATTTGCGCTGTTGCCCGCCGCGATAGAGGATTGCAAACCAGCAAGCTCGGATCGAAGATGGGCAAGGTCACCGTTGATAAGAGCGTTCTTGCGCCTACTAAGATCTCTCAAGGCAGATTTGACAAGTTTAAGCTTACTATAAAGTTTAAACATGGCATGACCTCTAACCTGGGAGTCCCAGATCTTCTCAACCAATGGGAAAAATTCTTCAAATTCAGTCCAGAAGTTGAAGAATTTAAACGGAGATTTGAACCGGGGAAGAGAAATCCCAAGCTTAACCACAATCGGCGAGTGATCAGACAGTCCAAAGGGAAGGAACTCAGCAAACGATTGAGTAAAAGAATGAATCCACAAAGGGTTGACGAGAGCTCTGTCCAGCTTCCGCAAGATGTGCCCGTTCACTCTAGAGTTGTGCCAAGTGAAGAGAGGCCCTCCAAATCTCAGATCATCCAAACCGGCTTCAAAGATAACATCATTTAGATCATTCATAAAGCTGGGCCATTCACTACTCCCTCCTTTCCTTTCATGTCTATAATGGATTGCATTAAAATCACCCAGAATAATCCATGGCAGATGAGAGAAAGACTTTGATTGGCTTTTCAAAATGGCCCAAAGCTGCTTCCTGGCCGTAGCATCAGAAGCTCCATAAACAAAAGAAGCAGCGAACTTAACACCACTATCCCGAATAGTAATAGAGAGGTGAATGATCTGATCATGCATGGAAACAACCTCAGCATGAAGGATTTTTGGGTTCCACCAAATCCAAAACCTTCCGGAGCTATCACCGTCATAGCAATTAACACAATTCCAGCCTTTGATCAAGCAGGATTGAAGTTTCTCTTTATTACATTCCTTGATCTTTGTCTCAAGAAGGGCGAGACAGGAGAGATTCTGGGAATGAACAAGATGACGGATCTCCGAGTGCTTTGAGGGATCATTTAAACCCCGAACATTCCAGGAGGAAAGCTGAATCATTAAGTGTTCATGGAGAGGTTCCCTCTGGAGCAAGCCATCGGGAAATCCAAGGCATCTGGGGCAACAATCGGATCATCAGAAAGAGCAATCGGATCGACAAAGTAACATTCGGATCGTCAAATGCTACAAACGGATCGTCAGATGATGCAATCGGATCGTCAAAAGCAGCTATCGGATCGTCAAAATCAGCAAACGGGTCGCCAGTAGTAATCGGATCGTCCAATGCAGCTATCGGATCGTCAGCTGCTAACGGGTGAACTGTAGCAACCGGAGCCTCAGCAGCATTCGGATCGACAGCAAGAGAAGAGGCCAAAGAAGGATGAGAATGCTGAACATTTGATGGAGGGAAGAGCCTAACCAAACCTTCGTTACCATGACAAGGAGGATTTGAAGCAAGTTGAATCCAGATCACAACATCAAAACAGATAGCACAGAAATATCCATGAAACAAGCTCATAAAGACCTTATCTTTGTTGCATGCTTTAATTTTTGAATCAAGGAGAGCTATACAAGTGAGATACTGATAAGGAAACAAGAAGCAAACTTCCGTATCTTTAGCAGGATCATTAAGACCCCGACTGAACCAAGAAGCTATTTTAAACATTTGGAGTACAAGGAGGAGTTCCCCCTGGAGTGACTAGAGCTCCCGGACTTCATCTTTTCCTTCTTCTTCCTGCCCTGTTTTCTTTCCACTTCGTCAACCATGATGAGTTTCCTTGCAAGAAGTGGAGTGCATGAAGGGGACGAAAGAGGAGAAGGATCCTCACAGCCTTGAGAGGAGGAGTCCTCCAAAGAGCATGTGGAGCCTACCGCATTAGGTGCAGCAGAAATTCCCCTCTGATCATTTGATACCAATGAGACATCATCAGGACCCGATGAAACAACATTAGGAGCACAATCAGAATAAGAGCTTGATCTCTTAAGAGATGGCAGGGCCGCATGACTCATTGAAACAGCATTTGTAGCATAATCAGACCCCTCAGGAACTGCAGAGTCATCGGCATCCAAATGTAGAATATCAAAATGATTTTTTGATCTGCACAGACCTGTTGAAGTGAGAGAGTCATTCGGAATGGCCATTGAATGAGGAACAGCCTGAACAATAGGATTGAGGGCATGCTGACTCCTAGAAGGGGTGGACTGCACATCAGGCAACTCCTTCCGGCGCGAAGAGACCAGCTTCCAATCCCCATCAGCTTGAGGATAAGAGGAATTCTGGGCTGCTTTCGGAACCCAAACCTGGTGGCTAACCTTTTTGCATTTGCTGGGAAGATGGCCGAACTCCTTGCAAACAGAGCATTTCTTAGGGATCCAGTTGTACTCAATGCGGATTTCCAGGACACTGCCATCTTCCAATTCAAGATCAAAAGCATTGGGGAGAGTATCTTCAATGTTGATCTCAATGCAGATTCTAGCATAGTTGAGTCGCTTTAGAGAAGAGGTCATCTTATCCGCATGGAGAGGCTTCCCTACCATGCTGGCTAGATAGCTGAGCCCATCGGCCGTCCAGTACTCTAGCGGAACATTGAAGAAATGAGCCCAGATTGGTACCTGTTTAAAGCCCTCCTTTGAAAGGTTCATACAAGGACTCCACCTCCTTAAGAAGATTGGCCTGCCTCCGAAATACCACGGGCCACCTTCCAATGCAGTGTTTAAACTAACAGAATCAGAGAATTTAAAGAAGAAAAACCCATTCCCGTTGCAGAGGACTTCTAATAGACCCATTTTTCCCCAATGGCGATGAGCACAATTATGAACCAGAGAATAAGGAAGCTTATCAAGGAAAAAACCCACCAAGGTGTATTTCCATAGAGAGGCACCCTTTTGAACAACAGAGGAAGGAATCTTCACTGTGGCTTTGCCTTCAGACGGAGTAGAAGAAGCTTTAATGAACTTAAGCTGCATAAGCCCGGGATCCTCTTTGACTAGAGACGCCCATGAAGGAAGATGCTGGCTCTTTGCATCAGCAGCCTTTGGGATATCCGCGCAAGGAGGAAGAATAGAGGAATTTGAAGAAAGCAGCGGCGGGGATGAAATGCCGGACGGAGGCTTGCTCATAAGTTCAGCAGCTGCGCTGGGAGGGGTAGAGATGGCCTTCATTCGAGCCACGTCAGCAGGACATGCAGATAAATTAGAAGGAGCCACGAGAGGCGGGAAATTTGATGTAGAGATTTGAAATCCAGAGGAAGCCGGCAAAAGTCCTGAGTCGGGTACCAAGGAAGCCGCCATCCGTAGCAAAGGAACCAACGGGTAATCCAGAGGTAGCGCAACGGACCGGGTAAACGGGAGAAGACTTCAGCTTCTGAGAGCTCAGTGGAAGACGAGGGCAGATCTTCGACGATGAATCATGCCCCAGGCCAATCTGAAGTCCGGAGGAAAGGGTAGGAGCAGACGAAGATGCCGCAGCTCCCTCAGCCGGTGCTATTCCATCCTTAAGATGCCCAGGTACAACAGGGACATCAGGATCAACCTCGCACCATCTATTCCCAGCCTCCATCGCTAGCGCATGACTAGAGACAGTCGGACAGCGGTGCCAAGAAACCTCGTCGGTTATGCGCTGCATCCCACAAGGCTCATCCAGACCAGTCCCTCCCTCAAAGCTCTCAGGAACAGAGCTCAGGGCAGCAGAATCGCGAGCCATACGAGAAGAAGAATCCGAGGTTGTAAAGGCCGGATGAGTCGCAGACCGCCCAGAACCTCCCGCAAAGCTTCCAGGAACAGAGCTTCGGGAAGAAGGAGAACCGAGAACCAAAGGATCAGCCATCAAACGAGATTAACAATCAGCAGAGAAGGAAACGGCCAGCAAAATCGTAGAGAGAGAAGCTCCCATCGTAGGTTAAGCCATTATCAAATCGAGACTATGGCTTCAATTGAGTCAATCGAGGCTTAACTCGGAGCAAAACCAATTTTATCAAGTCAAGCTCCGAACGAGGCTTCAATTGGGTTGATTGAATCTTGATTCAGGGTAAGCTTTATGTTGGGTTAGCCGTAGGTTGACTTGGAACAATAATCGAACTGGGTCGAATTAGCTCATTTCGAGACCATAGCTTGAATTAGGCTGAGCGATTCGAAGCTGGAATCCAATTGTGTCAAGTGATGGTAGAATCTAAACAACGGCTCCAAATGGGTTGACTAACACTTGACCCAAAGCAGGAATCGAGTAGGGTCGAGTAAGGCTTGAATCGGGACTACTACTCCAATTTTGTCGACCTAAACTCAATTTGGCATAGGAATTCAGTTGAGCCATATTGGGCTTGAAACAAGACCATGACTCCAATTGGTCAATTAAGGATCAGTTTAAAGTAGGAATCCAATTGGGTCAAAAAGGCTTGAATTGAGCCTATCTCCAATTCTGTTGCCTCATGCTCAATTTGGAGTAGGAATCCAGTTGAGTTGAGCATGACTTAAAAAGAGCGTATGGCCCCAATTGGTTCAACTAAGGCTAGATTTGTAGTAGGTATCTATGTCTAAGTAAATCGAGTTAGGCTCATATTGGGAATGTTGCTAAAAAGCCAAGAGAGGCTCAATTTGATGCCGGAATACAATTGAATCGATTTGCGCCAGAATCTAGAGTCAGCTACAGTTGGGTCAATTGAAGCTTGATTCGGAGCAAAAATCCAACTAGGTCAAGTCAGGGCCGAATTGAGAAAATGGCACCAATCAACTAAGGCTCAATTTGAAGTAAGAATAGGATCGAGTTAGGCTCATGTCAATACAACAGCTCAAATTGGGCTAAGCGAGGGTTGATTCAAAGTAGCAATACAACTGGGTTGAGTATGGTTCGAATCTAGGCTATGGCTCTAATTGGTTCGACTAATGCTTGATTTAGAGCGGGAATCCAGCTAGGTTGTGTGTCAGGCTCGAATTTAGATTATGGTTCCAATTAGAGCGATTGAGGCTTGAAATGGAGTAGGAATCGAACTGGGTCGAGTCGAGCTTGAAAAGACAACAAGGCTACAATTGGGTTGGTTGAGGGTTGATTCGAAATAGAAACCCTACTGTGTCAAAAAATTAAGCTCATATTGAGACCATAGCTTGAATTGGTCCAAGCCTGTCATGATTCAGAGCAAGAATCCATCTGGGTCATGCGTAAATTGAGGCATGATTCGGAGGAGGATTAGGTGGAGTCAAGCTTGAACCTAGACCATAATAGCAATTGGGTCGATTGAGGCTTGATTCGGAGTTGGATTCCAACTAGGTTTAATTGGGCTCGAATCTAGATTGTGGCTCCAATTGGGCCGATTGAGGCTCAATTACAAGTATGAAACCAACTGGAACAATCTAGGCTCGAATCGAGACCATGTATATAATTTGGTTGAATAAGGCTCAATTTGGAGCAGGAACGCAATAGGTCGAGTTAGGTTCTAAACGATAGCAAGGCTCAAATTAGGTCGATCGAGGCTTGATTCGAAGCTAGAATCCAACTAGTTTGAATTTAAGACTATGACTCCAATAGGGTCAACAATTGCTCGATTTGGAGCAAAATCGAATTAGGTTGAGCTAGGCTTGAAACAAAACATAGCTCTATTTGAACTGACTGAGACTTGGTTTAGTGCAGGAATCAAACTGGGTTGAGTTAGCCTCAAGTCAAGACTATGGCTCTCCAATTGAGTCGACAAAGGCTTGATTTAGAGTAGGGATCCAAATGGATTGTGTCGTGCTCAATTAAAGAACATGGTTCCAGTTCAATCAACCGAGGACCAATTTAGAGCAAGAATCCACGTAGGTTAAGCCAGTATCAAATCTCTCCTATGGCTTCAATTGAGTCAATCGAGGCTTAACTCGGAGCAGAACCAATTTTATCAAGTCAGGCTCCGAACGAGGCTTCAATTGGGTTGATTGAATCTCGATTCAGTGTAAGCTTTATCTTGGGTTAGCCATAGGGTAACTTGGAGCAATAATCGAACTGTGTCGAATTAAGCTCTTTTCGAGACCATAGCTTGAATTAGGCTGAGTGAAGCTCTATTCGAACAGGAATTCAATTATGTCGAGTCATGGTAGAATCTAGACAACGGCTCCAAATGGGTTGACTAACACTTGACCCAAAGCAGGAATCAGTAGGGTCGAGTAAGGCTTGAATCGGGGCTGTTACTCCAATTTTGTCGACCTAGACTCAATTTGGCGTAGGAATTCAGTTGAGCCATGTTGGGCTTGAAACAAGACCATGACTCAAATTGGTCAATTAAGGATCCATTTAAAGCAGGAATCCAATTGGGTCATAAAGGCTTGAATTGAGCCAATATCCAATTTTGCTTTCTGAGGCTCAATTTGGAGTAGGAATCCAGTTGGGTTGAGCTTGACTTAAAAAGAGGGTATGGCCCCAATTGGGTCAACTAAGGCTAGATTTGTAGTAGGTGTCTATGTCTAAGTCAATCGAGTTAGGCTCATATTGGGAATGTTGCTAAAAGCCAAGAGAGGCTCGATTTGATGTAGGAATACAATTGAGTCGATTTGCGCCAGAATCTAGAGTTAGCTACAGTTGGGTCAAATGAAGCTTGATTCGGAGCAAAAATCCAACTAGGTCGAGTTAGGCCCGAATTGAGACAACGACACCAATCAACTAAGGCTCAATTTGAAGTAAGAATAGGATCGAGTTAGGCTCATGTCAATACAACAACTCAAATGGGCTAATCGAGGGTTGATTCAAAGTTGCAATCTAACTGGGTTGAGTTTGGTTGAATCTAGGCTTATGGCTCTAATTGGTTCGATTGATGCTTGATTTAGAGTAGGAATCCAGCTAGGTTGTGAGTCAGGCTCGAATTTAGATTATGGCTCCAATTGGATCGATTAAGGCTTGAAATGGAGTAGGAATCGAACTGGGTCGAGTCGAGCTTGAAAAGATAGCAAGGCTACAATTGGGTTGGTTGAGGGTTGATTCGAAATAGAAACACTACTATGTCAAAAAATTAGGCTCATATTGAGACCATAGCTTGAATTGGTCCGAGCCAAGCTTGATTCGGAACAAGAATCCAATAGGGTCATGCAAGGCTCTCTGAATAATGGCTCCTATTGGGTAAATTGAGGCTTGATTCGAAGGAGGATTCCAACTAGGTGGTGTCAAGCTTGAACCGAGACCATGATGCCAATTGGGTCGATTGAGGCTCGATTCGGAGTAGGAATCCAACTAGGTTTAGTTAGGCTCGAATCTAGACATGGCTCCAATTGGGCCGATTGAGGCTCCTCGATTACGAGTATGAAACCAACTGGATCAATCTAGGCTTGAATCGAGACCATGTATCTAATTTCGTTGAATAAGGCCCAATTTGGAGCAGGAACGCAATAGGTCGAATTAGGCTCTAAATGATAGATAGCAAGGCTCAAATTAGGTCGATCGTTGCTTGATTCAAAGCTAGAATCCAACTATTTGAATTTAAGACTCCAATAGGGTCAACAATTGCTCGATTTGGAGCAAAAATCGAATTAGGTTGAGCTAGGCTCGAAATGAAACATAGCTCTAATGGAACTGACTGAGACTTGGTTTAGTGCAGGAATCAAACTGGGTTGAGTTAGCCTCGAGTCAAGACTATGGCTCTCCAGTTGAGTCGACTAAGGCTTGATTTAGAGTAGGGATCCAAATGGATTGTGTCGGGCTCAATTAAAGAACATGGTTCCAGCTCAATCAACCGAGGATCAATTTAGAGCAAGAATCCCGGTAGGTTAAGCCAGTATTAAATCGAGACTATGGCTTCAATTGAGTCAATCGAGGCTTAACTCGGAGCAGAACCAATTTTATCAAGTCAGGCTCCGAACGAGGCTTGAATTGGGTTGATTGAATCTCGATTCAGGGTAAGCTTTATCTTAGGTTAGCCGTAGGTTGACTTGGAGCAATAATCGAACTAGGTCGAATTAAGATCATTTCGAGACCATAGCTTGAATTAGGGGCTGAGTGAAGCTCTATTCGAAGCAGGAATCCAATTGTGTCCAGTCATGGTAAAATTTAGACAACAGCTCCAAATGGATTGACTAACACTTGACCCAAAGCAGGAATCGAGTAGGGTCGAGTAATGCTTGAATCGGGACTGTTACTCCAATTTTGTCGACTTAGACTCAATTTGGCGTTGGAATTCAGTTGATCCATGTTGGGCTTGAAACAAGACCATGACTCCAATTGGTCAATTAAGGATCCGTTTAAAGCAGGAATCCAATTGGGTTAGAAAGGCTTGAATTGAGCCTATCTCCAATTCTATTGCCTGAGGGTCAATTTGGAGTAGGAATCCAGTTGGGTTGAACCAGACTTAAATAGAGGGTATGGCCCCAATTGGGTCAACTAAGGCTAGATTTGTAGTAGGTATCTATGTTTAAGTCAATCGAGTTAGGCTCATATTGGGAATGTTGCCAAAATGCCAATAGAGGCTCGATTTGATGCAGGAATACAGTTGAGTCGATTTGCGCCAGAATCTAGAGTTAGCTACAGTTGGGTCAAATGAAGCTTGATTCAGAGCAAAAATCCAACTAGGTCGAGTCTGGCCCGAATTGAGACAATGGCACCAATCAACTATGGCTCAATTTGAAGTAAGAATAGGATTTGGACGCCATGAACGCAATCCGTTACCGCCATGAACGCAAAGGTGGCTCTTCCGACTGGCCTGGTTTCATGGAGGAATTCAATGATGCTCTGTTATCTGCTGGTTTGGACGATCTTCGTTACGGTGGTTGTTTCTTTACTTGGCACAACTCCAGAACCCAGGGCCACATCCTCAGGAAATTGGACAGGGCGATTGTTAACCCTTCCTGGTTCAACGTCTTCTCTCAATCTAATGCTGAATTTCTCCCATATGGTCTTTCGGATCACTCCCCTGCCGTGGTCAATCTTGGAGTTAGTTTGCCTCTTTACAAATCGCCTTTTAAATTCTTTAACTTTTGGACTGAATTTGATGAATTCCTTCCGTTAATTGAGGAAATCTGGGCTACTCCGATTGCTGGATATTCTATGTTCAGAGTTTATAAGAAGCTCAAACTTGTGAAGACGGCCTTGAAAGCTCTGTGCCAGACTAAGAACAAGTTAATAAATGGCGATCTAATTCTCATTCGCACCGAGCTTGCTGATCTGCAAGCTTCAATTGCGTCTGGGAATAATGATGTTCATCTGCTGGAGAAGGCAATTGATTGTGCCAAGAGACTGTCGCTTGTCTCTAGAGGGAAAGAAAGCTACGCTAGGCAGCGTAGTCGCATTCAGTGGCTGAAAGAAGGAGATCACAATTCAGCTTTTTTTCTCAACTCTATCAAGGGTAGATCCAATGTGAACAAAATTCTGTCTATTCAGAAGGATAATGGGGATTGGATCAGGGATAAGGATCAGATCTCTCGTGAGGTTGTTCATTTCTATAAGTTGCTCCTCGGCTCGGATTGCAAATCTACTTATGATGGCAGCATTATGTCCTGTTTCTTCAAAGAAAGGATCCTATCTCCTGAACAAGCTTCTATGTTAAGCTGCGACTTCTCCGAAGATGAAATCAAATCTGCTTTCTTCAGTCTCCACCCTAATAAATCACCTGGTCCGGACGGTTTCAATGCTTACTTCTTCCATCGGACTTGGCATATTGTGGGAGCTGATATCTCAAAAGCTATTAAGGATTTCTTCTCTAATGGGATTCTCCTCAAGGAAGCAAATTGCACTATTGTGGCTCTCATCCCTAAAGTTCCTAATGCCTCTAAATTAAAGGACTTTAGACCTATTTCATGCTGCAATTCTATCTACAAATGTATTTCAAAGCTCCTTGCTAGTCGTCTTAAAGCAGTTCTTCCGTCTATTATCAACAACGCCCAGTCTGCCTTTGTCCAAGATAGACATATTGGGGACAACATTCTTATGGCCCAGGAGCTAGTTCGTGGATATCATCTCCCTTCGTCAACCCCAAATTGTACTCTCAAAATTGATCTTATGAAGGCTTTTGATTCGGTCCGGTGGGACTTCCTTTGGGATACCCTTCTGCATCTTGGATTCCCTACGATCTTTATCGGCTGGATCAAGGCGTGTGTCACCTCTGCCAAGTACTCTATTTCTATTAATGGGGAACTCAATGGTTTCTTTGAAGGGAAGAAAGGCCTCCGTCAAGGTGATCCTATCTCACCTTATTTATTTGTCATTTGCATGGATGTCTTCTCTAGGATTCTTGAGTTTAAAATCCAAGCTTCCACCACTTTCAAATTTCATTGGAGATGCCGGAAATCAAATTTATCTCATCTTTGCTTTGCGGATGACCTGCTGGTTTTCTGTCGGGGGGATCTTAATTCTGTCCAAGTAGTGAAGAATGCCCTTGATACCTTCTCCTCTCTATCGGGCTTAACCCCAAACAGCTCTAAAAGTTCCATCTTTCTCTCGGGTATGACTGCTTCCTCGCAACATGATCTTGCAAACTTCATAGGATACAATATGGGTTCATTTCCTATTAGATATTTGGGGGTTCCTCTCATCTCCTCGAAGCTCAAAGCTTTGGACTGTCAAGCCTTGGTGGATCGTATATTGAAGAGGATCAAGCTCTGGACTAATCGCTTCCTCTCCTATGCTGGAAGGCTTCAACTTATTCAATCAATTATATTCAGTATCCAGACTTTTTGGAGCTCCCACTTTATTCTACCAGTCAAAGTCATCAAAGATATAGAGGGTATTCTCTCTGCTTTCTTATGGAAAGGTACTTCCTTAAGTCACTCTGGTGCTAAAGTTGCTTGGAGTGATATCTCTTGTCCGAAACCCGAAGGAGGATTGGGAATCAAAAAGATTCGTGATTGGAACACTGCCTCCATGACCCGTTATATTTGGCTTCTTTGCCAGCCCTGCTCTAATTCCCTGTGGGCTGCTTGGGTCAAGAGGAATCTGCTGCATAAAGACCACTTCTGGGTGGCAAAAGTTCCTTGGAACTGCTCTTGGACCTGGAGGAAAATCCTAAAGCTTCGGGACAGAATCAGGGCTTTCATCTCCGTCAATGTAGGGAATGGTGGAGATACTTCCCTTTGGTTTGATTCTTGGAGGCCTCTTGGCCCTATTTGTTCCTCCTCTCATGCTAGAGTCATTTCCGACTCCGGACTTGGGATAAATGCAAAGGTTAGTGACATTATTTTTGGCGGCTCATGGAGATGGCCGGTAGCTAATTCTATTGAGCTGATAGCTTTGAAGGAAGACTCTAGATCCCTTGATCCCCCTGATTGCAGCCATCAGGACAAGATTCTTTGGGATGGTTCCCCAGCCTTCTCTATTAAGGGTGTTTGGAATTGCATCCGGACTCCGAGCGGCCGTGTGGACTGGGCGCATCTTCTTTGGTTTCCTCATCATGTGCCTAGGCACTCATTTATTTTATGGCTTGCTATCAGAGGTAGACTCTCTACTCAAGATCGTCTCCATTCCTTTGGTGTTCAAGGTCATCTCTCCTTATCCTGCTTTCTATGCCAAGACCATACAGAGGATCATAGCCATCTATTCTTCAGCTGCCCTTTTTCCTTTCGGATCTGGTCTTCTATTGCCAGTTTGTGCGATTTTGAGCATTATCCTTCATCTTGGGAGCTCTTGAGACCGTGGCTCTGCAGGAATATCAAAGGCAAATCCCTTCATTCAATTATTTGCAGACTGGCTTTGGGAGCTTCTTTGTACCTCATTTGGTTTGAAAGGAACTCTCGCAAGCATGGCCAAAGACCTCTTAATGAAGCTGGGATCCTTTCAAAGATTATGGACTCTGTTAGGGCGAGTTTGGATGGTGCTATTTTTCCCAGGAAGGAGGGTCATCAAAAATTGATTGAAAAGTGGCAGCTCCCTTCCTCTATCTCGAGCAGAAGCCCTTTGTTATGATTTCTACCGTGACTCCATCACGATTGTTTTTTTTCCTCCGTGACTCCATCACGATTGTTTTTTTTCCTTTTTTGGATGTTTCTTCTCTTCCATTAGTCTAAGGATATTTACCTTTTTGGTGGTGTATCCCCATTGCTTCTTTTAGACCTCCGGGGAATGCCCCGAGTACCTGTACTTTCAACTCCTTTTCACACTATTAATACATTTCACACCTTTACTTTTAAAAAAAAAAAAAAAAAAGAATAGGATTTGAAGTAAGAGTTAGGCTCATGTCAATACAACAGCTCAAATTGGGCTAAGCGAGGGTTAATTCAAAGTAGCAATCCAACTGGGTTGATTATGGTTTGAATCTAGGCTATGGCTCTAATTGGTTGGATTGACGCTTGATTTAGAGCAGGAATCCAGCTAGGTTGTGAGTCAGGCTCGAATTTAGATTATGGCTCCAATTGGATCGATTGAGGCTTGAAATGGAGTAGGAATCGAACTGGGTCGAGTCAAGCTTGAAAAGACAGCAAGGCTACAATTGGGTTGGTTCAGGGTTGATTCGAAATAGAAACCCTACTATGTCAAAAAATTAGGCTCATATTGAGACCATAGCTTGAATTGGTCCGAGCCTGGCTTGATTCGGAGCAAGAATACATCTGGGTCATGCAAGGCTAGAGTCTGAATAATGGCTCCTATTGCATAAATTGAGGCTTGATTCAGAGGAGGATTCCAACTAGGTGGAGTCAAGCTTGAACCGAGATCATAATAGCAATTGTGTGGATTGAGGCTCGATTCGGAGTAGGAATCCAACTAGGTTTAGTTAGGCTAGAATCTAGACTATGGCTCCAATTGGGCCGATTGAGGCTTGATTACAGTATGAAACCAATTGGATCAATCTAGGCTTGAATCGAGACCATGTATCTAATTTGGTTGAATAAGGCTCAATTTGGAGCAGGAGGCTCTAAATGATAGCAAGGCTCAAATTAGGTCGATCGAGACTTGATTCGAAGCTAGAATCCAACTAGTTTGAATTTAAGACTATGGCTCCAATAGGGTCAATAATTGCTCGATTTGGAGCAAAAATTGAATTAGGTTGAGCTAGGCACAAATCGAAACATAGCTCTAATTGAACTGACTAAGACTTGGTTTAGTACAGGAATCAAACTGGGTTGAGTTAGCCTCGAGTCAAGACTATGGCTCTCCAGTTGAGTCGGCTAAGGTTTGATTTAGAGTAGGGATCCAAATGGATTGTGTCGGGCTCAATTAAAGAACATGGTTCTAGTTCAATCAACCGAGGATCAATTTAGAGCAAGAATCCAGGTAGGTTAAGCCAGTATCAAATCGAGACTTTGGCTTCAATTGAGTCAACCGAGGATTAACTCAGAGCAGAACCAATTTTATCAAGTCAGGCTCTGATCATGGCTTCAATTGGGTTGATTGAATCTCGATTCAGGGTAAGCTTTATCTTGGGTTAGCCGTAGGATGACTTGGAGCAATAATCGAACAGGGTCGAATTAGGCTCATTTCTAGACCATAGCTTGAATTAGGCTGAGTGAAGCTCTATTCGAAGCAGGAATCCAATTGTGTCGAGTCATGGTAGAATCTAGACAACGGCTCCAAATGGGTTGACTAACACTTGACCCAAAGCAGGAATCGAGTAGGGACGAGTAAGGCTTGAATCGAGGCTGTTACTCCAATTTTGTCGACCTAGACTCAATTTGGCGTAGGAATTCAGCTGAGTCATGTTGGGCACAATTGGTCAATTAAGGATCCGTTTAAAGCAGTAATCCAATTGGGTCTGAAAGGCTTGAATTGAGCCTATCTCCAATTCTGTTGCCTGAGGCTCAATTTGGAGTAGGAATCCAGTTGGGTTGAGCTTGACTTAAAAAGAGGGTATGGCCCCATTGGGTCAACTAAGGCTAGATTTGAAGTAGGTATCTATGTCTAAGTCAATCGATTTAGGCTCATATTGGGAATGTTTCTAAAATGCCAATAGAGGCTCGATTTGATGCAGGAATATAGTTGAGTCGATTTGCGCCAGAATCTAGAGTCAGCTTCTAATGAAGCTTGATTCGGAGCAAAAATCCAACTAAGTCGAGTTAGGCCCGAATTGAGACAGTGGCACCAATCAACTAAGGCTCAATTTGAATTAAGAATAGGATTTGAAGTAAGAGTTAGGCTCGTGTCAATACAACAGCTCAAATTGGGCTAAGCGAGGGTTGATTCAAAATAGCAATCAAACTGGGTGTCAGAAATCCAAACTATCTCATTTATGCTTTGCGGATGATTTGATGGTTTTCTGTCGGGGTGATCTGAATTCTATTAAGGTGATCAAAGATGCCCTTGATACTTTCTCTCTCTATCTGGCCTTACTCCAAACTTGTCCAAATGCTCTGTGTTCTTCTCCGGTGCTTCGGTTCATTTGCAGCAGGACATTGATCGTATTTTGGGGAGGATTAAGGTTTGGACAAATCGCTTCTTTCCTATGCTGGCAGATTACAGCTTATTCAATCTGTCCTTTTAGCATCCAGTCTTACTGGAGTGCCCAGTTTATTCTTCCTGCAAAGGTCACCAAAGAGATTGAAAGTATCCTTTCGGCTTTTCTTTGGAATGGTGTTTCCTTAAATCGTCATGGAGCCAAAGTCTCTTGGGCTGATTTATCTACTCCGAAGGATGAAGGTGGGCTGGGAATTAAGAAGGTCCGTGACTGGAATGCTGCCTCCTTGTCTCGGCTCATTTGGTTATTATGTCAACCAAGTCCTACTTCCTTATGGGCTACATGGGTAAAGTTAAATCTGCTGCACAAGGAACACTTCTGGGTGGCTAAGGTTCCATGGAGCTGCTCTTGGACTTGGAGGAAAATCCTCAAGATGCGGGGAAGAGTGAAGAGTTTCATCTCTGTTGACGTGGGGAATGGCGATAATACCTCCCTATGGTTTGACTCTTGGAGACCCCAGGGTCCTATCTGTTCCTCTCCCCACGCTAGAGTTATTACTGAAAATCAAGAAAAAGCTTCTCTCTCTAGATGGGAGCTTCTCTCTCTAGCGATTTGTTGCTCTTCTCCATCCCGCTGATCTGCTTCTCTCTCTCCACTCTTCTCTGATCATCATGAATCCCTGCAGTGCTCTTGATTCACGTCGAGACATTGTCGTGGATGCTTCCGGATGTCCAGTTCAGGTCTCGGTTTCGGTTTGTGAAGGTTTTCGTCTGGATGAGTTTTCCCCTGTTTCCTCTGTCTCCCGAAACCCGGTCTCGGATGATGCGGCTTCTATCGGGACGGATGCTTCTGGGCAAGGTATGCCAATTGCGAGAGAGCTCGCTGTTGCTGGCGTGGGAGGACCTATGGATCATGGAAACTTAAAGCTTGGATCTGCTCATGATGGGGTGGAACCGAAGATGGATAAAATTGACTGCGGATCTTCATTGGCTCCTTCTCTGGCGTGCTCCACACTTAGTCTCTCCGCCTCGGGCGGCGATGATGTGGGATCCGTTCGCTCAGGTGATTCTTCTATGCTTAATATCCATTTTCTCCCACCTAGCTCCCGGCCTCTTCTCAGCAGCTCTTCCTCTTCGCTCCTCCCTTCAAATTCGTCATCGGTGGTTTACCCGGTCCGTAGCGCTTGGCACGGTCTACCCGCTGGGTCTTTGCTGGCTCCCTCTGACAACACTGGAGCTTTCTCTGTTCCCGACCTTTCCAGTCTTAATGCTTCATCAAAATTCAAACTCTCGGATTGTAATTTCCCGCCCCTCGAGAGATCTTTAGAACCTTCTGTGGTCCCTTCTACTTCGCCAACTCAAACTGTTCCCGGGCTCCCGAGAGATGACCCTGAGGTCAAATGCAATGCCCAACCATCCTGGGCGTCATTAGTAAAAGAGTCTTCGGCTAAGCTGCAACTGCAGTTCATTAAACCCGTTTCCTCGTCCACTGAAGCTGGGAGAATCAGGATCAAGCTTCCGTCGGATGTTGCTTCAAAGGGTGCCGTGGTGTGGAAGCACACTTTGGTTGGGTTCTTTCTTGACAAGCTCCCATTTTCCTTCGTCCAAGCTACTGCTCAACGTCTCTGGGGGAAGCATGGATTGACTGATGTCCTATGTAATGGATTTGGATTCTTCTTCTTTAAGTTCTCTGCTGCAGCGGGTTTAACTGCTGTCCTAGACGGGGGACCGTGGCATTTTGGAGGTAGACCGATCTTCATCAAGCTCTGGACCCCGGGCATGAATCTAACGAAGGAGGGCTGTAAGCGAGTTCCTATATGGGCTCATTTCTACAACGTTCCTCTTGAACTTTGGACTGATGAAGGCCTTAGCTACATTGCCAGCACAGTTGGGAAGCCCCTTCATGCTGACTCGGCGACTGCTTCCTTAAAGCGCCTGAACTATGCTAGGATATGCATTGAAATAAACATTGAAGACAGTCTCCCTAATGCTATTGATATAGAATTGGATGACGGGAGCTGTTTGGAGATTCCGATTGAATACAATTGGGTTCCCAAGAAATGCACTGTATGTAAAGAATTCGGTCACTTGTCAAAAAATTGCAAGAGGGTTTCTCAACGGCTTTGGGTGCCGAAATCTTCTCAACCCCCTGTTTCTTCTTCTGGGGACTGGAAACTTGCAAATAATCATGCTAAGGATGTCCCGTCTACCGCTCCTGGCTCTTCTGATGTCTGGGTTGCTCCGGTGGGAGGCTCGGCTGATGCCTTGGTTGCATCCAAACATCAACAATCTCTTCCATCTATTAAGACCTCTCAAGGAATTCTGAAGCTTATTCACCGTCCTGGGAAAGAGGTATTGACTATGCCCTCCCCTGCCTCCAATGCTCTGCATCTTCATCCTTCAAAGGCTCTCTATCAGCGTGTTTCTTCTGCTATTGGATTGATCGGCTCTATCAATTCTTTCGATTCTCTGTCTTCGGAGGATTCCCCGACTGTGGCTGTTGAACCAACAGTAGCTGGCGTTCAAGATACAATTGGAACTGTTGCTGCTGACGATCCGATAGTAACTGTTGACGATCCAATTGGAACAGTTCAAGATCCGATTGGAACATGTCAAGATCCGACTGGAAGGATTCCGGGTGACCCGGTTGCTGCTGACGATCCGATAGCTACAGGAGATGTTGAAGATCCGAATTTGACGATCCGACTGCACTTGCTACAGTAGCTACAGTGCCATTGCGAATTTCCTCTGTTTCTCTTGTAAGGGACTCTTCCTCCTCTGCTTTATCTCCCCCATGTTTTGGATGTGAGGATTCTTCTCCTTCCTCGTCTCCTTCGAGCACTCCTCCTTGCTAGGAGGCTCAATCTAATCGATGAAGTTGAGAAAAAGCTGGGTCGGCCGAAGAAGGGCAAGAAGAAATGTGGAAGCTCTGGGAAATCCAGTGGGAAAACTTCATCCATTTCCAAATGTTGAAATTAGCTGCATGGAATATTCGGGGTCTAAATGACCCTGCTAAGCATTCGGAGATCCGTCATTTTGTTCAGTCCCAGCAACTCTCTTGTCTCGCTCTTCTTGAAACAAAGATAAAGGAATCAAATAAAGAGAAAATTCAATCATGCCTGATCAAAGGCTGGTCTTGTGTTAATTGCTATGATGGCGATAGTTCCGGAAGAATTTGGATTTGGTGGAATCCAAATCTCCTTCATGCTGAGGTTGTTTCCATGCATGATCAGATTATTCACATCTCTATTACTATTCGGGATAGTGGTGTTAGGTTTGCTGCTTCGTTTGTTTATGGAGCTTCAGATGCTACGGCCAGAAGGGAGCTATGGGCCATTTTGAAAGATCAAGCAAAGTCTTTTTCTCTTGTGCCATGGATTATTCTGGGTGATTTTAATGCAATCCGTTATAGACATGAAAGAAAAGGAGGCAGTAGTGAGTGGCCAGGTTTTATGAATGATCTAAATGATGTTCTCCTTGAAGCCGGTTTAGACGATCTGAGATTTGGAGGTCCTCTATTCACTTGGCACAACTCTAGAGTGAATGGGCATATCTTGAGGAAGCTGGACAGAGCCCTTGTAAACCCTTTATGGATCCATTCTTTTTCTCAATCGTATGCTGAGTTTCTTCCCTTTGGGCTGTCTGATCACTCGCCGATTGTTGTTATGCTTGGAATTGCAATTCCCATGTTCAAATCTCCTTTTAAATTCTTCAACTTTTGGACTGAATTTGAGGAATTTTTCCCTTTGGTTGAGAAGATTTGGGACTCCCAGGTGAGTGGTTATGCCATGTTTAAACTTTATAGAAAGCTTAAACTTGTGAAATTTGCCTTGAGAGACCTTAGTAGGCGCAAGAATGCTCTTATCAACGGAGACCTTACCCATCTTCGATCCGAGCTTGCTGGTGTGCAATCATCTATCGCGGCAGGAAATACTGGGAAGGATATCCTGGATAAAGATATTGAATGTGTTAATCAGCTCCATTTTGCTTGCAAAGGAAATGAGAGCTATGCCAGGCAGCGGAGTAGGATTCAATGGTTGAAAGAGGGAGATCAATGCTCCTCCTTCTTCTTCAATTCTGTTAAGGGCCGAATCAATGTAAACAAGATCAACTGCATTCAGAAGGACAATGGTGATTGGATCCGGGAGAAGGACCAGATTGCCCAAGAGGTTGTCAGCTTCTTCAACCATCTCCTCGGTTCGGAGTGCTGTCCCGAATGCAGTGGAAAAGATGAGCTGTCTCGGTATGTTAACTCTGTAATATCTCCTGAGCAATCAAGATTTTTATGCTGCGAATTTACGGAGGATGATATCAAAGATGCTCTGTTTAGTCTTCACCCAAACAAAGCTCCAGGACCGGATGGGTTCAATGCCTTCTTTTTCCAGAAATCCTGGCACATTGTGGGATCTGACTTCACTGCAGCTATCAAGGAATTTTTCTCCTAATGGTATCCTCTCTCAAGGAGGTCAAATTGCACGATTATCGCTCTCATCCCTAAGATCCCAAATGCTTCAAGATTGAGTAGGATTTCAGGCCGATATCCTGTTGCAATACTGTCAATTGCACGATTATATCCCTAAGATCCCAAATGCTTCATTGAAGGATTTCAGGCCGATATCCTGTTGCAATACTGTGTATAAATGCATCTCAAAACTTCTTGCTAATCGGCTGAAGCATGTTCTGCCATCGTTTATTAATGATGCTCAGTCTGCATTTGTTAAAGGAAGACACATAGGCGACAACATTTTGTTAGCTCAGGAGCTAGTCCGAGGTTACCACCTTCCCTCCTCCTCTTCAAACTGTGCCCTTAAGATTGATCTAATGAAGGCTTTCGATTCTGTCAGATGGGTCTTCTTGTGGGATTCCCTCCAGCTTCTTGGCTTTCCTCCTGTATTCATTAGTTGGATCAGGTCATGTGTCTCTTCTGCAAAGTTCTCTGTGGCAATAAATGGGGAACTCAACGGTTTCTTTGACGGGAAGAAAGGCCTCCGTCAAGGGGACCCTATATCTCCTTATTTATTTGTTATATGCATGGATATTTTCTCGCGGATCCTTGATCGGAAAATCCAAGGCTTCTCCTCTTTCAAGTTTCACTGGAGGTGTCGGAAATCCAAGCTTTCTCACTTATGTTTTGCGGATGATTTGATGGTTTTCTGTGGGGGTGAGCTGAATTCTGTTAAGGTGATCAAAGATGCTCTTGACACTTTCTTCTCTATCTGGTCTTATTCCAAACTTGTCCAAATGCTCTGTGTTCATCTCCGGTGCTTCGGTTCAGCTGCAGCAAGACATTGCTTCCTATTTGGGTGTCTCTATTGGCTCTCTCCCAATCAAATACTTGGGTGTTCCTCTCATCTCCACCCGGCTCAAAGCTTCGGACTGCCATGCATTAGTGGATCGTATTTTGGGGAGGATTAAGGTTTGGACTAATCGCTTTCTTTCCTATGCTGGCAGATTACAGCTTATTCAATCAGTCCTATTTAGCATCCAATCTTATTGGAGTGCCCATTTTATTCTTCCTGCAAAGGTCACCAAAGAGATTGAAAGTATACTAGCGGCTTTCCTTTGGAATGGTGTTTCCTTAAAACGCCATGGAGCCAAAGTCTCTTGGGCTGATTTATCTACTCCGAAGGATGAAGGTGGGCTGGGAATAAAAAAGGTCCGTGACTGGAATGCTGCATCCTTGTCTCGGCTCATTTGGTTATTATGTCATCCATGTCCTACCTCCTTATGGGCTGCTTGGGTGAAGCTAAATCTGCTGCACAAGGAACACTTCTGGGTGGCTAAGGTTCCATGGAGCTGTTCTTGGACTTGGCGGAAAATCCTCAAGATGCGGGGTAGAGTGAAGAGTTTCATCTCTGTTGACGTGGGGAATGGCGATAATACCTCTCTATGGTTTGACTCTTGGAGACCCCTGGGACCTATCTGTTCCTCTCCCCATGCTAGAATCATTACTGACTCGGGTCTTTCCAAAGATGCAAAGGTTAGTGCTATTATCTCTTCTGGAACTTGGAGGTGGCCTGCTGCAAATTCTATTGATTTGATTAATCTGAAAGGCGAAGCCTGCTCACTTCCTCCTCCTGACTGCAGTCGTCAGGATAAGATTTTATGGGATGGGTTTGCTGGTTTCTCCATCAAAAGAGTTTGGAATACTCTTCGGGTTCCTTCCCAGCGGGTCTACTGGGCTCATTTGGTTTGGTTTAAGTTTTATGTTCCCAGGCACTCCTTCATTTTATGGTTAGCTATTAAAGGTAGACTCTCTACTCAGGATCGTCTTCTATCTTTTGGAATTCTCGATCAGATGACTTGTTCTTTATGTCAAGGTCGTTATGAGGATCATGGTCATCTATTCTTTAGCTGCCCCTTTTCCACCCGGGTTTGGCAGTCTATGGCGACTATCTGTGGTTTATCGCAATACCCTTCTACTTGGGAGAGATTGAAGGCGTGGCTTAGTAGGAAACTAAAAGGGTCTTCTCTCTCCATTGTCAGTAAACTTGCTTTGGAGCTACCGTGTACTTCATTTGGAATGAAAGGAACTACCGCCTGCATGGGCGACCACCTCTCACCGTAACAGGCATTATTCTAAAAATTATGGATTCGGTCAGGCTAAAGCTTGATGGTGCAAAGTTCCCCAGAAATACTGCTAATCTCCAAGTGATTGATAGCTGGCAGCTTTCCCCTTCTCTCCTGTGCTGATCTCCTTAGATGATCATCTTATGATCTCTTTGTTAGGTTCTGGATGTAATCCGGTCTGTTTTCTTTGAGGTCTCCACAATGTATTCCTTTTATTTTCGTTTGAGGAGTGACTTTCTTGAGTTTTCTACCTCTCCTTGGGCTTTGTCCCGTCTTTTGTACCTATTACAGCATATCAATATAATTCACCCTTTTAACTTTCAAAAAAAAAAAAAAAGAGTTATTACTGACTCGGGTCTTTCCAAAGATGCAAAGGTTAGTGCTATTATCTCTTCTGGAACCTGGATGTGGCCTGCTGCGAATTCTATTGATTTGATCAATCTAAAAGGCGAATCCTGTTCACTTCCTTCTCCTCATTGCAGTCGTCAGGATAAGACTTTATGGGATGGGTCTTCTGGATTCTCTATCAAAAGAGCTTGGAATGCTCTCCGGTCTCCTTCCCAGCGGGTCTACTGGGCTCTCCGGTCTCCTCACTTTCTGGGTTAATTCCTAACAATTCTAAAAGTTCAATCTTTGTCTCCGGGAGATCGGCTGATATTCAGAATGACTTTGCTAATTTCTTCGGATTCAGCCGGGGTACCTTTCCTATTCGCTATCTGGGGGTCCCTCTCATCTCCTCGAAGCTCCGTGCTCTGGATTGTCATGCTTTGGTCGACCGTATTTTGAAGAGGATTAAGCTTTGGACTAACCGTTTCCTCTCTTATGCTGGAAGGTTACAACTCATCCAATCAGTACTTTTCAGTATTCAGTCTTTCTGGAGTGCTCATTTCATTCTTCCTGTAAAAGTCACAAAAGAGATTGAAGGTATTCTTTCTGCTTTCTTATGGAAGGGTTGTTCCTTGTCTCGCAAAGGTGCAAAAGTGGCTTGGTCTGATATCTCCTGTCCGAAGGATGAAGGTGGTTTGGGAATCAAAAAGATTCGTGATTGGAACAACGCTTCTATGACCCGCTATATCTGGTTACTTTGCCAGCCTTGCTCCAAGTCTCTATGGGCCACTTGGGTTAAGATGAACCTTCTGCATAAAGATCAATTCTGGGTGGCTAAAGTTCCTTGGCATTGCTCTTGGACTTGGAGGAAAATTCTCAAGCTTAGGGAAAAAGTGAAGGGCTTCATCTCTATCAAAGTGGGGAATGGTGAGTCTACCTCTCTATGGTTTGATTCTTGGAGACCGCTTGGTCCTATTTGTTCTTCCCCTACTGCTAGAGTTATTTTGGATTCGGGTCTTTCCATGGATGCTAAAGTCAGTGCCATCCTCTTTGATGGCATCTGGAGATGGCCTGTGGCTAATTCCCTTGATCTGATTACTTTGAAAGATGAAGCTCGATCTCTTCCCCTGCCTGATTGCAGCCACTTAGATCAGGTTCTCTGGAATGGATCTGGTGATTTTTCTATTAAAAAGGTTTGGAATAGCCTTCGTACCTCTTCTCAACCGGCTGCCTGGGCTCATCTTCTTTGGTTTAAGCATCATGTTCCTCGTCATTCCTTCATCTCATGGTTAGCTTTTAGAGGAAGGCTCTCTACCCTGGACCGCCTTCAATCTTTTGGTATTCACTGTCTCTCCTCATGTATTCTATGTCAAGGCTCTACTGAGGACCATAACCATCTATTTTTTAATTGCTCATATTCCTATCGGATCTGGACTTCCATTGCCGGCAAGTGCGACTTGAGGTATAATTCTTCTTCTTTAGGGCAATTAAGGCAGTGGCTTTGCAGAAGCATCAAAGGTTCCTCTCTCCACTCCACCATCTGCAGACTTGCTCTGGGAGCTTCTTTGTACTTCATTTGGCAAGAAAGGAACTCTCGCAGTCATGGGAATCGACCTCTTAATGAAGTTGGTATTATCTCAAAGATTATGGATTCGGTTAGAATGAGCTTGGATGGCGCAACCTTTCCTAGTAACGCTGCTAATCTACACTTGATTATCTGCTGGCAGCTTCCTCCTTCGCTTCTGCGATAGCTTAGCTTGTTTCCTGTCTTTTGTATGGTGTCCTCATGGCGAGGGCTTTAAATCATTTTCGGGGAAGGTTATCTCCCTATTGCTTTCTGTTTCATTTGGGGATCACCCCGTGATCTTGTATCTTGTACTTATATCTCCCTGATTAATACTAATCACACCTTTAACTTTCAAAAAAAAAAAAAAAAAAAAAAAAAAAGAGAACTACCACCTTTTCTTTCTTGCCTGAAGCGGATAGCATTGAAGTCTCCCATAACAAGCCACGGCAGGTGGGAGAAGGAAGCAGCATGATCAATCAAGTTCTTCCAGAGACAACGGCGAGCCACAAGGTCATTCGAGCCGTAAACAAAAGAAATGACAAAACGCTCGCCAGAGCCTATGATAGTGAGAGACAAATGGATAATTTGATCAAGTTTGGAGATAACAGATGCAAGAAGAATTTTAGGGTCCCACCAGATCCAAATCCTTCCCGAGTTATCTTCTTCATAAAAGTTAGAGCAATCCCATCCCGGAAACAGAGACGATTGGAACTTTTCTTTATTGCAAGGATTGATCTTGGTCTCAAGGAGAGCTATACAGGAGATTTTTTGGGTATGTACAAGATTTTTAACATCCGAATGCTTAGAGGGATCGTTTAGACCCCTGATGTTCCAGGCAGCTACCTTGGTCATTTGGATGATTTGGATAGTAGCCCTCTGGAGAGTCCAGAGCTAGCAGCAAGCTTCTTGTCCTTCTTCTTCTTCCTTCCCAATTTCATCTCCACTTCGTCAATCATAATAAGTGTCCTGGCTAGCAGGGGAGTGCTTTGGGGGGACGAGGAAGGAGGAGAGGTCCCCATGAGCATTAGAGTTTGAATAGGAGACGACAGGATGACGGGAGGAGCCGGAACGATCTTCATGAGGAGAAACAGAGGAACTGACCACCAGCTCCTGTAGCATAGCATTCGGATCGTCAAATGCTAACGGGTCACTAGCTCCTGTAGCTTTCGGATCGTCAAATGCTATTGGATTTTCATCACCGTCAACTATCGGATCAGCAGCAATTTTGGATCACGGACTCCTGAACCAGACGGATCATCCACAGGAATCGGATCGGCAACAGCATCAATCGGATCGACAGCTGATGCAGGCTCCTCATGAAATCCCATAGCAGGAAGAACTTCATCCGATCTCAGGGCAGCGAAAGGATTGACAGAAGAGTGCAACCCATTTAATGGAAGGGCATTCGAAATGGGCAAATCCTGAGTCATAGAAGCAGAGTCATGCATATTCTTACAGTTAGAAGAAAGGTGCCCGAACACCTTACAGATAGAGCACCTCTTGGGGATCCAGTTGTAAGCAACTTGGATTCCGGCAACGCTCCCATCCTCCAGTTCAATCTCGAAAGCATCCGGTAGGGAGTCTTCTATATCAATCTCAATACATACTCTGGCATAGCTCAATCTCCTACGAGAGGAAGTCATATTGTCAGCATGGAGAGGTTTCCCGACCATGCTTGCAATGTAACTGAGGCCATCTTCTGTCCAAAACTCCAGCGGCACGTTGAAGAAGTTAGCCCAGATCGGAACTTTCCTACAGCCCTCCTTCGTCAGATTCATGCATGGGGACCATCTCTTAAGGAATATAGGTCTCCCCCCAAAGTGCCAAGGACCGCCCTCCAGAGCAACATTCAGATTATCCGAGCAAGGAAAATTGAAGAAAAAGAAACCGTTGCCGTTACTTAGCACATTAAGCAACCCGAGCTTGCCCCAGTGTTTCATGGCGGTCGCTTGAACCAGGGAGAAAGGAAGGTTGTCCAGGAAAAATCCCACCATGGTAGTATTCTTCCAGATAGAAGAGCCTTGCAGTGCCACGGAAGAGGGAAGTTTAATAGTAACTTTGCCCTCAGTCGAAATAATCACCGGTTTGATGAATTTGAGCTGCATAGAAGATGGAGACTCTTTAAGAAGGGATGCCCAGTCGGGCGGATGCTTGCCCTTTGCCACATTTAGATTACAGGAGACGCCATGAAGGTCCAATGGTTGAGCCGGAGGGGTAATCTCCAAGGGAGCTGAGTTGGACTGAAGCGGCGGGAACATTGACGAACTAAATTCGAAATTTGAGTGACATGGCAAAGGAGAGGAATCGGGTACCTTAGGAGCGCCACTGGGAGCAGAGCAAGGACCAACAGTCCGCTCAGAACAGGCAGCATGGACCGGGCAAAAAGGCTTCACCAGAACCTGATTGCCGGAAGAAGGAGGAGCTCCACCATCACCGGAAACAGAGAGACGAGTCCCCAAGCCATAGCATGAATCAACGGCAGACGAGAGCTTAGCGGACGAAGAGGAATAGAAGCAGTCAGAGAAGCATCCCTGCTTGCAAGGGACCTCCCCAGACGGAAACACTCTGGCAATAGAACAAACAGGAGCAGCACCAGCCGAAGAGGATGAGTGGAAGGAGACGGAGATGCTCGGAGACGCCTTGGAGGGGACAGAGGAGACGATCTCATCCGGGCATAACCCTCCAGCGGAAGCAGAGACGGAGACATGGTCGGAAGCAGAGACGATCTCATCCAGCGGAAGACAAGAGCCAGCAGGAAGTTTAGGAACAGATGAGGCAACCGGAGCAATCTCATCCGGACATAACCCTCCCTTGGAACACACCGGAAGAGGACAGCAGGGGTCCTGAGAGCTGAGGGCACAAAGACGACCAAGCTCCAGCGTGGAGCATCATTTCAAGATTGTGTTGGATCAAACTTAGATCAAACCTCAATTAACTACAATCTCGAGCATTCCTCCAATATTGATAGATCAAAGTTAGATCAAATTAGACCAAATTCGAATCAAGTACAATCTAGAGAGTTACTTAGAGATATTTTTCAACACTGGGTTGAACCAAGTTCAAGTTAAACCCAAATCAGATCCCATCTAGACAATTGCTTCGAGATTGGGTCGGATAAAATTTACATCAAACATGAATCAACTTCAATTTAGAGTGTTGAATCAAGATATGGTTAAATCAAATTAAATCAAACACAAATCAAGTTCAATCTAGAGCACTTATATAATATCGTGTTGGATAAAATTAAGATCAATCCTAAATAAAGTTAAAAATAGAGCATTATTCTAAGATCGGGTTAGATGGAGCTAAGTTCAGACCCAAATAAAGTTCATTCTCGAGCGTTACACCAAGATTGGGTGAAATCAAACTAAAATCAAGTTCAATCGAAGCATTACTCCATGATTGGATTAGATCTAACCTACATCAAGCTAAATGAAGTTCATCTGGAGCGTTGCTACAAGATCGGGCCAAATCAAGGCTAAATCAATTTGAATTTGGAATGTTGCTCTAAGTTCGGATTGGATCAAACTTAGATCAAACCTTCTGAGTCAAGTCCAATTGGAAGTGATGCTCCAAGATCGGGTCGAGCCAAACTTAGATCAAATTTCAAAATAAGCATTGCCACAAGACCCTGTTAGATCAAATTAGATCCACATGAATCAAATCTAAGAAAAGGTTGGATCAAACCCAAACCATGTCAAATCGAGAGCGTTGCTCAAGGATCGAGTTGGATCAAACTTATATTAAACCCAAATCAAGTCCAATCTGGATTCTATTATTGTTATATCGAACTCAATCAACCTTTGATCAAACCCTAATCAAGTTCAATTTAAAGCATTGCTCTAAGATCAGGATGGATTAAACTTAAATCGGACCTGGAACAAATCAAATATGTAACATTGCTCTAAGATCGGGTTCAACTAAACTTTGATCAAATCGGAATTAAGTTCAATATTGATCTTAGGTTGAGCTTGATCAAACCAAGATCAGGCACAAATCAAGTCCGATGTAGAGAATTCCTCAAAGATTGTATTGGATCAAACTTATATCAATCTCAAATTAAGTGAAATATGCTGCATTCCTCCAAGATTGATTTGGTTCAAACTCAAATCAAATATGAATCAAATACAATTTAATGCATTGTTCCAAGATAGGGTCGGATCGAACATAGGTCAAACCCAAAATAAAGTTCGATATTGAGCATTTCTCTAAGGTCGGGTTGGATCAATCTTAGCTCTAAGATGAATCAAGTTCAATATGGAGTGATGCTGCATCATGATCAGGTTAGATCAAACACTAATCAAGTCTAATTTTGAGTGTTGCTCTAAGATTAGGCTCGATGAAGTTAAAAGATAATACCCAAATCAAGTTTAATCGAGAGCATTGCACTAAGATTGGGTTTGATCAAACTTAGAATAAACCCAAATCAGATCAAATCTAAAGCGTTGCCCTAAAATCGGGTTAGATAAAACAACAAACCTAAATCAAGTCTTTTTTAGAGTGCTGCTTCAAGATCGGGTTAGTTCAAACCAAGATGGAGCCCAAATTAAGTATAATATGAAGCATTGCTTCGATATCAATTTAGATCAAACTCTGATCGAACCTGAATCAAGTTAAATTAGGAGCATCGTTCGAAGATCAAGTTAGGTCAAACCCGAATCGAGTTCAATTTAGAGTGTTACTCCATGATTAGTTCAGATCAAATAAGATCAAGCCCGAATCAATTTCAATCTAAAACATTATAATATGATCGGCCTAGATCAAACTTTGATCTCTTTTCATTTGATCGAACCTGAATCAAGTCCAATCTAGAGCAATGCTCCACAAGATTAGTTTGAATGAAACGAAGATCAAACTTGAATTTAGTTCAATATGCTGCATTTGTTTAAAAAATTGGGTTAGATTAAACCAATGTCAATTCTGAATCAAGTCGAATCTCGGGCATTGGCAAAAGTTTGGGTTAGATCAAACTAAGATCAGACCCAAATGAGCGTTGCTCCAAGATTGAAATTAGATCAAACTTAAATCAAACATGAGTCAAGAATGTGGAGCATTGTTTCAAGATTGTGTTGGATCAAACTTAGATCAAACCTCAATTAAGTACAATCTCGAGCATTCCTCCAATATTGATATATCAAAGTTAGATCAAATTAGACCAAATTCGAATCAAGTACAATCTAGAGAGTTACTTAGAGATATTTTTCAACACGGGGTAGAACCAAGTTCAAGTTAAACCCAAATCAGATCCCATCTAGACAATTGCTCCGAGATTGGGTCGGATAAAATTTACATCAAACATGAATCAACTTCAATTTAGAGTGTTGAATCAAGATATGGTTAAATCAAATTAAATCAAACACAAATCAAGTTCAATCTAGAGCACTTATATAATATCGGGTTGGATAAAATTAAGATCAATCCTAAATAAAGTTAAAAATAGAGCATTATTCTAAGATCGGGTTAGATGGAGCTAAGTTCAGACCCAAATAAAGTTCATTCTCGAGCGTTACACCATGATTGGGTGAAATCAAACTAAAATCAAGTTCAATCGAAGCATTACTCCATGATTGGATTAGATCTAACCTACTTCAAGCTAAATGAAGTTAAATCTGGAGCGTTGCTACAAGATCGGGCCAAATCAAGGCTAAATCAATTTGAATTTGGAATGTTGCTCTAAGTTCGAATTGGATCAAACTTAGATCAAACCTTCTGAGTCAAGTCCAATTGGAAGTGATGCTCCAAGATCGGGTTGAGCCAAACTTAGATCAACTTTCAAAATAAGTCCAATCTAAAGCATTGCAATAAGACCAGGTTAGGTCAAATTAGATACACATGAATCAAATCTAATTTGCAGCATTGCTCTAAGAAAAGGTTGGATCAAACCCAAACCAAGTCAAATCGAGAGCGTTGCTCGAGGATTGAGTTGGATCAAACTTATATCAAACCCAAATCAAGTCCAATCTGGATTCTATTATTGTTATATCGAACTCAATCAACCTTTGATCAAACCCCAATCAAGTTCAATTTAAAGCATTGCTCTAAGATCAGGGTGGATTAAACTTAAATCGGACCTGGAACAAATTAAATATGTAACATTGCTCTAAGATCGGGTTCAACTAAACTTTGATCAAATCGGAATTAAGTTCAATATGGAGCCTTGATCTTAGGTTGAGCTTGAACAAACCAAGATCAGGCCTGTACAAATCAAGTCCGATATAGAGCATTCCTCAAAGATCGTATTGGATCAAACTTATATCAATCTCGAATTAAGTCAAATAATCTGCATTCCTCCAAGATTGAATTGGTTCTTTTTTTTTTTTTGAAAGATGAAGTATGAAATTTATAAGTAAAGGAGATTTAAGTACATAAAACGGGGCAGACCCCGGATAAGACAAGTAAGAACAGTAGAAACCTAGACATCAGGTGAAGACATCTCACACGAGATGAAAGCTAAGTAAGATAACATCAAAAGCCCCTAGCATCTAGAAGTCAACAAAGCATAGTTCCGGGAAGTTGCCATTTTTGAATCAGCTGCCGATTTGCAGGATTAAGGTTGAATTTAGAGCCATCCAGCTTCTGCCTGATAGATACCATGATCGAAGTGACGATACCACGCTCACTATGAGATATTCGTCCATGTTTGCGAGAGTTCCTTTCCATCCATAAGTAATAGATTGTAGCTCCGAAGGCAAGCTTCCTAACAGTGGCCAAAAGCGAAGATCCTCTTATATCACAGCACATCCTCGGCCACAGGGTCTCCCAAGAGTAGGGATAAGGCAAAAGATCGCACTTACAAGCAATAGCAGTCCAGACCCGGCAAGAGAATGGGCAATCAAAGAAGAGATGGTTGTGATCTTCCACATCTACTAGACAGAAAACACACTGCATATGACCAATCAACCCGAAAGATAAAAGCCGGTCCTGAGAAGGTAGCCTCCCTCGTATTGCAAGCCAGAGAATAAAAGAGTGCCTCGGGACATGATGCTTGAACCAAACCAAATGAGCCCAAGGGACTCGGTTGGAAGGAGATCTGAGGACATTCCAAGCTTTTTTGATTGAGAAGTCCAAGGAGCCATCCCACTCCACAATATCAGTCTGAGAACAGTTGGGCAGATGAAGGGATCTAGTTTCCTCTCTGAGCCTAATCAGCTCATGAGAATCAGCAGGAGGCCACAACCAATTGCCAGAAGAGATAATAGCACTAACCTTTGCATCTACGGTGAGGCCCGAGTCATAAATAACTCTAGCATGAGGAGAAGTACAGATAGGGCCTTGAGGTCTCCAGGCATCAAACCACAGTGAGGTACTCTCGCCGTTCCCAACTCTCACATAGATGAAAGGCTTCACACTGTCTCTAATTTTGAGAAGTCTCCTCCAAGTCCACGAGCAATTCCAAGGGACCTTAGCAACCCAGAAATGCTCCTTGTGCAGCAGATTCAACTTGACCCAAGTAGCCCATAAGGAAGAAGAGCAAGGATTGCATAACATCCACACATATCGAGTCATGGAGGCAACATTCCAGTCTTTAATTTTCTTTATCCCAAGACCCCCTTCAGATTTAGGAGTGGAGATATCCGCCCAAGCTACTTTAGCCCCATAACGTTTCATAGAGACTCCGCTCCAGAGAAAAGCCGAAAGGATGCTCTCAATGGTGTTGGAGACCTTGGCAGGAAGTATGAAATGGGAGCTCCAAAAGGACTGGATGCTAAAAAGAACAGATTGAATAAGTTGAAGTCTACCTGCATATGAAAGGAAGCGATTGGTCCAGATTTTAATTCTCCCCAGAATGCGATCAACCAGAGCTTGACAATCACGAGCATTGAGCTTGGATGAAATGAGCGGGACTCCCAGGTATCTAATGGGAAATGAGCCAAGAGGAAAGCCCAGCTGATTCGAAATAATTTGATGCATATGGCCCTGGACGCCCGAAAGGAAAGTAGAGCATTTATCCACATTTGGACTAAGGCCGGAAAGGGAAGAGAATGTTGCAAGAGCATCTTTAACTACTTGAATAGAATTCATATCACCATGGCAAAAGATCATCAAGTCATCAGCAAAACAAAGGTGAGATAACTTAGATTTCCTGCATCTCCAGTGGTATCTAAAATTTGGAGACTCCTCAATTTTCCGGGATAAAATTCTAGAGAAGATATCCATACAAATAACAAATAAATATGGAGAAATGGGATCACCTTGGCGGATGCCTTTCCTCCCTTCAAAAAAACCATTGAGCTCACCATTGATAGCCACCGAATATTTAGCAGAAGAGACACAGCTCCTGATCCAGCCAATGAAATTCGAAGGAAACCCCAGAAGCTGCAAAGAATCCCAGAGGAAATCCCATCTAACAGAGTCAAAAGCCTTCCTGAGATCAATCTTGAGGGCACATTTAGGGGAAGATGAATGGAGATGATAGCCACGAACCATCTCTTGAGCCATCAAGATATTATCGCCAATCCGCCTGCCTTGGACAAAAGCAGCTTGGGCTTCATTAACAAAAGAAGGAAGAACTTCCTTTAACCTATTAGCAAGCAGCTTAGTAATGCTCTTGTAAATGGTGTTGCAGCAGGAAATCGGCCTATAATCCTTTAGCTTTGAAGCATTAGAAACTTTGGGGATGAGAACAAGGATAGTGCAATTGACTTCCTTAAGCAGCAAACCATTAGCAAAGAAATCCTTGATAGCCGAAATCACCTCATCACCCACAATGGACCAAGTCCTCTGATAAAAAAAAGCATTAAAACCATCCGGCCCAGGAGCTTTGTTTGGGTGGAGGCTGAATATAGAGTTCTTGATTTCATCATCAGTGAAAAGAAGACCCAATTTCCTAATTTGATCAGAGTTGAGGACCTGATTCACGAAAGGCTTGAGAGACTCAATTCCTGGATAGGCTGTGGAACAGTCAGAACCCAGCAATTGCTTGAAGAAAAAGACCACCTCATGACTGATTTGAAGCTTGTCCCGGATCAAAGCTCCCGAATCATCTTGGATAGATAAGATCTTATTGACATTATTCCTACTTTTGATGGAATTGAAAAAGAAAGCAGAATTTTGGTCACCTTCCTGCAGCCACTGGATCCTGCTCTTCTGCCTAGCATACGATTCCCTTCCCTTGCAGATTGAGCTAATCCTCATAGCACAGTCTCTCTCTTTATCAATGAGATCCGCCTCAGGATTACCAGCAGCAATAGAAGTTTGCAACACAGTGAGTTGAGCCCTGAGATCATCCAAATCCCCATACACCGAAGCATTCTTTCTTGTACACAACTCCTTCAAGGCTGATTTGAGAAGCTTAAGCTTCCTGCATACCCTGAACATAGCATGACCCTCAACTTGGGTATTCCAGATATGCTCCACTAAGGGGAAGAACTCCTCAAACTCTGACCAGTGGTTAAAGAATTTGAACGGAGATTTATAAGTAGGGAAATTAGCCCCAAGCCTCACCACAGCCGCTGAATGATCAGAGAGTCCGTACGGGAGGAACTCAGCATAAGAGTTAGGATAGGAATTGAGCCATAAAGGATTTGCAAGAACTCTGTCCAGCTTCCTGAGGATATGCCCAACAGCTCTAGAATTGTGCCAGGTGAAAAGAAAACCCCCGTATCTGAGATCCTCCAGGCCGGCTTCAAAGAGAGTATCATTTAAGTCATCCATATGGGCAGGCCAGTCATAGCTACCTCCCTTCCTCTCATGTCGAAAGCGGATGGCATTGAAATCCCCCAAAATGATCCAAGGTAACTGAGCATGGAGGGTAGCATGATCCTTCAAACTACCCCAGAGAAGCCTACGTGCTGAAACTTCATTAGAGCCATACACAAAAGAAGCAGCAAATTTATCACCCGTGCTGCAGACAGAGAAAGAGATATGGATAACTTGATCATGCAATGAAGAGCTATCAGCTTGAAGCTTCATGGGATCCCACCAAACCCAAATTCTACCCGATCCACTGCCATCATAGAAGTTAAGGCAATTCCAGGACTTGAATAAGCTCTGTTCAAGCTTTTGTTTATTGCAAGGATTAATCTTAGTTTCAAGAAGGGCTAAGCAAGAAATATTATGTGTACGCACCAGATTTCGAACCTCAAAATGTTTTGAAGGGTCATTAAGTCCCCGGATATTCCATGAGGCTAAATTAATCATCCAATTTCAAAGAATTTTTCCCTTTGGAATTCCCAGCACTCCTGTTCTTCTTCTTGTGCTTCAGCTGCTTGCCCTGCTTTTTCTCCAGCTCATCCACCATCAATAACCTCCTGGCAATAAGGGGGGTACTTGAGAAAGAAGAAGACGAGGAGGGGGGAGAGGCCTTACTGGCAATGATGGAGGGGGACGGAGCAGAGATGGAGGATTTCCCAGCGAGAAGAACAGAGGAACTGGCCTTCAGGACAATCGGATCGTCAAATGCCGGATCAACAGCTAACGGATCGTCAGAAGCTAACGGATCTTCAGCACCTTCCCCAAACGGATCGTCACTAACAGTAGAAAACCCGTTATCAGCCCCTAACGGGTCGCCAGCTGTAGTCGGATCGGCATTTCCAAGAGCTTTCGGATCGTCCACAGCAGATAGATCCTCAGCAGCCAGTTCATCATTCGAACAGAGCTCAGCAAATCTATTGACCGCGGTGCTCAAAACACGCGCAGGAGGAAGAATCCTGGTAGATGCCATAGATGTAAGGCCAGCCTTAGCCATAGAAGGAAGAGCAATCTGATCCGTCGGAGAGAGGGAATGCTGAATCGTACCACTCCTACGATTCGGAACAGCAACAGGACTGGACACAGGAGGACCCTGAGATTCTTTTGGAACCCATGCAAAATGAGAAACCTTCTTGCAGAATTTCGGAAGGTGTCCGAATTCCTTACATAAGGAGCATTTCTTAGGAATCCAGTTGTACTCGATTCGGATATCCACAAAGCTTCCATCCTCCATAACAAGATCCAGAGCATTGGGGAGAGGATCATCAATACCGATCTCAATACAAATCCTAGCATAAGCTAGCCTCTTCAAGGAAGATGTCATTTTGTCAGCATGAAGGGGAATTCCAACAGTACTGGCAATGCGACTGAGTCCTTCCGCCGTCCAGAATTCAAGAGGAACATTGTGAAAATGTGCCCAGATAGGAACCCGTTTGCAACCGTCTTTTGATAAATTCATACCAGCTCTCCAGGCTTTTAAGAAGATGGGACGCCCGCCGAAATACCAGGGGCCCCCATTAAGAATATCCAAGCACATCGGCTTGTCATGGAATTTGAAGAAGAAGAAGCCATTGCCATTGCAGAGAACCTCCGAGAGTCCTTTATTATCCCATAATCGATGAGCCTGAGAATTAACCAGAGAGTACGGGAGCTTATCCAGGAAAAAACCAACAATTGTATTTTCCCAGGCAGCGGCTCCAATGCTTGCCACATCCGGCGGGATAATGCATCGAAATCTCCCATCGATCGATTGAACAGAGGGTTTATAGTAAGAGAGTTCCATAACATTTGGGATATCCGAGACGAGAGAGGCCCAGCTACTCTTATTGGCAATCGGAGCAACAGGATCCTCTGGCGTCGCCACAAGGGGAGAAACAGGGGGAGAAACAGGGGAAGCAGCGTCGCTCGGAGGAGGAGAAGTCAACAGAGAGCTTGAAGAACCTCCAGATTTTGGGAGAGGCGGGAATGAAAAACTACTAAATTCAAACTCAGGATGATAGGAATTGGATGACGTCTTGAAACAGCCATGATCCAAGCGACCGGACGAACGGACCTCGAAATGAGATGGGTTCTTGTACGGCCGCAATTTTGAAATTAATCCACCACCCGCCTCCTTCGCACGTGCAGGCAACGCCCCAAGCTCGTCACCGTCCCCCTGGGAGGGAAGAGCTCCACCGGCCGACGCCCCAAACTCGACACCGGCCACCTGGGAGGGAGCAGCTCCAACGGCCTGGAGCATATTTAACTCCAAAGCAGCATCAAATAAATGAAACCTGGAATCAGCGGCGGGGTCCTCCACTGGGAAACACAAAGCAAGAGCCACAGGATCCTCTGAGCGAACGGATCCCACATCATCGCCTCCAGGGGCGTAGAGACTAAGTGTGGTGCACACCAGAGAAGGAGCCAATGAAGATCCGCAGTCAGTTTTATCTATCTTCGGAGTCACCCCATCATGAGCAGAACAAATCTTTAAGTTCCCTTGAGCCATAGGTTCTCCCAAGCCAGCAACAGCGAGCTCTCTCGCAATTGGCATACATTGCCCAGAAGCCTCCGTCCCGATCGAAGCCGCATCATCCAAGACCGGCTTTCGGGAAATAGAGGAAACAGGGGAAAACTCATCCAGACGAAAACCTTCACAAACCGAAACCGAGACCGGAACTGGACATCCGGAAGCATCCACGACAATGTCTCGACGTGAATCAAGAGCACTGCGGGGATTCATGATGATCAGAGAAGATTAGAGAGAGAGAAGCAGATCAGCGGGATGGAAAGAGCAACAATCGCTAGAGAGAGAGGCTCCCATCTAGGGAGAGAAACTCAAACCTACTTATTCAAATCAAATATGAATCAAATGAAATTTAATGCATTGTTCCAAGATAGGGTCGGATCAAACTTAGGTCAAACCCAAAATAAAGTTCGATATGGAGCATTTCTCTAATGTCGGGTTGGATCAATCTTAGCTCTAAGAAGAATCAAGTTCAATATGGAGTGATGCTGCATCATGATCAGGTTAGATCAAACACTAATCAAGTCTAATTTTGAGTGTTGCTCTAAGATTAGGCTCGATGAAGTTAAAGATAATACCCAAATCAAGTTTAATCGAGAGCATTGCACTAAGATTGGGTTTGATCAAACTTAGAATAAACCCAAATCAGATCAAATCTAAAGCGTTGCCCTAAAATCGGGTTCGATAAAACAGCAAACCTAAATCAAGTCTTTTTTAGAGTGCTGCTTCAAGATCGGGTTAGTTCAAACCAAGATGGAGCCCAAATTAAGTATAATATGGTTTTTTTTTTGAAAGTTAAATGGGGTGAATTGTATTGATTAGCTGTAATAGGTACAAGAGATCGGGACAAAGCCCGAAGAGAGGTAGAGACCTCAAAAGAAAGTCAGACCTCAAAAGAAAATCATAGGAATACATCCAGCAAGAGGTAGAGACCTCAAAAGAAAATCAGACCGGAAAACATCCAGAACCTAACAAAAGAACTCAAAAGATGAGCTACGAAGGAGATCAGCACAGGAGAGAAGGGGAAAACTGCCACCTATCAATCAATTGGAGATTTGCAGTATTTCTGGGGAACTTTGCACCATCAAGCTTTAGCCTGACCGAATCCATAATCTTTATAACAATACCTTTTTCGGTGAGAGGTGGTCGCCCATGCATGCGATAGTTCCTTTCATTCCAAATGAAGTACACAGTAGCTCCAAAAGCAAGTCTGCTGACACAGGAGAGGAGAGATTGAGTTTCCTACTAATCCACGGCCTCAATCTCTCCCAAGTAGAAGGATAGTGCGCTAAACCACAGATAGTCGCAATGGACTGCCAAACCCGAGCGGAAAAGGGGCAGCTAAAGAACAGATGACCATGGTCCTCAGAACGACCTTGACATAAAGAACAAGTCATGTGACCGAGAATGCCAAAAGATAGCAGACGATCCTGAGTAGAGAGTCTACCTTTAATAGCTAACCATAAAATGAAGGAGTGCCTGGGAACATGAAAATTAAACCAAACCAAATGAGCCCAGTAGACCCGCTGGGAAGGAGACCGGAGAGTATTCCAAACTCTTTTGATAGAGAATCCAGAAGACCCATCCCATAAAGTCTTATCCTGACGACTGCAATCAGGAGAAGGAAGTGAACAGGATTCGCCTTTCAGATTGATCAAATCAATAGAATTTGCAGCAGGCCACATCCAGGTTCCAGAAGAGATAATAGCACTAACCTTTGCATCTTTGGAAAGACCCGAGTCAGTAATAACTCTAGCGTGGGGAGAGGAACAGATAGGACCCTGGGGTCTCCAAGAGTCAAACCATAGGGAGGTATTATCGCCATTCCCCACGTCAACAGAGATGAAACTCTTCACTCTTCCCCGCATCATGAGGATTTTCCTCCAAGTCCAAGAGCAGCTCCATGGAACCTTAGCCACCCAGAAGTGTTCCTTGTGCAGCAGATTTAACTTCACCCATGCAGCCCATAAGGAGGAAGGACTTGGTTGACATAATAACCAAATGAGTCGAGTCAAGGAGGCAGCATTCCAGTCACGGACCTTCTTAATTCCCAGCCCACCTTCATCCTTCGGAATAGATAAATCAGCCCAAGAGACTTTGGCTCCATGACGATTTAAGGAAACACCATTCCAAAGAAAAGCCGAAGGATACTTTCAATCTCTTTGGTGACCTTTGCAGGAAGAATAAACAGGGCACTCCAGTAAGACTGGATGCTAAATAGGACAGATTGAATAAGCTGTAATCTGCCAGCATAGGAAAGAAAGCGATTTGTCCAAACCTTAATCCTCCCCAAAATGCGATCAACTAAGGCAGAGAAGCTCTGGGATTCTAGAGAGAGAAGCTCTGGGATTCTAGAGAGATAAGCTGTCTTGCTCGTTTCCTTTTGTTTGTTAATCTGTTTGTTTTCACGGTAGCTCGGCACGGCTCTCAGTTCTGTTCATGGCGATTCCTCCTGTTTTGCGCTTCTCTCTGATCTGATCATGGAGGTGCCTCCCGTTTTGCCAGCTTCATGTGCAGATGAGCCTCCTTTGCCTCCTATTCCTGAGGTTGGCTCGGGTGGTATAGTTCTGGATGTATTCTCCATGGATTCCACATCCGTCTCTATTCCAGCCTTTGTTTCTTGTAAGCCGGGTGGGAAGGTTGCGGATAAATGCAATGCTTCTTCTCCACCGTCATCTTCTCTCAATGGCGATGTTTCTTCTCTCCCTCGGCCCTGTTCATGGCTTACGGATGATCCCGTCGCTCTGGCTATGGCTCATCCTTTGTTGGATTATTCTGCTGATCCCTTCAGATTCGGATTGTATGTTGCTGATTTGGAGATTAGGGAGAGCCATGCATCCAGTGGATTTTCTTCTCCCGTAATTGAAGCAGGAATTTCTTCTTCCGGGAACAGTGGGGGCGTCTCTTCTTCCGCGATCGGTTCTGGAGCCCCTGTTCGTTCCTCACAGCAAATCAATTCTATTGGCCGGAATCAGATGTCTCATCCTGTACCTCCACAATTTGACTTTAGGGGTCCTTGTTTCCCGCCTCTAGCGAATACTGCTGGCGATTCTAAATTTCAAAAGCCATTACGCCCGATTCAAATTTCTGACATCACGGCGGCTTCCCCTGTTTCTCTCCTGGAGGAGGGGCCCGGTCCGGTTCATGTGGAGGATGCGGCCCTGAGCCCTGCGAAGTTTAGCTGGGTTTCTCTGGTCAAGGAAAGCCCTGCCATGGAGCTCTCTTATATCAAGCCCAGCTTCCAGGTGATCGATGGGAGAGTTAGATGCTCGCTTCCTCCATCTGTTGCAGTTAATGGAGCTTCAACCTGGGAGAACACCATTGTAGGATTTTTCTTGGACAAACTCCCGTTTTCTCTTGTGCAAACTCAGGCTCATAGGTTGTGGGATTCAAAAGGGCTCTCTGAGGTGTTAAGCAACAGTAGAGGCTTCTTCTTCTTCAAATTTTGTGATAAGGCAAAATGCATGGAAATTCTGAATGGGGGCCCCTGGTATTTTGGAGGACGCCCAATCTTCTTAAAAGCTTGGAGGCCGGGAATGAATCTCTCCAAAGTAGGGTGCAAAAGGGTTCCTATCTGGGTTCACTTCTTCAATGTTCCTCTGGAATACTGGACGGCAGAGGGTTTAAGCCATATTGCTAGCATTGTTGGGACTCCTCTCCATGCGGACAAAATGACGTCGTCCTTAAAGCGCCTGGCCTATGCTAGATTATGCATTGAAATTGGTATCGATGACTCTCTTCCAAATTCTTTGGATCTGGTTATGGAGGACGGGAGTCTTGTGGAAATCCTCATTGAATACAATTGGGTTCCTAAGAGATGCTCCAACTGTAAAGTATTCGGACATCTTCCCAAATTTTGCAAGAAGTCTTCTAACCAAGCCTCTGGGTTTCTAAAGAATCGCATTGTCCTCTTAAGCCCATTCATGTGGATACTACGAATTCCCTGAATAGATCCGGGAAAGGAGTTCTGGAGGGCCCTGCTTCTCTCCCTGTCCTTGGCTCTGTCAATTTCTCCGAAGGATGCAATTCGATTCTTCTCAATCCGGCTTCGGCTTGTCCTGATTCGAGTGGCTGCTTTAATACCAATCCGTATGCTGTTCTTAGTGAGCAAATTGAGGACCCTGCTGAGCGGAGGTATGGAGTTTCTTCTAACCTTCTTATTGCTACTGGGGGATTAGCCAATCCGACTCCTTTGGGGGAGTCTTTGTGTCAGAGTCTATGTATCAGGGAGGAGATTCCTAAGTTTCAGGGAGTAGGCGTTCTTGGACCGATTGGAACAGTAACTGCTGAAGATCCGAAATTTGACGATCCGAATCAAATTGCTACAGTAGCTACAGTAGCTACAGTAACGGGTGCTACAGGAGATGCTGAAGATCCGAAATTTGACGATCCGATTCAAATTGCTACAGTAGCTATAGTAGCTACAGTAACGGGTGCTTTAGGAGCTGCTGAAGATCCGAAATTTGACGATCCGAATCAAATTGCTACAGTAGCTACAGTAGCTACAGTAACGGGTGCTACAGGAGCTGCTGAAGATCCGAAATTTGAAGACCCGTTTGCTGCTGTCAATCCGTCTGCTACAGGAGCTGCTGAAGATCCGAAATTTGACGATCCGAATCAAATTGCTACAGTAGCTACAGTCATTGGAAAATTCCTCTGTTACTCTTGTTAGGGATTTCTCCTCCTCTGCTTTTTCTCCCCCCTGTTTTGGATGTGAGGATTCTTCTCCTTCCTCGTCTCCTTCGAGCACTCCTCTTATTGTTAGGAGGCTCAATTTGATTGATGAAGTTGAGAAAAAGCTGGGTCGGCCGAAGAAGGGCAAGAAGAAATGTGGAGACTCTGGGAAATCCAGTCGGAAGTCTCCTTCGGCTTCTTAATGATTAAGCTGGCAACTTGGAACATTAGGGGTCTAAATGATCCCTCTAAGCATAGGGAAATTCGCAACCTTGTGCGCTCTCATAATCTATCATGTATTGCTCTGCTTGAGACGAAGATCAGATCTTGTAATAAGGAGAAAATAGAAAAGTTTTTGATTAAGGGTTGGGACTGCATCAATTTCTACGATGGTGGCGACTCAGGTAGAATCTGGGTGTTCTGGGACCCTAACAAGCTTCGTGCAGATGTAGTTTCCCTTCACGACCAGATCTTCCATCTTCATATCACCATTCTTGGTTCCAATGATAAATTTGCTGTCTCCTTTGCCTACGGCTCCAATGTTCTGACAGCAAGAAGACATCTGTGGGATATTTTGAAGCATCAAGCTACAATCTTTGCCCAGATTCCTTGGCTTGTCATGGGTGATTTCAATGCCATCCGTTACCGCCATGAACGCAAAGGTGGCTCTTCCGACTGGCCTGGTTTCATGGAGGAATTCAATGATGCTCTGTTAACTGCTGGATTGGACGATCTTCGTTACGGTGGTTGTTTCTTTACTTGGCACAACTCCAGAACCCAGGGCCACATCCTCCGTAAATTGGACAGGGCGATTGTCAACCCTTCTTGGTTCAACGTCTTCTCTCAGTCTAGTGCTGAATTTCTCCCATATGGTCTTTCGGATCACTCCCCTGCCGTGGTCAACCTTGGAGTTAGTTTGCCTCTTTACAAATCGCCTTTTAAATTCTTTAACTTTTGGACTGAATTTGATGAATTCCTTCCGTTAATTGAGGAAATCTGGGCTACTCCGATTGCTGGATATTCTATGTTCAGAGTTTATAAGAAGCTCAAACTTGTGAAGACGGCCTTGAAAGCTCTGAGCCAGACTAAGAACAAGTTAATAAATGGCGATCTAATTCTCATTCGCACCGAGCTTGCCGATCTGCAAGCTTCAATTGCGTCTGGGAATAATGATGTTCATCTGCTGGAGAAGGCAATTGATTGTGCCAAGAGACTGTCGCATGTCTCTAGAGGGAAAGAATGCTATGCTAGGCAGCGTAGTCGCATTCAGTGGCTGAAAGAAGGAGATCACAATTCAGTTTTTTTTCTCAACTCTATCAAGGGTAGATCCAATGTGAACAAAATTCTGTCTATTCAGAAGGATAATGGGGATTGGATCAGGGATAAGGATCAGATCTCTCGTGAGGTAGTTCATTTCTATAAGTTGCTCCTCGGCTCGGATTGCAAATCTACTTATGATGGCAGCATTATGTCCTGTTTCTTCAAAGAACGGATCCTATCTCCTGAACAAGCTTCTATGTTAAGCTGCGACTTCTCCGAAGATGAAATCAAATCTGCTTTCTTCAGTCTCCACCCAAATAAATCACCTGGTCCGGACGGTTTTAATGCTTACTTCTTCCATCGGACTTGGCATATTGTGGGAGCTGATATCTCAAAAGCTATTAAGGATTTCTTCTCTAATGGGATTCTCCTCAAGGAAGCAAACTGCACCATTGTGGCTCTCATCCCTAAAGTTCCTAATGCCTCTAAATTAAAGGACTTTAGACCTATTTCATGCTGCAATTCTATCTACAAATGTATTTCAAAGCTCCTTGCTAGTCGTCTTAAAGCAGTTCTTCCGTCTATTATCAACAACGCCCAGTCTGCCTTTGTCCAAGATAGACATATTGGGGACAACATTCTTATGGCCCAGGAGCTAGTTCGTGGATATCATCTCCCTTCGTCAACCCCAAATTGTACTCTCAAAATTGATCTTATGAAGGCTTTTGATTCAGTCCAAGGGGGTGGAAACAGAAAGCAATAGGGAGATAACCTTTGGCCCTCGCCATGAGGACACCATACAAAAGACAGGAAACAAGCTAAGCTATCGCAGAAGCGAAGGAGGAAGCTGCCAGCAGATAATCAAGTGTATTAGCAGCGTTACTAGGAAAGGTTGCGCCATCCAAGCTCATTCTAACCGAATCCATAATCTTTGAGATAATACCAACTTCATTAAGAGGTCGATTTCCATGACTGCGCGTTCCTTTCTTGCCAAATGAAGTACAAAGAAGCTCCCAGAGCAAGTCTGCCCTTTGATGCTTCTGCAAAGCCACTGCCTTAATTGCCCTAAAGAAGAAGAATTATACCTCAAGTCGCACTTGCCGGCAATGGAAGTCCAGATCCGATAGGAATATGAGCAATTAAAAAATAGATGGTTATGGTCCTCAGTAGAGCCTTGACATAGAATACATGAGGAGAGACAGTGAATACCAAAAGATCGGTCCAGGGTAGAGAGCCTTCCTCTAAAAGCTAACCATGAGATGAAGGAATGACGAGGAACATGATGCTTAAACCAAAGAAGATGAGCCCAGGCAGCCGGCTGAGAAGAGGTACGAAGGCTATTCCAAACCTTTTAATAGAAAAATCACCAGATCCATTCCAGAGAACCTGATCTAAGTGGCTGCAATCAGGCAGGGGAAGAGATCGAGCTTCATCTTTCAAAGTAATCAGATCAAGGGAATTAGCCACAGGCCATCTCCAGATGCCATCAAAGAGGATGGCACTGACTTTAGTATCCATGGAAAGACCCGAATCCAAAATAACTCTAGCAGTAGGGGAAGAACAAATAGGACCAAGCGGTCTCCAAGAATCAAACCATAGCTCACCATTCCCCACCTTTTGATTCAGTCCGGTGGGACTTCATACCCTTCTGCATCTTGGATTCCCTACGATCTTTATCGGCTGGATCAAGGCGTGTGTCACCTCTGCCAAGTACTCTATTTCTATTAATGGGGAAAACGGTTTCTTTGAAAAGAAAGGCCTCCGTCAAGGTGATCCTATCTCATTATTTATTTGTCATTTGCATGGATGTCTTCTCTAGGATTCTTGAGTTTAAAATCCAAGACCACTTTCAAATTTCATTGGAGATGCCGGAAATCAAATTTATCTCATCTTTGCTTTGCGGATGACCTGCTGGTTTTCTGTCGGGGGGATCTTAATTCTGTCCAAGTAGTGAAGAATGCCCTTGATACCTTCTCCTCTCTATCGGGCTTAACCCCAAACAGCTCTAAAAGTTCCATCTTTTTCTCGGGTATGACTGCTTCCTCGCAACATGATCTTGCAAACTTCATAGGATACAATATGGGTTCATTTCCTATTAGATATTTGGGGGTTCCTCTCATCTCCTCGAAGCTCAAAGCTTTGGACTGTCAAGCCTTGGTGGATCGTATATTGAAGAGGATCAAGCTCTGGACTAATCGCTTCCTCTCCTATGCTGGAAGGCTTCAACTTATTCAATCAATTATATTCAGTATCCAGACTTTTTGGAGCTCCCACTTTATTCTACCAGTCAAAGTCACCAAAGATATAGAAAGTATTCTCTCTGCTTTCTTATGGAAAGGTACTTCTTTAAGTCATTCTGGTGCTAAAGTTGCTTGGAGTGATATCTCTTGTCCGAAACCCGAAGGAGGATTGGGAATCAAAAAGATTCGTGATTGGAACAATGCCTCCATGACCCGTTATATTTGGCTTCTTTGTCAGCCCTGCTCTAATTCCCTGTGGGCTGCTTGGGTCAAGAGGAATCTGCTGCATAAAGACCACTTTTGGGTGGCAAAAGTTCCTTGGAACTGCTCTTGGACCTGGAGGAAAATCCTAAAGCTTCGGGACAGAATCAGGGCTTTCATCTCCGTCAATGTAGGGAATGGTAGAGATACTTCCCTTTGGTTTGATTCTTGGAGGCCTCTTGGCCCTATTTGTTCCTCCTCACATGCTAGAGTCATTTCCGACTCCGGACTTGGGATAAATGCAAAGGTTAGTGACATTATTTTTGGCGGCTCATGGAGATGGCCGGTAGCTAATTCTATTGAGCTGATAGCTTTGAAGGAAGACTCTAGATCCCTTGATCCCCCTGATTGCAGCCATCAGGACAAGATTCTTTGGAACGGTTCCCCAGCCTTCTCTATTAAGGGTGTTTGGAATTGCATCCGGACTCCGAGCGGCCGTGTGGACTGGGCGCATCTTCTTTGGTTTCCTCATCATGTGCCTAGGCACTCATTTATTTTATGGCTTGCTATCAAAGGTAGACTCTCTACTCAAGATCGTCTCCATTCCTTTGGTGTTCAAGGTCATCTCTCCTTATCCTGCTTTCTATGCCAAGACCATCCAGAGGATCATAGCCATCTATTTTTCAGCTGCCCTTTTTCCTTTCGGATCTGGTCTTCTATTGCCAGTTTGTGCGATTTTGAGCATTATCCTTCATCTTGGGAGCTCTTGAGACCATGGCTCTGTAGGAATATCAAAGGCAAATCTCTTCATTCAATTATTTGCAGACTAGCTTTGGGAGCTTCTTTGTACCTCATTTGGTTTGAAAGGAACTCTCGCAAGCATGGCCAAAGACCTCTTAATGAAGCTGGGATCCTTTCAAAGATTATGGACTCTGTTAGGGCGAGTTTGGATGGTGCTAATTTTCCCAGGAAGGAGGGTCATCAAAGATTGATTGAAAAATGGCAACTCCCTTCCTCTATCTCGAGCTGATGCCCTTTGTTTATGATCTCTACCGTGACTCCATCACGATTGTGCTTTCATCTCGTGTGAGATGTCTTTACCTGTTGTTTTAGGTTTCTACTGTTCTTACTTGTCTTATCCGGGGTATGCCCCTTTTCTTGTACTTAACTTTCCTTTAATTATAAATTTCATACTTCACTTTTCAAAAAAAAAAAAAAAAAAAACGATCAACTAAGGCATGGCAGTCAGAAGCTTTGAGCCGGGTGGAGATGAGAGGAACACCCAGGTATTTGATTGGGAGAGAGCCAATAGAGACACCCAAATAGGATGCAATGTCCTGCTGCAAATGAACCGAAGCACCGGAGATGAACACAGAGCATTTGGACAAGTTTAGAGTAAGGCCAGATAGAGAAGAGAAGGTATCAAGAGCATCTTTGATCACCTTAATAGAATTCAGCTCACCCCGACAGAAAACCATCAAATCATCCGCAAAGCATAAATGAGATAGTTTGGATTTCCGACACCTCCAGTGAAACTTGAAAGAGGAGGAAGCTTGGATTTTCCGGTTAAGGATCCGAGAGAAAATATCCATGCATATAACAAATAAATAAGGAGATATAGGGTCCCCTTGACGAAGGCCTTTCTTCCCATCAAAGAAACCGTTGAGTTCACCATTAATAGCCACAGAGAACTTTGCAGAAGAGACGCAGGAACTGATCCAACTTATGAAGACTGGAGGAAATCCAAGAAGCTGGAGAGAATCCCACAGGAAGTCCCATCTAACAGAATCGAAAGCCTTCATTAGATCAATCTTTAGGGCACAGTTTGAAGAGGAGGAGGGAAGGTGGTAACCTCGGACCAGCTCCTGAGCTAACAAAATGTTATCGCCTATGTGTCTTCCTTTAACAAAAGCAGACTGAGCATCATTAATAAACGATGGCAGGACGTGCTTCAGCCGATTAGCAAGGAGCTTAGAGATGCATTTATACACAGTATTGCAACAGGATATCGGCCTGAAGTCCTTCAATCTTGAAGCATTTGGGATCTTAGGGATGAGAGCAATAATCGTGCAATTGACCTCCTTGAGAAGAAGACCATTAGAGAAAAATTCCTTGATAGCTGTAGTGAAGTCAGATCCAACAATGTGCCAGGATTTCTGGAAAAAGAAGGCATTAAACCCATCCGGTCCTGGAGCTTTGTTTGGGTGAAGGCTAAACAGAGCATCTTTGATATCATCCTCCGTAAATTCGCAGCATAAAAACCTTGATTGCTCAGGAGATAAAACGCAGTCAACATACCCTGAGAGCTCATCTCTTCCGCAGCATCCGGTGCTACTGTTCGAACCAAGGAGCTGGCTGAAGAAGCTGACATGATGAAGGAGCTCCATCATTAAGCTATCAAGGTCCCATAACTAGAGCCAAAGCTAAGGAACTCCAAAGCTTGATCATGGAAGCAATTGGCCCAGGAGTAATCAGCCATGGAGAAGCAAACGGCCAAGTGGAAGAATTCAAGTGTTTGACTCTTTGCCAGGTGGACCAAAGGAATTGCAGCCTAATTAATGAGCTTTGAGACTATGCATTGCAGCCTAATTAATGAGCTTTGAGACTATGCATTGCAGCCTAATTAATGAGCTTTGAGACTATGCATTGCAGCCTAATTAATGAGCTTTGGAACATGCAGAACTTATGAGGGTGTGTAGTATTTATTGCTATATTTGGCTTTTCCTATTCTTGAAGATCTATATATTGTATGCTGAACTTCAGATTAAAGGTCAATGAACAATTCCGAATTTTCTTTTGGTTATAATCCAATTGAGAGCATTATTTCTTCCTTGCTTCTTGAAAGAACTAGGACTTAGTCATTTTAGCCAATTGACTATTTTATCTTTGATAATCAAGTTACCTTAGAACCTGTTTCTATTGTGATTTGGTTCCTTGGCCTTCCTTCTTCTGATTCGGTTAGTGCCTCTTCACGGGTTGGGGTTGTGTTAATCAACTGAAGAAGATATCCTTGTTGAGGTGATTCTAAAGATCCGTTCATCATTTGGTATCAGAGCTGCAAATCATCCTAACAAGGTAGTGTTTTTCCAGACTAACTCTTTTTTTGAAAGGTAAATGTGTGAGATGTATTAATAAGAAAGTGAAAAGTTATAAGTACAGGTACTCGGGGCATACCCCGGATCAAAATATGGGAAGAAAACCCCCATTTGGATTACATCCACCAAGGGTTACGCATCAAGCAAATGGAAGAGAATACCCACAGTAATGGTAACCCAACCCACAAAGAAACCAAGCAACTAACAAAGGAGCTCAAAACGAGTGAAAGACAAGATCAATCCAGTAGGGAAGCGGGTAGCTGCCACCTATCTAGCAGCTGTAGATTAGTAGCATTCCTGGGAAACTTTTCTCCCTCAAGCTTTAGCCTAACTGATTCAATGATCTTGGTAACGATGCCGATCTCATTAAGAGGCAACCGCCCATGCATGCGAGAGTTCCTTTCATTCCAAATGTAATAGACAGAAGCTCCCAAAGCCAGCCTGCTAAGAGAGGATTGAAGATTTGCACCATTGATGTTTCTGCTGAGCCACGGCCTCAGACGCTCCCAAGAAGAAGGGTAATGATATAGATTACATTTGCCAGCTATGGACTGCCAAACCCGAAAGGAGAAGGGGCAACTAAAAAATAGATGACCATGGTCCTCAATTCGATCTTGGCATAATGAGCAAGTCATATGACTGAGAATACCAAATGATACCAGGCGGTCCTGAGTAGAAAGTCTACCTCTAATAGCTAGCCATAAAATAAAGGAGTGCCTCGGGATATGATGCTTAAACCAAAGTAAGTGAGCCCAATCAACACAGAGGGAAGGAGATCGGAGGATATTCCAAACCTTTTTAATGGAGAAAACGGAAGATCCATCCCATAAAACCCTATCGTGGGTGCTGCAGTCAGGGGGAGAGAGGGAGCGGGTCTCTTCTTTCAAAGTGATCAGCTCAACCGAATTTGAAACAGGCCACTCCCAAGTTCCAAAAGAAATAATAGCACTAACCTTTGCATCCTTTGAAAGACCCGAATCAATAATAACTCTAGCGTGAGTAGAGGAGCAAATGGGGCCTTGAGGTTTCCAAGAATCAAACCAAAGAGAAGTGTTAGAGCCATTCCCCACTTTAACAGAGATGAAATCCTTCACTCTACCCCGCATCTTGAGAATTTTCCTTCCAAGTCCAAGTGCAGTTCCATGGGACTTTTGCCACCCAGAACTGTTCCTTGTGCAGAAGATTCATCTTTACCCAGGCCGACCATAAGGAGTTGGTACACGGTTGACATAATAACCAAATGTACCGAGACAAAGAAGCAGCATTCCAATCTCGGACCTTCTTGATTCCCAGACCCCCTTCCGCCTTTGGAGTAGAGATATCAGCCCAAGAGACTTTTGCACCATACCGGTTTAAAGAAACACCATTCCATAGGAAAGCCGATAGAATACTTTCAATATCCTTGGAGACCTTTGCTGGAAGAATGAAATGAGCACACCAATAAGACTGGATGCTGAAGAGGACAGACTGTATGAGTTGCAATCTACCAGCATAGGAGAGAAAACGATTGGTCCAAACCTTGATTCTTCCAATAATACGGTCCACAAGTGCTTGGCAATCAGTAGCTTTAAGCCGTGTGGAGATGAGAGGAACACCAAGGTATTTAATAGGAAAGGAGCCAAGAGAGTAACCCAAGAAATCAACAATGTCACGCTGCAGCTGATCCGAAGCACCCGAAATGAAAACAGAGCATTTCGAATTATTTGGGGTGAGTCCAGAAAAGGAGGAGAAGGTGTCCAAAGAATCTTTAATTACTCTAATAGAGTCCATATCACCCCGGCAGAAAATCATCAAATCATCGGCAAAACATAAGTGTGAAACATTTGATTTCCGGCACCTCCAATGATACTTAAAAGAAGGGGAAACATGGATTTTCCGATCAAGGATTCTAGAGAAATATCCATGCAAATGACAAACAAGTAAGGAGAAATAGGATCACCTTGGCGAAGACCTTTCTTTTCTGCTTTCTTTTCAAGGCCCTAGATCAAAGGGAGATTTCTTCATTTCTTCTTTGAGCTTGCTGTACAAACGGTCAAGTAATCTTGTGGGGGTATTGAACTTCAAAAAAAAAAAAAAAAAAAAAAAATTCTGAGGAAAAAGAAAGACCAATCTGTTCATCCACCAAAACAACCCAGAAAATCCTTAAAATTTACCCACGTGTTCTCCATACTACAAAGCAATAAACCACCAATTTTCAGCTTGAAATTCGTTGGTTTGATTGGAGACATTGAGCAAGGTGAGTTGGGCTCCGAATTTGAAGTTTGTGCAAAACAGTGAGCAATCTGCCCTTTGAAGTCTCTTGGGTTTATTAGCATCATATTTGGGGATTCCAATCAGTGTTCCAGGGGTTTAATCTCTTTATTTTAAAACTCTGAAATCTTCTTCTTCTTCTTTCTTCCAAATCTGAACACTATTGTTGGTGGATACCAGACACGTGCCATCTTATGGTCTGTTTGGTTTAACGAAGCCATCACTAGGCAACTAGTTGTGTTAAATTGCAAATCTTTTCTTTATCTATTTCCCTTGATTTTCATTGATATATTTTCAATTGGTTTGAAAGACACTCTGCCCTAGTTCTTAAAATTAGCAAGGAAGAAGATTGAGTGGTAAAAGGCAAGAGAGTGAGATCATTTGAGAGAAAAGCCAATACTTGAGTGAAACACTTGAGAGGGTGAGCCATTTTCTACTAACATCTTCTTTCTTGCAGCTCTGAACATGTCAAAAAAACAAGAAACCAGTGGTAGTGGTGGTGAGGAATCAAATAGGGATGACCGTTTGTTGTTACAAACTTTAAGACAACAAATGGAGAGAAATAATTTTGTGATGACCACCTTGGTAGATAGAATTGAAAGGTTGGAAATAAAGGGTAGAGAGGAAGTTAGGGATAATGAGAATGATTGGGGACATGAGTATGATGAAGAAGGGAATGAATTCAACCTCCACAGTCCGAGAGGTAGGGGGTTTCGGCCACCTAGGGGCAGAGGATTTGGTGGAAGAAGGGGAGGTAGAAATTATAGGAATTGGGACTATGGAATTGGGGAAGGAGCTGAAGAGAGAGTTGATTCAAATGTGGGTAGCATTAAGATGAAGATACCCTCTTTTCATGGAAAGGAAAATCCAGATTTGTACTTGGAATGGGAAAGGCAAGTGGAGCTCATTTTTGAATGCCACAATTACTCGGAAGAAAAGAAAGTAAAGCTCGCAGCTGTGGAGTTCAAGGATTATGCAATCATATGGTGGGATCAAATGTTGATTAAAAGGAGAAATCTTGGCCTTAGAACCATTACCACTTGGGAAGCCATGAAAGAAGTCATGAGGGAAAGATTTGTTCCCCAATACTATTTCAAGGAGCTTCATCAAAGGTTGCAAAGGATGTCACAAGGAGGCAGAAGTGTAGAAGAATTTTTCAAGGCCATGGAGATGGCATTGGCAAGAACTCAATTGGAGGAACCTATGGAAGCCACCATGGCAAGGTTCTTGGCTGGTTTGAACATGGAGATAGCTCATGTGGTGGAATTACATTCCTACCATACCTTAACCGAAATGATGCACATTGCCATTAAGGTTGAAAGACAATTGAAAATGAAAAGAACCATGAAGAATGGAGGTGGGCTGAATTTCTCAAAAAGTCCATGGAAGCCGAGCTTTGGTAGGAGTGAGAAGGAGTTGCCGAAACAGAAAAAGGAGGAATGGAAGGGAAAAGAAGAGTGGAAAGGGAAAGGAAAAATAAAAGAGGAAGACATAAAAAAAAAAGAAGGTCCTACTAGAGCTAGAGAAGTGAAATGCTTCAAGTGTTTGGGGCATGGACATTATGCCAATCAATGTCCGAACCAAAGAGTGATGTTTATAAGAGAAGATGGAGGTCTAGAGAGTGGAGATGAGGATGAAGAAGAGGACACACCAAATCTGGCCGAAAATGATGAAGAAGAGGAGTTGGAGATGGGAGAGCAAGACCCTATGGTTGGGTTGACATATGCTATGGTAACCATGAGAGCTTTAAGTGCACAAGTAAGTTTGGAAGATGGTGATGCAATACAAAGGGAAAACATTTTCCATACAAGATGTGCCGTGAGCAATATTAAATCCTTTTGCACCATGTGCTTTAGACCAAAGGACCAAGTAGGTTTGAGTTTCTCTCCCTAGATGGGAGCCTCTCTCTCTAGCGATTGTTGCTCTTTCCATCCCGCTGATCTGCTTCTCTCTCTCTAATCTTCTCTGATCATCATGAATCCCCGCAGTGCTCTTGATTCACGTCGAGACATTGTCGTGGATGCTTCCGGATGTCCAGTTCCGGTCTCGGTTTCGGTTTGTGAAGGTTTTCGTCTGGATGAGTTTTCCCCTGTTTCCTCTATTTCCCGAAAGCCGGTCTTGGATGATGCGGCTTCGATCGGGACGGAGGCTTCTGGGCAATGTATGCCAATTGCGAGAGGGCTCGCTGTTGCTGGCTTGGGAGAACCTATGGCTCAAGGGAACTTAAAGATTTGTTCTGCTCATGATGGGGTGACTCCGAAGATAGATAAAACTGACTGCGGATCTTCATTGGCTCCTTCTCTGGTGTGCACCACACTTAGTCTCTACGCCCCTGGAGGCGATGATGTGGGATCCGTTCGCTCAGAGGATCCTGTGGCTCTTGCTTTGTGTTTCCCAGTGGAGGACCCCGCCGCTGATTCCAGGTTTCATTTATTTGATGCTGCTTTGGAGTTAAATATGCTCCAGGCCGTTGGAGCTGCTCCCTCCCAGGTGGCCGGTGTCGAGTTTGGGGCGTCGGCCGGTGGAGCTCTTCCCTCCCAGGGGGACGGTGACGAGCTTGGGGCGTTGCCTGCACGTGCGAAGGAGGCGGGTGGTGGATTAATTTCAAAATTGCGGCCGTACAAGAACCCATCTCATTTCGAGGTCCATTCGTCCGGTCGCTTGGATCATGGCTGTTTCAAGACGTCATCCAATTCCTATCATCCTGAGTTTGAATTTAGTAGTTTTTCATTCCCGCCTCTCCCAAAATCTGGAGGTTCTTCAAGCTCTCTGTTGACTTCTCCTCCTCCGAGCGACGCTGCTTCCCCTGTTTCTCCCCCTGTTTCTCCCCTTGTGGCGACGCCAGAGGATCCTGTTGCTCCGATTGCCAATAAGAGTAGCTGGGCCTCTCTCGTCTCGGATATCCCAAATGTTATGGAACTCTCTTACTATAAACCCTCTGTTCAATCGATCGATGGGAGATTTCGATGCATTATCCCGCCGGATGTGGCAAGCATTGGAGCCGCTGCCTGGGAAAATACAATTGTTGGTTTTTTCCTGGATAAGCTCCCGTACTCTCTGGTTAATTCTCAGGCTCATCGATTATGGGATAATAAAGGACTCTCGGAGGTTCTCTGCAATGGCAATGGCTTCTTCTTCTTCAAATTCCATGACAAGCCGATGTGCTTGGATATTCTTAATGGGGGCCCCTGGTATTTCGGCGGGCGTCCCATCTTCTTAAAAGCCTGGAGAGCTGGTATGAATTTATCAAAAGACGGTTGCAAACGGGTTCCTATCTGGGCACATTTTCACAATGTTCCTCTTGAATTCTGGACGGCGGAAGGACTCAGTCGCATTGCCAGTACTGTTGGAATTCCCCTTCATGCTGACAAAATGACATCTTCCTTGAAGAGGCTAGCTTATGCTAGGATTTGTATTGAGATCGGTATTGATGATCCTCTCCCCAATGCTCTGGATCTTGTTATGGAGGATGGAAGCTTTGTGGATATCCGAATCGAGTACAACTGGATTCCTAAGAAATGCTCCTTATGTAAGGAATTCGGACACCTTCCGAAATTCTGCAAGAAGGTTTCTCATTTTGCATGGGTTCCAAAAGAATCTCAGGGTCCTCCTGTGTCCAGTCCTGTTGCTGTTCCGAATCGTAGGAGTGGTACGATTCAGCATTCCCTCTCTCCGACGGATCAGATTGCTCTTCCTTCTATGGCTAAGGCTGGCCTTACATCTATGGCATCTACCAGGATTCTTCCTCCTGCGCGTGTTTGAGCACCGCGGTCAATAGATTTGCTGAGCTCTGTTCGAATGATGAACTGGCTGCTGAGGATCTATCTGCTGTGGACGATCCGAAAGCTCTTGGAAATGCCGATCCGACTACAGCTGGCGACCCGTTAGGGGCTGATAACGGGTTTTCTACTGTTAGTGACGATCCGTTTGGGGAAGGTGCTGAAGATCCGTTAGCTTCTGACGATCCGTTAGCTGTTGATCCGGCATTTGACGATCCGATTGTCCTGAAGGCCAGTTCCTCTGTTCTTCTCGCTGGGAAATCCTCCATCTCTGCTCCGTCCCCCTCCATCATTGCCAGTAAGGCCTCTCCCCCCTCCTCGTCTTCTTCTTTCTCAAGTACCCCCCTTATTGCCAGGAGGTTATTGATGGTGGATGAGCTGGAGAAAAAGCAGGGCAAGCAGCTGAAGCACAAGAAGAAGAACAGGAGTGCTGGGAATTCCAAAGGGAAAAATTCTTTGAAATTGGATGATTAATTTAGCCTCATGGAATATCCGGGGACTTAATGACCCTTCAAAACATTTTGAGGTTCGAAATCTGGTGCGTACACATAATATTTCTTGCTTAGCCCTTCTTGAAACTAAGATTAATCCTTGCAATAAACAAAAGCTTGAACAGAGCTTATTCAAGTCCTGGAATTGCCTTAACTTCTATGATGGCAGTGGATCGGGTAGAATTTGGGTTTGGTGGGATCCCATGAAGCTTCAAGCTGATAGCTCTTCATTGCATGATCAAGTTATCCATATCTCTTTCTCTGTCTGCAGCACGGGTGATAAATTTGCTGCTTCTTTTGTGTATGGCTCTAATGAAGTTTCAGCACGTAGGCTTCTCTGGGGTAGTTTGAAGGATCATGCTACCCTCCATGCTCAGTTACCTTGGATCATTTTGGGGGATTTCAATGCCATCCGCTTTCGACATGAGAGGAAGGGAGGTAGCTATGACTGGCCTGCCCATATGGATGACTTAAATGATACTCTCTTTGAAGCCGGCCTGGAGGATCTCAGATACGGGGGTTTTCTTTTCACCTGGCACAATTCTAGAGCTGTTGGGCATATCCTCAGGAAGCTGGACAGAGTTCTTGCAAATCCTTTATGGCTCAATTCCTATCCTAACTCTTATGCTGAGTTCCTCCCGTACGGACTCTCTGATCATTCAGCGGCTGTGGTGAGGCTTGGGGCTAATTTCCCTACTTATAAATCTCCGTTCAAATTCTTTAACCACTGGTCAGAGTTTGAGGAGTTCTTCCCCTTAGTGGAGCATATCTGGAATACCCAAGTTGAGGGTCATGCTATGTTCAGGGTATGCAGGAAGCTTAAGCTTCTCAAATCAGCCTTGAAGGAGTTGTGTACAAGAAAGAATGCTTCGGTGTATGGGGATTTGGATGATCTCAGGGCTCAACTCACTGTGTTGCAAACTTCTATTGCTGCTGGTAATCCTGAGGCGGATCTCATTGATAAAGAGAGAGACTGTGCTATGAGGATTAGCTCAATCTGCAAGGGAAGGGAATCGTATGCTAGGCAGAAGAGCAGGATCCAGTGGCTGCAGGAAGGTGACCAAAATTCTGCTTTCTTTTTCAATTCCATCAAAAGTAGGAATAATGTCAATAAGATCTTATCTATCCAAGATGATTCGGGAGCTTTGATCCGGGACAAGCTTCAAATCAGTCATGAGGTGGTCTTTTTCTTCAAGCAATTGCTGGGTTCTGACTGTTCCACAGCCTATCCAGGAATTGAGTCTCTCAAGCCTTTCGTGAATCAGGTCCTCAACTCTGATCAAATTAGGAAATTGGGTCTTCTTTTCACTGATGATGAAATCAAGAACTCTATATTCAGCCTCCACCCAAACAAAGCTCCTGGGCCGGATGGTTTTAATGCTTTTTTTTATCAGAGGACTTGGTCCATTGTGGGTGATGAGGTGATTTCGGCTATCAAGGATTTCTTTGCTAATGGTTTGCTGCTTAAGGAAGTCAATTGCACTATCCTTGTTCTCATCCCCAAAGTTTCTAATGCTTCAAAGCTAAAGGATTATAGGCCGATTTCCTGCTGCAACACCATTTACAAGAGCATTACTAAGCTGCTTGCTAATAGGTTAAAGGAAGTTCTTCCTTCTTTTGTTAATGAAGCCCAAGCTGCTTTTGTCCAAGGCAGGCGGATTGGCGATAATATCTTGATGGCTCAAGAGATGGTTCGTGGCTATCATCTCCATTCATCTTCCCCTAAATGTGCCCTCAAGATTGATCTTAGGAAGGCTTTTGACTCTGTTAGATGGGATTTCCTCTGGGATTCTTTGCAGCTTCTGGGGTTTCCTTCGAATTTCATTGGCTGGATCAGGAGCTGTGTCTCTTCTGCTAAATATTCGGTGGCTATCAATGGTGAGCTCAATGGTTTTTTTGAAGGGAGGAAAGGCATCCGCCAAGGTGATCCCATTTCTCCATATTTATTTGTTATTTGTATGGATATCTTCTCTAGAATTTTATCCCGGAAAATTGAGGAGTCTCCAAATTTTAGATACCACTGGAGATGCAGGAAATCTAAGTTATCTCACCTTTGTTTTGCTGATGACTTGATGATCTTTTGCCATGGTGATATGAATTCTATTCAAGTAGTTAAAGATGCTCTTGCAACATTCTCTTCCCTTTCCGGCCTTAGTCCAAATGTGGATAAATGCTCTACTTTCCTTTCGGGCGTCCAGGGCCATATGCATCAAATTATTTCGAATCAGCTGGGCTTTCCTCTTGGCTCATTTCCCATTAGATACCTGGGAGTCCCGCTCATTTCATCCAAGCTCAATGCTCGTGATTGTCAAGCTCTGGTTGATCGCATTCTGGGGAGAATTAAAATCTGGACCAATCGCTTCCTTTCATATGCAGGTAGACTTCAACTTATTCAATCTGTTCTTTTTAGCATCCAGTCCTTTTGGAGCTCCCATTTCATACTTCCTGCCAAGGTCTCCAACACCATTGAGAGCATCCTTTCGGCTTTTCTCTGGAGCGGAGTCTCTATGAAACGTTATGGGGCTAAAGTAGCTTGGGCGGATATCTCCACTCCTAAATCTGAAGGGGGTCTTGGGATAAAGAAAATTAAAGACTGGAATGTTGCCTCCATGACTCGATATGTGTGGATGTTATGCAATCCTTGCTCTTCTTCCTTATGGGCTACTTGGGTCAAGTTGAATCTGCTGCACAAGGAGCATTTCTGGGTTGCTAAGGTCCCTTGGAATTGCTCGTGGACTTGGAGGAGACTTCTCAAAATTAGAGACAGTGTGAAGCCTTTCATCTATGTGAGAGTTGGGAACGGCGAGAGTACCTCACTGTGGTTTGATGCCTGGAGACCTCAAGGCCCTATCTGTACTTCTCCTCATGCTAGAGTTATTTATGACTCGGGCCTCACCGTAGATGCAAAGGTTAGTGCTATTATCTCTTCTGGCAATTGGTTGTGGCCTCCTGCTGATTCTCATGAGCTGATTAGGCTCAGAGAGGAAACTAGATCCCTTCATCTGCCCAACTGTTCTCAGACTGATATTGTGGAGTGGGATGGCTCCTTGGACTTCTCAATCAAAAAAGCTTGGAATGTCCTCAGATCTCCTTCCAACCGAGTCCCTTGGGCTCATTTGGTTTGGTTCAAGCATCATGTCCCGAGGCACTCTTTTATTCTCTGGCTTGCAATACGAGGGAGGCTACCTTCTCAGGACCGGCTTTTATCTTTCGGGTTGATTGGTCATATGCAGTGTGTTTTCTGTCTAGTAGATGTGGAAGATCACAACCATCTCTTCTTTGATTGCCCATTCTCTTGCCGGGTCTGGACTGCTATTGCTTGTAAGTGCGATCTTTTGCCTTATCCCTACTCTTGGGAGACCCTGTGGCCGAGGATGTGCTGTGATATAAGAGGATCTTCGCTTTTGGCCACTGTTAGGAAGCTTGCCTTCGGAGCTACAATCTATTACTTATGGATGGAAAGGAACTCTCGCAAACATGGACGAATATCTCATAGTGAGCGTGGTATCGTCACTTCGATCATGGTATCTATCAGGCAGAAGCTGGATGGCTCTAAATTCAACCTTAATCCTGCAAATCGGCAGCTGATTCAAAAATGGCAACTTCCCGGAACTTTTTTTTTTTTTTTTTGAAAGGTAAATGTGTGAGATGTATTAATAAGAAAGTGAAAAGTTATAAGTACAGGTACTCGGGGCATACCCCGGATCAAAATATGGGAAGAAAACCCCCATTTGGATTACATCCACCAAGGGTTACGCAGCAAGCAAATGGAAGAGAATACCCACAGTAATGGTAACCCAACCCACAAAGAAACCAAGCAACTAACAAAGGAGCTCAAAACGAGTGAAAGACAAGATCAATCCAGTAGGGAAGCGGGTAGCTGCCACCTATCTAGCAGCTGTAGATTAGTAGCATTCCTGGGAAACTTTTCTCCCTCAAGCTTTAGCCTAACTGATTCAATGATCTTGGTAACGATGCCGATCTCATTAAGAGGCAACCGCCCATGCATGCGAGAGTTCCTTTCATTCCAAATGTAATAGACAGAAGCTCCCAAAGCCAGCCTGCTAAGAGAGGATTGAAGATTTGCACCATTAATGTTTCTGCTGAGCCACGGCCTCAGACGCTCCCAAGAAGAAGGGTAATGATATAGATTACATTTGCCAGCTATGGACTGCCAAACCCGAAAGGAGAAGGGGCAACTAAAAAATAGATGACCATGGTCCTCAATTCGATCTTGGCATAATGAGCAAGTCATATGACTGAGAATACCAAATGATACCAGGCGGTCCTGAGTAGAAAGTCTACCTCTAATAGCTAGCCATAAAATAAAGGAGTGCCTCGGGATATGATGCTTAAACCAAAGTAAGTGAGCCCAATCAACACAGAGGGAAGGAGATCGGAGGATATTCCAAACCTTTTTAATGGAGAAAACGGAAGATCCATCCCATAAAACCCTATCGTGGGTGCTGCAGTCAGGGGGAGAGAGGGAGCGGGTCTCTTCTTTCAAAGTGATCAGCTCAACCGAATTTGAAACAGGCCACTCCCAAGTTCCAAAAGAAATAATAGCACTAACCTTTGCATCCTTTGAAAGACCCGAATCAATAATAACTCTAGCGTGAGTAGAGGAGCAAATGGGGCCTTGAGGTTTCCAAGAATCAAACCAAAGAGAAGTGTTAGAGCCATTCCCCACTTTAACAGAGATGAAATCCTTCACTCTACCCCGCATCTTGAGAATTTTCCTCCAAGTCCAAGTGCAGTTCCATGGGACTTTTGCCACCCAGAACTGTTCCTTGTGCAGAAGATTCATCTTTACCCAGGCCGACCATAAGGAGTTGGTACACGGTTGACATAATAACCAAATGTACCGAGACAAAGAAGCAGCATTCCAATCTCGGACCTTCTTGATTCCCAGACCCCCTTCAGCCTTTGGAGTAGAGATATCAGCCCAAGAGACTTTTGCACCATACCGGTTTAAAGAAACACCATTCCATAGGAAAGCCGATAGAATACTTTCAATATCCTTGGAGACCTTTGCTGGAAGAATGAAATGAGCACACCAATAAGACTGGATGCTGAAGAGGACAGACTGTATGAGTTGCAATCTACCAGCATAGGAGAGAAAACGATTGGTCCAAACCTTGATTCTTCCAATAATACGGTCCACAAGTGCTTGGCAATCAGTAGCTTTAAGCCGTGTGGAGATGAGAGGAACACCAAGGTATTTAATAGGAAAGGAGCCAAGAGAGTAACCCAAGAAATCAACAATGTCACGCTGCAGCTGATCCGAAGCACCCGAAATGAAAACAGAGCATTTCGAATTATTTGGGGTGAGTCCAGAAAAGGAGGAGAAGGTGTCCAAAGAATCTTTAATTACTCTAATCGAGTCCATATCACCCCGGCAGAAAATCATCAAATCATCGGCAAAACATAAGTGTGAAACATTTGATTTCCGGCACCTCCAATGATACTTAAAAGAAGGGGAAACATGGATTTTCCGATCAAGGATTCTAGAGAAAATATCCATACAAATGACAAACAAGTAAGGAGAAATAGGATCACCTTGGCGAAGACCTTTCTTTCCTTCGAAGAAGCCATTAAGTTCCCCATTAATAGCCACGGAATACTTTGCAGTGGAGACACAGGTCCTGATCCATCCAATGAACCGTGGAGGAAATCCAAGAAGCTGGAGGGAATCCCAAAGGAAATCCCACCTTACCGAATCAAAAGCCTTCATAAGATCAATCTTTAGAGCACAATTTGAAGAGGATGAAGAGAGATGATACCCACGGACCAGCTCCTGAGCCAACAGGATGTTATCACCAATGTGCCTCCCTTGAACAAAAGCAGACTGAGCAATATTAATAAAAGAAGGCAGGACAAGCTTCAGCCGGTTAGCAATCAGTTTGGAGATGCACTTATACACAGTATTGCAGCAAGAAATAGGCCTAAAGTCCTTCAATTTTGAGGCATTGGGGACCTTAGGGATGAGGGCAATGATCGTGCAATTAACCTCTTTGAGAAGCATCCCCTTAGAAAAGAACTCCTTGATAGCGGAGATAAAATCAGCTCCAACGATGTGCCAAGTCTTATGGAAAAAATAAGCATTAAACCCATCCGGACCTGGAGCTTTGTTTGGGTGAAGGCTAAAAATGGCATCTTTTATTTCCACATCAGAAAATTCATTGCTTAGGAAGCTCCTTTGCTCATGAGTCAGAGCACAGCTCACATATTCCGAAAGACCATCCCGGCCAATATAGCTGGTAAAACATTTCGATCCAAGGAGCTGCTTATAATAGTCGACTACCTCAAAAGCAATCTGATTCTTCTCCCGGATCCAATCGCCATTTTCCTTCTGGATGCAGAAAATCTTGTTAACATTGTTCCTTCCTTTAACAGTGTTGAAGAAAAAGGAGGAGCATTGGTCCCCATCTTTCAGCCACTGAATTCTACTTCTTTGCCTGGCATAACTCTCCTTCCCTTTACATGCAAGGGACAGCCTATTAGAGCATTCAACTTCCTTCGCCAAGAGCTCAATGTCATTGTTACCAGCCGCAATGGAAGACTGCACAGCTGCAAGTTCGGAACGAAGAGATGCAAGGTCCCCGTTAATCAAATTGTTCTTGCTCTTGCTCAGAGCCTTCAATGCAACTTTAACAAGTTTAAGCTTTTTGTACAGTCTAAACATGGCATGACCAGTCACCGTAGTATTCCAGATTTGCTCTACTAGAGGATAGAATTCATCAAATGAAGACCAGAAGTTAAAAAATTTGAAAGGAGGTTTGAATTGAGGAACAGAGATCCCAAGATTAGCCACAACCGTTGCATGATCCGAAAGACCAAAAGGGAGGAATTCAGCATATGAATCAGCAAAAGAGTGAAGCCAAGCCGGGTTCACAAGGGCCCTGTCGAGTTTTCTAAGAATGTGCCCATGGAGTCTGGAATTGTGCCAGGTGAAGAGAGGACCCCCAAATCTCAGATCATCCAAGCCAGCTTCAAGAAGAGAGTCATTAAGATCATTCATAGTATTGGACCACGCACTGCTACCTCCTTTCCTTTCATGGCGATAACGGATGGCATTAAAGTCCCCCATGATAATCCAAGGCAGAAGGGAAAAAGACTGTGCTTGATCGATCAAATTTGCCCAGAGCATTTTCCTTGTAGTAGCGTCATTTGCACCATACACAAAAGAAGCAGCAAAACTGACGCCAGAGTCAATAACAGTTAAAGATAGATGAATAGCTTGATCATTTAAAGAAACAATATTAGCTTGAAGAAGCTTAGGATTCCACCAAACCCAGATCCTACCGGATCCATTACCGTCAAAAGAATTAACGCATTGCCATCCATTGAACATGCCAGATTGAAAATTTCCTTTATTACACTCCTTAATCTTTGTTTCCAGAAGAGCTATACAGGAGAAATGATGGGAATTGACCAGGTATCTGACCTCAGCTTTTTTGGAGAGATCGTTGATACCCCTCACGTTCCAAGCCGCGAGCTTAATCATTTGGAGTTCTGTGGAGGAAACCCCCTGGAGCAGCCAGAATTCCCAGATTTCCTCTTATCCTTCTTCTTCCTTCCCAGCTTTCTCTCAACTTCATCAACAATGATAATCTTCCTAGCAAGGGGTGGAGTGCTAGAAGAGGACGGCGAATCCTCACATCCAAAACAGGGGGGGGGAAGAGGAGGTGGAGTCCCTAACACGAGGAACAGAGGAAGTTTGAAATGGCACTGTAGCTAGAGGAAACGGATCGTCAAAATTCGGATCTCCCAAAGCTCCTGTAGCAGGCGGATCTATAACAGCTAATGGATCGTTAGCAGGCGGCACTGTAGCAGGCACTGTAGCAGGCACTGTAGCAGCAACTGTAGCTAGAGAAAGCGGATCGTCAGAATTCGGATCTTCAGAATTCGGATCAGGCACTGTAGTAGGCACTGTAGCTACTGTAGCAGGCACTGTAGCAGCAACTGTAGCAGCAACTGTAGCTAGAGAAAGCGGATCGTCAGAATTCGGATCTTCCAAAGTTACTGTTCCAGGCGGATCGAGAGAGTCTTCGTTCCGAAATTGCAGCTGTGCTTCAGAATCTACAGCAAGGGTGAGAAGGTGAGAGTCTTCGTGAATCCTCCGCTCGCCATTCATATCATCGCATACCTGGAGCGGCGCGAAGGGATTTGCAATCGCACAGCTTCCCGAAACAGAGGATCCCGCAACCGGCTTGGGAGCTCCAGACAACAGCCCGAGCAAAGGGGCAACACCCGAATCGGGCAAGGCGGCATTACAAGAAACGGGCTTAGCAGGAGAATTAGTAGAAGAAAGATATGGCTTAGCTGGGCCAGCAGAAACTTTTGGAACCCAAGCTTGCCGAGAGATCTTCTTGCAGTTTTTAGGAAGGTGGCCAAACTCCATACAGACAGGGCATTTCTTTGGCACCCATTTATATTCAATGAGGATTTCCACTAAACTTCCGTCCTCCAAAACCAGGTCCATGGAGTTAGGGAGAGGGTCGTCGATACCTATTTCAATGCATATTCTAGCAAAGGAAAGTCGCTGGAGAGAGGAAGTCATATTGTCCGCATGGAGAGGAGTCCCAACGGTGCTGGCAATATGGCTAAGTCCCTCAGCGTTCCAGAACTCTAAGGGAACATTGAAAAACAGAGCCCATATAGGAACTTTTCTGCAGCCACCTTTGGATAAAGTCATACCCGGACGCCAAGGCTTTAAGAAGATCGGACGACCTCCAAAATACCAGGGACCCCCATCGAGAACAGCTGAAAGCTCTGCCTGAGTTGAAAACTTGAAGAAGAAGAAACCGTTGCCATTGCTGAGCACCTCCAGAAGTCCTCTGTTATCCCACATCCTATGGGCATAGGATTGCACCAAGGAAAAGGGGAGCTTGTCCAAGAAAAAGCCAACGATAGTGTTCGCCCAGATAGCAGCACCATTCCGAGCAATAGCCGGAGGAAGAGATATCCGCACCCTGCCTTCTTCATTCGTAGTAGAGGAGGTCTTGCAGTAAGACAGTTTCATAACAGAAGGCTTATCCGAAACCAAAGAAGCCCAGCTAACTTCCCGGAACTATGCTTTGTTGACTTCTAGATGCTAGGGGCTTTTGATGTTATCTTACTTAGCTTTCATCTCGTGTGAGATGTCTTCACCTGATGTCTAGGTTTCTACTGTTCTTACTTGTCTTATCCGGGGTCTGCCCCGTTTTATGTACTTAAATCTCCTTTACTTATAAATTTCATACTTCATCTTTCAAAAAAAAAAGCAATAAACTATGTAGCATGATCATTGACAGTGGAAGTTGTTGCAATGTGGTGAGCTCTCATCTTGTAAAAAAATTGGGGTTGGTGTGTAAGAAGCATCCAAAGCCGTATGGACTTCAATGGTTGAATGAATGCAATAAATTGAAAGTAACCAAACAAGCTGTAGTTCCATTCACCATAGGGCAGTATGAGGATGAGGTTTTGTGATGTTGTGCCTATGGTAGCTACTCACATATTGTTGGGGCGTCCTTGGCAATATGATAGGAGTGTAACTCATTTTTTTTTTTTTTTTTTTTTTTTTTTTTTGAAAGGTAAATGTGTGAGATGTATTAATAAGAAAGTGAAAAGTTATAAGTACAGGTACTCGGGGCATACCCCGGATCAAAATATGGGAAGAAAACCCCCATTTGGATTACATCCACCAAGGGTTACGCAGCAAGCAAATGGAAGAGAACCCACAGTAATGGTAACCCAACCCACAAAGAAACCAAGCATCTAACAAAGGAGCTCAAAACGAGTGAAAGACAAGATCAATCCAGTAGGGAAGCGGGTAGCTGCCACCTATCTAGCAGCTGTAGATTAGTAGCATTCCTGGGAAACTTTTCTCCCTCAAGCTTTAGCCTAACTGATTCAATGATCTTGGTAACGATGCCGATCTCATTAAGAGGCAACCGCCCATGCATGCGAGAGTTCCTTTCATTCCAAATGTAATAGACAGAAGCTCCCAAAGCCAGCCTGCTAAGAGAGGATTGAAGATTTGCACCATTAATGTTTCTGCTGAGCCACGGCCTCAGACGCTCCCAAGAAGAAGGGTAATGATATAGATTACATTTGCCAGCTATGGACTGCCAAACCCGAAAGGAGAAGGGGCAACTAAAAAATAGATGACCATGGTCCTCAATTCGATCTTGGCACAATGAGCAAGTCATATGACTGAGAATACCAAATGATACCAGGCGGTCCTGAGTAGAAAGTCTACCTCTAATAGCTAGCCATAAATAAAGGAGTGCCTCGGGATATGATGCTTAAACCAAAGTAAGTGAGCCCAATCAACACAGAGGGAAGGAGATCGGAGGATATTCCAAACCTTTTTAATGGAGAAAACGGAAGATCCATCCCATAAAACCCTATCGTGGGTGCTGCAGTCAGGGGGAGAGAGGGAGCGGGTCTCTTCTTTCAAAGTGATCAGCTCAACCGAATTTGAAACAGGCCACTCCCAAGTTCCAAAAGAAATAATAGCACTAACCTTTGCATCCTTTGAAAGACCCGAATCAATAATAACTCTAGCGTGAGTAGAGGAGCAAATGGTAAAGAATGGAAAGAAGAATAAGTATACCTTGGTAAAGAATGGCCGAACATACACTCTAAATCCTTTGAGTCCTATTCAAGCACATGAAGATCAAGTGAGGATAATGAGAGCATTAGAGGGAAAATCAGTTGAGGAAAAGAGTGATTTAAAAAAAGATAAGGGAAAGGAGAAGAAAGAAAATAGTGGAGAAAAAAAAGAGAGACAAAAGAGAAAAATAAGAGGGCAAAAGAAAAAGGAGAGCAATCTGGTTCTAAAGAAAAAGAAGAGGGAAAAACGTCATTGTTTGTAAAAAAAAAAAAGAAATGAGAGAAGCTTTGCTTGACATGAGGCCCTTATACCTTCTTATGTATAAGGAAACCTTATTTTCTAACTCTAACATTGAGTTTCCTATCCCGAGTGTTGCTTCTTCTCTTTTGCAGGAATATGAGGATATCTTTCCCGAGGAGGTGCCATCCGGTTTGCCACCCTTGAGGGGAATTGAACATCAAATTGATTTTGTGCCTGGAGCTCAAATTCCAAACCGCCCGGCTTATAGGAGCAATCCCGAGGAGACCAAGGAACTTCAAAGGCAAGTGGAAGACTTGCTAGCAAAAGGGTATGTGAAGGAGAGTATGAGCCCATGTGCCGTCCCGGTGCTCTTGGTGCCAAAGAAAGATGGAACTTTCAGAATGTGTGTTGATTGTCGTGCTATCAACAAGATCACCGTGAAATACAGGTATATTCCTAGACTTGATGATATGCTTGATGAACTTCATGGTGCTAGTATATTCTCTAAAATTGATCTTAAGAGTGGATATCACCAAATTAGGATGAAAGAAGGTGATGAATGGAAAACAGCATTTAAGACTAAATATGGTTTATATGAATGGTTTGTGATGCCTTTTGGGCTCACAAATGCACCTAGTACTTTCATGAGATTGATGAACCATGTGTTGAGAACTTTTATTGGAAAGTTTGTTGTTGTTTACTTTGATGACATTCTGATTTACAGCAAAAGCATGCATGAACATTTGCAACATTTGAGGAGTGTTTTTAATGTTTTAAGAAAGGAGAAGTTGTATGCTAATTTCAAGAAGTGTTCTTTTTGCATGGAAAGACTTGTTTTCCTAGGATTTGTTGTTAGCAGTAAAGGAATTGAAGTGGACAAAGAGAAGGTGAAAGCCATTAGAGAATGGCCGAGACCTTCCAATGTGAGAGAGGTCAGGAGTTTTCATGGGCTAGCTAGTTTCTATCGTAGGTTTGTACCTAACTTTAGTAGCTTAGCCGCCCCTTTGAATGAATTGGTAAAAAAGAATGTTCCATTTGTATGGAGTGATGAACATGAGAATGCATTTAACATGTTAAAAATAAAGTTGTGTTCAGCACCCTTACTTATATTGCCCGATTTTTCCAAAGCTTTTGAAATTGAATGTGATGCCTCCGGGAAAGGGATTGGCGCTGTTTTGTTGCAGGAGAGGAAGCCCATTGCATATTTCAGTGAGAAACTAAACGGGGCAGCGTTGAACTACTCAACATATGACAAGGAACTATATGCATTGGTAAGGGCTTTGGAGACATGGCAGCACTACTTGTGGCCAAGGGAGTTCATCATTCACACCGATCATCAGTCTTTGCGACATCTTAAGGGCCAAGGGAAACTAAACAAGAGGCATGCTAGATGGATCGAGTTCATTGAGACATTCCCATATGTGGTGCAATACAAACAAGGTAAAGAGAACATTGTGGCCGATGCACTCTCAAGAAGGTATAATCTCCTTAACACACTTGACTCTAAATTGCTTGGCTTTGAATTTGTTAAGGGATTATATGAGCATGATTCTGATTTTTCACAAGTGTATGTGGCATGTGAGAACATTGCATTTCAAAAGTACTTTAGGCATGATGGATATTTGTTTAGGGAAAACAGATTGTGCGTACCCAAAAGCTCTTTGAGGGATTTGCTTGTGCATGAAAGTCATTGTGGTGGTCTTATGGGGCATTTTGGGGTTGCTAAAACTCTTGATGTACTTAAGGAACATTTCTTTTGGCCTCATATGAAAAGGGATGTTGAGAAATTTTGTGCCAAATGTGAAACTTGCAAAAGAGCCAAGTCTAAGGTGAAGCCTCATGGGCTATATACACCATTGCCTGTACCTAAGCATCCTTGGGTTGACTTGTCTATGGACTTTGTTTTAGGGTTGCCTAGGTCACAAAGGAGTCATGATTCCATATTTGTTGTGGTTGATAGGTTTTCAAAGATGGCTCATTTTATTCCTTGTAAGAAAACTGCTGATGCTACTTATGTGGCTAATTTGTTCTTTAGGGAAGTTGTTAGATTGCATGGCATTCCTAAAACTATTGTTAGTGATAGGGATGTAAAATTTTTGAGTCATTTTTGGAGAGTACTTTGGGGAAAATTGGGAACAAAGTTGTTATTCTCTACTACCTGTCATCCTCAAACAGATGGGCAAACAGAAGTAGTAAATAGAACTTTGTCCACACTTTTGAGAGCATTTGTGAAGAAGAATTTAAAATCTTGGGAGGAATGCATACCATATATAGAATTTGCATATAATAGGGTTGTACATTCATCTAGTGGGTATTCACCTTTTGAGCTTGTATATGGATTTAACCCACTTACTCCCTTAGATTTATCTCCATTGCCTGTTAATCATATTGCATCTCTTGATGGTAAGAGTAAGGCAGAATTTGTGAAGAAAATGCATGAACAAGCTAAGTTACATATTGAAAAGAAAAATGAGTCATATGCAAAATATGCTAACAAAGGCCGAAAGGCAATTGTGTTTGAACCAGGTGACTTAGTTTGGATACACTTAAGGAAAGAAAGGTTTCCTACGCAAAGGAAATCAAAGTTGCAACCAAGAGGAGATGGGCCTTTTAAAGTCTTGGAACGCATTAATCCTAATGCCTACAAGATTGACTTGCCAAGTGAGTATGAAGTAAGTAATACTTTTAATGTTACTGATCTTTCTCCCTATTCTGGTATAGGACCAAATTCGGGGACGAATTTTTCTCAAGAGGGAGGGGATGATGAAGGAGCTCCATCATTAAGCTATCAAGGTCCCATAACTAGAGCCAAAGCTAAGGAACTCCAAAGCTTGATCATGGAAGCAATTGGCCCAGGAGTAATCAGCCATGGAGAAGCAAACGGCCAAGTGGAAGAATTCAAGTGTTTGACTCTTTGCCAGGTGGACCAAAGGAATTGCAGCCTAATTAATGAGCTTTGAGACTATGCATTGCAGCCTAATTAATGAGCTTTGAGACTATGCATTGCAGCCTAATTAATGAGCTTTGAGACTATGCATTGCAGCCTAATTAATGAGCTTTGGAACATGCAGAACTTATGAGGGTGTGTAGTATTTATTGCTATATTTGGCTTTTCCTATTCTTGAAGATCTATATATTGTATGCTGAACTTCAGATTAAAGGTCAATGAACAATTCCGAATTTTCTTTTGGTTATAATCCAATTGAGAGCATTATTTCTTCCTTGCTTCTTGAAAGAACTAGGACTTAGTCATTTTAGCCAATTGACTATTTTATCTTTGATAATCAAGTTACCTTAGAACCTGTTTCTATTGTGATTTGGTTCCTTGGCCTTCCTTCTTCTGATTCTGTTAGTGCCTCTTCACGGGTTGGGGTTGTGTTAATCAACTGAAGAAGATATCCTTGTTGAGGTGATTCTAAAGATCCGTTCATCATGACAACCTCTTGGGCAATCTGGTCCTTCTCCCGTATCCATTCACCATTGTCCTTCTGGATGCAGTTGATCTTGTTTACATTGATTTGGCCCTTAACAGAATTGAAGAAGAAGGAAGAGCATTGGTCCCCCTCTTTCAACCATTGGATCCTACTTCGCTGCCTAGCATAGCTCTCCTTTCCTTTGCAAGCAAGATGGAGCCGATTAACACAAGCAATTTCCTTGTCCAGGATATCCTTTCCGTTGTTGCCCGCCGCGATAGATGATTGTAGACCAGCAAGCTCGGATCGGAGATGGGCAAGGTCACCGTTGATAAGAGCGTTCTTGCGCCTACTAAGATCTCTCAAGGCAGATTTAACAAGTTTAAGCTTACTATAAAGTTTAAACATCGCATGACCACTAACCTGGGAGTCCCAAATCTTCTCAACCAAAGGGAAAAATTCTTCAAATTCAGTCCAGAAGTTGAAGAATTTAAAAGGAGATTTGAACCGGGGAAGAGAAATCCCAAGCTTAACCACAATCGGCGAGTGATCAGACAGCCCAAAGGGAAGGAACTCAGCATACGATTGAGCAAACGAATGGATCCACAAAGGGTTGACGAGAGCTCTGTCCAGCTTCCGCAAGATGTGTCCGTTCACTCTAGAGTTGTGCCAAGTGAATAGAGGACCACCAAATCTCAGATCATCCAAACCGGCTTCAAAGAGAACATCATTTAGATCATTCATAAAGCTGGGCCACTCACTGCTGCCTCCTTTTCTTTCATGTCTATAATGGATTGCATTAAAATCACCCAGAATAATCCAAGGCAGATGAGAAAAAGACTTTGCTTGGTCTTTCAAAATTGCCCAAAGCTGCTTTCTGGCCGTAGCATCAGAAGCTCCATAAACAAACGAGGCAGCGAACTTAACACCACTATCCCGAATAGTAATAGAGAGGTGAATGATCTGATCATGCATGGAAACAACCTCAGCATGAAGGAGTTTTGGGTTCCACCAAATCCAAATCCTTCCGGAGCTATCACCATCATAGCAATTAACACAAGACCAGCCTTTGATCAAGCAGGATTGAAGTTTCTCTCTATTACATTCCTTGATCTTTGTCTCAAGAAGAGCGAGACAAGAGAGATTCTGGGAATGAACAAGATGACGGATCTCCGAGTGCTTTGAGGGATCATTTAGACCCCGAACATTCCAGGAGGAAAGGTTAATCATTTGGAGTTCATGGAGAGATCCCCTCTGGAACAAGCCATCGGGACACCCAAGGCAGCTGGAGCAACAATCGGATCGTCAAAAGAAACAATCGGATCGTCAAAAGCTACAATCGGATCGTCAAATGCAACAATCGGATCGTCAAATGCTACAATCGGATCGTCACATGTTACAATCGGATCGTCAAATGCAACAATCGGATCGTCAAATGCAACAATCGGATCGTCAGCTGTAATCGGATCGTCAGCTGCTAACGGGTCATCCGCCGCCTGATCAACTGTAGCAGCCGAAACCGTAGCAGCAGTCGGATCGACAGCAAGAGAGATGGCCATTGAAGGATGAGATTGCTGAACATTTGATGGAGGGAAGAGCTTAACCAAACCTTCCTTTCCATGACTGAGCATCGGCTTCCAAGCCCCGACGGGAGGAGGGACAGCAGAAGGAGGATGGGAAGCTATCTGAGTCCAGATCACACCCTCAAAAAGATAGCACAGAAACATCCATGAAACAAGCTCATAAAGACCTTATCTTTGTTACAAGCTTTAACTTTGGATTCAAGAAGAGCTATACAAGAGAGATATTGAGAAAGAGCCAAGAAGCGAACTTCCGTATCTTTAGCAGGATCATAAAGACCCCGACTGAACCAAGAAGCTAGTTTAAACATTTGGAGTACAAGGAGGAGTTTCCCCTGGAGTGACTAGAGCTCCTGGTCTTCTTCTTATCCTTCTTCTTCCTGCCCTGTTTTCTTTCCACTTCGTCAACCATGATGAGTTTCCTTGCAAGAAGCGGAGTGCATGAAGGGGACGAAAGAGGAGAAGGGTCCTCACAGCCATGAGAGGAGGAGTCCTCCAAAGAGCAGGTGGAGCCTACCGCATTAGGTGCAGCAGAATTTCCCCTCTGATCTTTTGATACCAAAGAGACATCATCAGGACCCGATGAAACAACATTAGGAGCACAATCAGAATAAGAGATTGATCTCTTAAGAGATGGCAGGGCCGCATGACTCAATGAATCAACATTAGGAGCATAATCAGACCCCTCTAAAGCTGCAGACGGCTCGGCATCCAAATGTAGAATATCAAAATGATTGTTGGATCTGCGCAGACCTGTAGATGTGAGAGAGTCATTCGGAATGGCCATTGAATGAGGAACAGCCTGAACAATAGGATTGAGGGCATGCTGACTCCTAGAAGGGGAGGACTGCACATCAGGCATCTCCTTCCGGTGCGAAGAGACCAGCTTCCAATCCCCATCAGCTTGAGGATAAGAGGAATGCTGGGCTGCTTTCGAAACCCAAACCTGGTGGCTAACCTTTTTGCATTTGCTGGAAAGATGGCCAAACTCCTTGCAAATAGAGCATTTCTTAGGGATCCAGTTGTACTCAATGCGGATTTCCAGAACACTGCCATCTTCCAATTCAAGATCAAAAGCATTGGGGAGAGAATCTTCAATGTTGATCTCAATACAGATTCTAGCATAGTTGAGGCGCTTTAGAGAGGAGGTTCATTTGCAGCAGGACATTGCATCCTATTTGGGTGTCTCTATTGGATCTCTCCCAATCAAATACCTGGGTGTTCCTCTCATCTCCACCCGGCTCAAAGCTTCCGACTGTCATGCCTTAGTTGATCGTATTTTGGGGAGGATTAAGGTTTGGACAAATCGATTTCTTTCCTATGCGGGCAGATTACAGCTTATTCAATCTGTCCTATTTAGCATCCAGTCTTACTGGAGTGCCCAGTTTATTCTTCCTGCAAAGGTCACCAAAGAGATTGAAAGTATCCTTTCGGCGTTTCTTTGGAGTGGTGTTTCCTTAAATCGACATGGAGCCAAAGTCTCTTGGGCTGATTTATCTACTCCGAAGGATGAAGGTGGGCTGGGAATTAAGAAGGTCCGTGACTGGAATGCTGCCTCCTTGTCTCGGCTCATTTGGTTATTATGTCATCCAAGTCCTTCCTCCTTATGGGCTGCATGGGTGAAGTTAAATCTGCTACACAAGGAACACTTCTGGGTGGCTAAGGTTCCATGGAGCTGCTCTTGGACTTGGAGGAAAATCCTCAAGATGCGGGGAAGAGTGAAGAGGTTCATCTCTGTTGACGTGGGGAATGGCGATAGTACCTCTCTATGGTTTGACTCTTGGAGACCCCAGGGTCCTATCTGTTCCTCTCCCCACGCTAGAGTTATTACTGACTCGGGTCTTTCCAAAGATGCAAAGGTTAGTGCTATTATCTCTTCTGGAACCTGGATGTGGCCTGCTGCAAATTCTATTGATTTGATCAATCTGAAAGGCGAATCCTGAAGGAAAATCCTAAAGCTTCGGGACAGAATCAGGGCTTTCATCTCCGTCAATGTAGGGAATGGTAGAGATACTTCCCTTTGGTTTGATTCTTGGAGGCCTCTTGGCCCTATTTGTTCCTCCTCACATGCTAGAGTCATTTCCGACTCTGGACTTGGGATAAATGCAAAGGTTAGTGACATTATTTTTGGCGGCTCATGGAGATGGCCGGTAGCTAATTCTATTGAGCTGATAGCTTTGAAGGAAGACTCTAGATCCCTTGATCCCCCTGATTGCAGCCATCAGGACAAGATTCTTTGGAACGGTTCCCCAGCCTTCTCTATTAAGGGTGTTTGGAATTGCATCCGGACTCCGAGCGGCCGTGTGGACTGGGCGCATCTTCTTTGGTTTCCTCATCATGTGCCTAGGCACTCATTTATTTTATGGCTTGCTATCAAAGGTAGACTCTCTACTCAAGATCGTCTCCATTCCTTTGGTGTTCAAGGTCATCTCTCCTTATCCTGCTTTCTATGCCAAGACCATCCAGAGGATCATAGCCATCTATTTTTCAGCTGCCCTTTTTCCTTTCGGATCTGGTCTTCTATTGCCAGTTTGTGCGATTTTGAGCATTATCCTTCATCTTGGGAGCTCTTGAGACCATGGCTCTGCAGGAATATCAAAGGCAAATCTCTTCATTCAATTATTTGCAGACTAGCTTTGGGAGCTTCTTTGTACCTCATTTGGTTTGAAAGGAACTCTCGCAAGCATGGCCAAAGACCTCTTAATGAAGCTGGGATCCTTTCAAAGATTATGGACTCTGTTAGGGCGAGTTTGGATGGTGCTAATTTTCCCAGGAAGGAGGGTCATCAAAGATTGATTGAAAAATGGCAACTCCCTTCCTCTATCTCGAGCTGATGCCCTTTGTTTATGATCTCTACCGTGACTCCATCACGATTGTGCTTTCATCTCGTGTGAGATGTCTTTACTTGTTGTTTTAGGTTTCTACTGTTCTTACTTGTCTTATCCGGGGTATGCCCCTTTTCTTGTACTTAACTTTCCTTTAATTATAAATTTCATACTTCACTTTTCAAAAAAAAAAAAAAAAAAAAAAAAAAGGCGAATCCTGTTCACTTCCTTCTCCTGATTGCAGTCGTCAGGATAAGATTTTATGGGATGGATCTTCTGGATTCTCTATCAAAAGAGTTTGGAATACTCTCCGGTCTCCTTCCCAGCGGGTCTACTGGGCTCATTTGGTTTGGTTTAAGTTTCATGTTCCCAGGCACTCTTTCATTCTATGGTTAGCTATTAAAGGTAGACTCTCTACTCAGGATCGTCTGCTATCTTTTGGCATTCTCGGTCACATGACCTGTTCTTTATGTCAAGGTCGTTCTGAGGATCATGGTCATCTGTTCTTTAGCTGCCCCTTCTCCGCTCGGGTTTGGCAGCTCATTGCGACTATCTGTGGTTTAGAGCACTACCCTTCTACTTGGGAGAGATTGAGGCCGTGGATTAGTAGAAAACTCAAAGGGTCTTCTCTACTCTCCTGTGTCAGCAGACTTGCTTTTGGAGCTACTGTGTACTTCATTTGGAATGAAAGGAACTTTCGCATGCATGGGCGACCACAACCACCTCTTCTGGCTATTGGTTGTGGCCTCCTGCAGATTCTTTTGAGCTGATTAGTCTCAGAGAGGAATCTAGATCACTTCCTTTGCCCAATTGTTCTCATATTGATAAAGTGGAGTGGGACGGCTCCTTGGACTTCTCTATCAAAAAAGCTTGGAATGTCATCAGATCTCCTTCTAACCGAGTGCCTTGGGGTCACTTGGTTTGGTTCAAGCATCATGTCCCTAGGCACTCATTTATCCTCTGGCTTGCAATCCGTGGGAGGCTTCCTTCTCAGGACCGGCTTTTATCATTCGGGTTGATTAGTCATATGAAGTGTGTTTTATGTCTAGATGATGTGGAAGATCACAACCACCTCTTCTTTGATTGCCCATTCTCTTGTCAGGTGTGGACTGCTATTGCTTGTAAGTGCGATCTTTTGCCTCATCCTTATTATTGGGAGACCCTGTGGCCGAGGCTGTGCTGTGATATAAAAGGATCTTCGCTTATGTCCACTATTAGGAAGCTTGCCTTGGGTGCTACAATCTATTTCATATGGATGGAAAGAAACTCTCGCAAGCATGGCCGTATTATTCATAATGAGAGTGGAATCGTCACTTCTATCATGGACTCTATCAGGCAGAAGTTGGATGGCTCTACTTTCCCTTTTAATCCTGTAAATCAGCACCTGATTCAAAAATGGCAACTACCCGATACCCTTCTCCAATGACATCTAGATGCGGGGATATTTTGATGTTGTCTCTCTTAGCTTTCATCTCGTGTGAGATGTCTTCACCTGTTCTTTTAGGTTTCTACTTTTCTTACTTGTCTTATCCGGGGTATGCCCCGTTTTCTTGTACCTAACTCTCCTTATCTTATAAATTTCATACTTCACCTTTCAAAAAAAAAAAAAAAAAAATGCATGGGCGACCACCTCTCACCGTAAGAGGTATTGTTATAAAGATTATGGATTCGGTCAGGCTTCAGCTTGATGGTGCAAAGTTTCCCAGAAATACTGCAAATCTCCAATTGATTGATAGGTGGCAGTTTCCCCCTTCTCTCCTGTGCTGATCTCCTTCGTAGCTCATTTATGAGTTCTTTTGTTAGGTTCTGGATGTAATCTGGTCTGATCTTCTTTTGAGGTCTCTACCTCTTGCTGGATGTATTCCTATGATTTTCTTTTGAGGTTGGACTTTCTTTTGAGGTCTCTACCTCTTTTCGGGCTTTGTCCCGATCTCTTGTAACTATCACAGCTAATCAATACAATTCACCCCATTTAACTTTCAAAAAAAAAGAGGCTTCCCAACCATGCTGGCTAGATAGCTGAGCCCATCGGCCGTCCAGTACTCTAGCGGAACATTGAAAAAATGAGCCCAAATTGGTACCTGTTTAAAGCCCTCCTTTGAAAGATTCATACAAGGACTCCACATCCTTAAGAAAATTGGCCTGCCTCCGAAATACCACGGGCCACCCTCCAATGCAGTGTTTAAACTGCCAGAATCAGAGAATTTAAAGAAGAAAAACCCATTCCCGTTGCAGAGAACTTCTAATAGACCCAGTTTTCCCCAATGGCGATGAGCACAATTATGAACCAGGGAATAAGGAAGCTTGTCAAGGAAAAACCCACCAAGGTGTACTTCCATAGAGAGGCACCCTTTTGAACTACAGAGGAAGGAATCTTAACTGTGGCTTTGCCTTCAGACGGAGTAGAAGGAGCCTTGATGAATTTCAGCTGCATAAGCCCCGGATCCTCTTTGACTAGAGACGCCCAAGAAGAATGATGCTGGCTCTTATCATCAGCAGCCTTTGGGATAGCCGTGCTAGGAGGAAGAACAGAAGAATTTGAAGAAAGCAGCGGCGGGGATGAACAGACGGAGGGAGGCTTGCTCATAAGATCAGCAGCAGCGCTGGGAGGGACAGAGAAGGCTTTCGGTAGAGCCACGTCAGCAGGACATGCAGATATATTTGAAGAAGGCAGGAGAGGCGGGAAATTTGATGCAGAAATTTGAAATTCAGAGGAAGCCGGCAGAAGGCATGAGTCGGGTACCATTGTAGCGCCATCCGAAGCAGAGGAACCAACGGGTAATCCAGAAGAAACGCAACGGACCGGGTAAAAGGGAGAAGACGCCAGCTTCTGAGAACTCAGAGGAAACGAGAGCAAACCTTCGACGATGAATCAGGCCCCAGACCAATCTGAAGTCCGAGGAAAGGATAGGAGCAGACGAAGAGGCCGCAGCTCCCTCAACCGGTGCTATACCATCCTTAAGATGCCCAGGGACAACAGGGACAACAGGGCACTGCTTCCCACACGAACTTCCAGAGACAGCGGAAAGCTCATCCGGACCAGTCCCTCCCTCATAGCTCTCAGGAACAGAGCTCAGGGCAGCAAGAGAATCGCGAGCCATACGAGAATAAGATTCAGAGGAAAGAATAGGAATGGCTGTTGAGGCCGGAGCAGTCATAACCCGACCAGAACCTCCCTCAAAGCTCCCAGGAACAGAGCTTCGGGAAGAACCTCCCTCAAAGCTCCCAGGAACAGAGCTTCGGGAAGAAGGAGAACCGAGAACCATAGGAGAATCAACCATAAAACCAGATTAACAAGCAGCAGTGAAGGAACAGGGCAGCGGAATCGTAGAGAGAGAAGCTCCCATCGTAGAGAGAGAGAAGTTCCTTGGAGACTTCCTCCACTGCTGGCTGCGGGGACTCTTCTCCTCTTTCGTCCCCTAAATTAAGTATAATATGAAGCATTGCTTCAATATCAATTTAGATCAAACTCTGATCGAATCTGAATCAAGTTAAATTAGGAGCATCGTTCGAAGATCAAGTTAGGTCAAACCCAAATCGAGTTCAATTTAGAGTGTTACTCCATGATTAGTTCAGATCAAATAAGATCAAGCCCGAATCAATTTCAATCTAAAACATTATAATATGATCGGCCTAGATCAAACTTTGATCTCTTTTCATTTGATCGAACCTGAATCAAATCCAATCTAGAGCAATGCTCCACAAGATTAGTTTGAATGAAACGAAGATCAAACTTGAATTTAGTTCAATTTGCTGCATTTGTTTAAAAATTGGGTTAGATCAAACCAATGTCAATTCTGAATCAAGTCGAATCTCGGGCATTGGCAAAGTTCAGGTTAGATCAAACTAAGATCGAACCCAAATAAAATCTCATACGGAGCGTTGCTCCAAGATTGAAATTAGATCAAACTTAAATCAAACATGAGTCAAGTCCAACGTGGAGCATCGTTTCAAGATTGTGTTGGATCAAACTTAGATCAAACCTCAATTAAGTACAATCTCGAGCATTCCTCCAATATTGATAGATCAAAGTTAGATTAAATTAGACCAAATTCGAATCAAGTACAATCTAGAGAGTTACTTAGAGATATTTTTCAACACTAGGTTGAACCAAGCTCAAGTTAAACCCAAATCAGATCCCATCTAGACAATTGCTTTTTTTTTTTTTTTTTTTTTTTTTTTTGAAAGGTAAATGTGTGAGATGTATTAATAAGAAAGTGAAAAGTTATAAGTACAGGTACTCGGGGCATACCCCGGATCAAAATATGGGAAGAAAACCCCCATTTGGATTACATCCACCAAGGGTTACGCAGCAAGCAAATGGAAGAGAATACCCACAGTAATGGTAACCCAACCCACAAAGAAACCAAGCATCTAACAAAGGAGCTCAAAACGAGTGAAAGACAAGATCAATCCAGTAGGGAAGCGGGTAGCTGCCACCTATCTAGCAGCTGTAGATTAGTAGCATTCCTGGGAAACTTTTCTCCCTCAAGCTTTAGCCTAACTGATTCAATGATCTTGGTAACGATGCCGATCTCATTAAGAGGCAACCGCCCATGCATGCGAGAGTTCCTTTCATTCCAAATGTAATAGACAGAAGCTCCCAAAGCCAGCCTGCTAAGAGAGGATTGAAGATTTGCACCATTAATGTTTCTGCTGAGCCACGGCCTCAGACGCTCCCAAGAAGAAGGGTAATGATATAGATTACATTTGCCAGCTATGGACTGCCAAACCCGAAAGGAGAAGGGGCAACTAAAAAATAGATGACCATGGTCCTCAATTCGATCTTGGCATAATGAGCAAGTCATATGACTGAGAATACCAAATGATACCAGGCGGTCCTGAGTAGAAAGTCTACCTCTAATAGCTAGCCATAAAATAAAGGAGTGCCTCGGGATATGATGCTTAAACCAAAGTAAGTGAGCCCAATCAACACAGAGGGAAGGAGATCGGAGGATATTCCAAACCTTTTTAATGGAGAAAACGGAAGATCCATCCCATAAAACCCTATCGTGGGTGCTGCAGTCAGGGGGAGAGAGGGAGCGGGTCTCTTCTTTCAAAGTGATCAGCTCAACCGAATTTGAAACAGGCCACTCCCAAGTTCCAAAAGAAATAATAGCACTAACCTTTGCATCCTTTGAAAGACCCGAATCAATAATAACTCTAGCGTGAGTAGAGGAGCAAATGGGGCCTTGAGGTTTCCAAGAATCAAACCAAAGAGAAGTGTTAGAGCCATTCCCCACTTTAACAGAGATGAAATCCTTCACTCTACCCCGCATCTTGAGAATTTTCCTCCAAGTCCAAGTGCAGTTCCATGGGACTTTTGCCACCCAGAACTGTTCCTTGTGCAGAAGATTCATCTTTACCCAGGCCGACCATAAGGAGTTGGTACACGGTTGACATAATAACCAAATGTACCGAGACAAAGAAGCAGCATTCCAATCTCGGACCTTCTTGATTCCCAGACCCCCTTCAGCCTTTGGAGTAGAGATATCAGCCCAAGAGACTTTTGCACCATACCGGTTTAAAGAAACACCATTCCATAGGAAAGCCGATAGAATACTTTCAATATCCTTGGAGACCTTTGCTGGAAGAATGAAATGAGCACACCAATAAGACTGGATGCTGAAGAGGACAGACTGTATGAGTTGCAATCTACCAGCATAGGAGAGAAAACGATTGGTCCAAACCTTGATTCTTCCAATAATACGGTCCACAAGTGCTTGGCAATCAGTAGCTTTAAGCCGTGTGGAGATGAGAGGAACACCAAGGTATTTAATAGGAAAGGAGCCAAGAGAGTAACCCAAGAAATCAACAATGTCACGCTGCAGCTGATCCGAAGCACCCGAAATGAAAACAGAGCATTTCGAATTATTTGGGGTGAGTCCAGAAAAGGAGGAGAAGGTGTCCAAAGAATCTTTAATTACTCTAATCGAGTCCATATCACCCCGGCAGAAAATCATCAAATCATCGGCAAAACATAAGTGTGAAACATTTGATTTCCGGCACCTCCAATGATACTTAAAAGAAGGGGAAACATGGATTTTCCGATCAAGGATTCTAGAGAAAATATCCATACAAATGACAAACAAGTAAGGAGAAATAGGATCACCTTGGCGAAGACCTTTCTTTCCTTCGAAGAAGCCATTAAGTTCCCCATTAATAGCCACGGAATACTTTGCAGTGGAGACACAGGTCCTGATCCATCCAATGAACCGTGGAGGAAATCCAAGAAGCTGGAGGGAATCCCAAAGGAAATCCCACCTTACCGAATCAAAAGCCTTCATAAGATCAATCTTTAGAGCACAATTTGAAGAGGATGAAGAGAGATGATACCCACGGACCAGCTCCTGAGCCAACAGGATGTTATCACCAATGTGCCTCCCTTGAACAAAAGCAGACTGAGCAATATTAATAAAAGAAGGCAGGACAAGCTTCAGCCGGTTAGCAATCAGTTTGGAGATGCACTTATACACAGTATTGCAGCAAGAAATAGGCCTAAAGTCCTTCAATTTTGAGGCATTGGGGACCTTAGGGATGAGGGCAATGATCGTGCAATTAACCTCTTTGAGAAGCATCCCCTTAGAAAAGAACTCCTTGATAGCGGAGATAAAATCAGCTCCAACGATGTGCCAAGTCTTATGGAAAAAATAAGCATTAAACCCATCCGGACCTGGAGCTTTGTTTGGGTGAAGGCTAAAAATGGCATCTTTTATTTCCACATCAGAAAATTCATTGCTTAGGAAGCTCCTTTGCTCATGAGTCAGAGCACAGCTCACATATTCCGAAAGACCATCCCGGCCAATATAGCTGGTAAAACATTTCGATCCAAGGAGCTGCTTATAATAGTCGACTACCTCAAAAGCAATCTGATTCTTCTCCCGGATCCAATCGCCATTTTCCTTCTGGATGCAGAAAATCTTGTTAACATTGTTCCTTCCTTTAACAGTGTTGAAGAAAAAGGAGGAGCATTGGTCCCCATCTTTCAGCCACTGAATTCTACTTCTTTGCCTGGCATAACTCTCCTTCCCTTTACATGCAAGGGACAGCCTATTAGAGCATTCAACTTCCTTCGCCAAGAGCTCAATGTCATTGTTACCAGCCGCAATGGAAGACTGCACAGCTGCAAGTTCGGAACGAAGAGATGCAAGGTCCCCGTTAATCAAATTGTTCTTGCTCTTGCTCAGAGCCTTCAATGCAACTTTAACAAGTTTAAGCTTTTTGTACAGTCTAAACATGGCATGACCAGTCACCGTAGTATTCCAGATTTGCTCTACTAGAGGATAGAATTCATCAAATGAAGACCAGAAGTTAAAAAATTTGAAAGGAGGTTTGAATTGAGGAACAGAGATCCCAAGATTAGCCACAACCGTTGCATGATCCGAAAGACCAAAAGGGAGGAATTCAGCATATGAATCAGCAAAAGAGTGAAGCCAAGCCGGGTTCACAAGGGCCCTGTCGAGTTTTCTAAGAATGTGCCCATGGAGTCTGGAATTGTGCCAGGTGAAGAGAGGACCCCCAAATCTCAGATCATCCAAACCAGCTTCAAGAAGAGAGTCATTAAGATCATTCATAGTATTGGACCACGCACTGCTACCTCCTTTCCTTTCATGGCGATAACGGATGGCATTAAAGTCCCCCATGATAATCCAAGGCAGAAGGGAAAAAGACTGTGCTTGATCGATCAAATTTGCCCAGAGCATTTTCCTTGTAGTAGCGTCATTTGCACCATACACAAAAGAAGCAGCAAAACTGACGCCAGAGTCAATAACAGTTAAAGATAGATGAATAGCTTGATCATTTAAAGAAACAATATTAGCTTGAAGAAGCTTAGGATTCCACCAAACCCAGATCCTACCGGATCCATTACCGTCAAAAGAATTAACGCATTGCCATCCATTGAACATGCCAGATTGAAAATTTCCTTTATTACACTCCTTAATCTTTGTTTCCAGAAGAGCTATACAGGAGAAATGATGGGAATTGACCAGGTATCTGACCTCAGCTTTTTTGGAGAGATCGTTGATACCCCTCACGTTCCAAGCCGCGAGCTTAATCATTTGGAGTTCTGTGGAGGAAACCCCCTGGAGCAGCCAGAATTCCCAGATTTCCTCTTATCCTTCTTCTTCCTTCCCAGCTTTCTCTCAACTTCATCAACAATGATAATCTTCCTAGCAAGGGGTGGAGTGCTAGAAGAGGACGGCGAATCCTCACATCCAAAACAGGGGGGGGAAGAGGAGGTGGAGTCCCTAACACGAGGAACAGAGGAAGTTTGAAATGGCACTGTAGCTAGAGGAAACGGATCGTCAAAATTCGGATCTCCCAAAGCTCCTGTAGCAGGCGGATCTATAACAGCTAATGGATCGTTAGCCGGCACTGTAGCAGGCACTGTAGCAGGCACTGTAGCAGCAACTGTAGCTAGAGAAAGCGGATCGTCAGAATTCGGATCTTCAGAATTCGGATCAGGCACTGTAGCAGGCACTGTAGCTACTGTAGCAGGCACTGTAGCAGCAACTGTAGCTAGAGAAAGCGGATCGTCAGAATTCGGATCTTCCATACTGTAGCAGGCCCTGAAGGAGGAAGAGCTTGCGCCGTTGGCGACCGCATCTGGCACATCTGAGGCCGCAGCAACACTAGGAGAAAGAGAGACAGCCCCACCATTCAACACGACTTGATCATCGGCAATGTCTTGGAGGGGAGCATATGAATTTGACACCTTGCATCCTCCCGAAACAGAGGGTCCAGCTGCCGGTTTGGGACAGAAAAATCCGCTCCCGACCTTTGCATCATTGTTGTTGCCAGAGTAGGTAATAGATGGAGATGGAGTTACAAGGAGATCCATACCTTCAGGGCCGGTCTTTGATCCGAGCGTTGGAGCATCAACAGAGAGCCCATCAACACGGCCGGGTTTTGGAACCCAGGATTGGCGAACAGCTTTCATGCAATTTTTAGGAAGATGGCCAAATACCTTGCAGACAGGGCATCGCTTAGGAACCCAGTTGTATTCAATGAGGACTTCGACAGATCTTCCATCCTCTAATAACAGGTCCAGAGAGTGAGGGAGAGGATCATCAATACTAATCTCCAAGCAGATTCTAGCATAAGCTAGGCGCTTGAGTGAGGAGGTCATCTGGTCCGCGTGAAGAGGGGACCCTACGACGCTGGCAATCCGGCTAAGTCCTTCAGCAGTCCAGAATTCCAAGGGAACATTGAAGAACCGAGCCCAAATGGGAACCTTCTTGCACCCATCTTTGGATAATAACATACCCGGACTCCAAGGTTTCAAGAAGATCGGACGACCTCCGAAGTACCAGGGGCCTCCTTCCAGAAT